>JAODXP020000022.1:29839731-29847231 GCA_027497455.2 Sardinella longiceps | reverse complement strand
AAACTCATACATACACTCAATACAGTGTGCATAATCATCATCACTATTATGCCGAACAGCTGTTTTTCAAACCCGTCTGAGGCATCTTGTGCTACCGCTGTGTTAGTATTCTAATATTGCTTAAACAATTCAGTTCAGCTCACAGCATAAATCCACAGTAACCCTCTTAAGGGTGACAGATATGATCATTATTAGTGACCCAGCTTCTCATACATGAACAGTATATATTTGCATCTGTTTGATGTTATATGTAAAGAGCTCTGAGTGTGTGTGCGTGTGTGTGTGTGTGTGTGTGTGTGTGTGTGTGTGTGTGTGTGTGTGTGTGTGTGTGTGTGTGTGTGTGTGTGTGTGTGTGTGTGTGTGTGTGCGTGTGTGTGCGTGTGTTTTCTTCTTTCCCTCTACATGGCCTGAGTGGCTATGTTATCAGGTTCAGCTCAAGCACCCGATAACCTCTGGAATGACTTGTGTGTCATTTCTGTTTGGAAGCTCATTTGCATTTTCAAGACCCATAGCCTTTTATTTTCATTAGCCCTAGCAGAAGATAGCTGTTATCGCCTCATTGGGAGAACATAATCACCATAAACAACATTAACGCACAGCAATAACACTTACTCCAATTTGCATATTGTTGTGCTGTTATCCCCATGAAAAGACTGCAGGTTTTATTTTTATTTTTATTTATTTTTTTTGTCTCTACACCTGCTGCTGCCGCTGCTGCTACAGCAGCACATCAAAAATGGCAGAAAAACATCACATTGCAAAAAAAAAAGCACTGTAGTGCCGAGGACTGAGTGAGAAATTAACCTAGCTAAAGTTAATCACAGACAATCCACGAGAGAAAATCTGAAAAGAAAAAGAAAAAACCTCGAATGGTGTAATCGTCTCTTTTCTTGGAGGTATCCTGTCAAGAGAAAAGAAAAAAAAAAAAAAGAAAAAAAACCCTTTCAGTCAAGGCAGCCGTTCAACCAGCAGTATGATGAAATGATATTCAATCGTCAATTGCCAACTTCTTCTTCTCACGTCCGCAGTGCTGCCCACCCATCTGAGTGTGTCACAGGGAGAATATGTCGTTGAGCGGCGCAAGGGACTATAGGGGCAGATTTATGACCCTAAAAAGGTCGCCCCTTTAGACCAATCTTGGCTCTTTTATTTCCAATTCATTTGCAGTGCTGCTAAGCCCATCCCAGGCCAGGCCAGGTCTTCAGCAACCATCAGTGCCATCTTGCTGAGCATTAGAAATTGCCAGTAAGGAGAAAGAAGCGACAGCCTGGGAGTACAAATGAAAGGCAAGCTATTTGACATTGGCCTGGTCTGATGCGGAGCCATGATTGCGTTTGCAAGACACAAGGGCTCACTTTAATAAAATCAATTGGTGTCTTGTTAATTTTATTTTATAGGGCACAGTACAGATGGTATTTTTTTTTTTTCTTTCTTTCCACTGCCGGTCCATCCACACCCACACCCTAATGATCCCATCACTTACTCCCTGTGGATGTGATGTCAGCAAAACGTCATAACCTAATGATATTATCCACTCTCAAATCAGCAGACTGCAGTAGAGACAGTGTCAGCAAAGGCCCATAGTGAAGATGAGCCACTCCACGGTTAGAACAAGTCTACTTACTGTATGCCCTGTCTTGTGTTGCCTGCCCTGTCTCTTGTCTGTCCTATAATGCACTACAGCACTTAAGTATGCACTTAATGCACTTACTGTAAGTAGTCCTTAAGTAGTCACTGCACTTTATATATACCTCATGTATGCACTAAATATGTAGCCTTGTCTTGAATGTCTTTTTATAGGCTACTTGATCCAATGTGGAATAGCATTGTGTATACATACAGCTTGGTTGAAATGACAATAAAAATCACTTGACATGACTTGACTTGAACACAAGGGAAAGGAAAGTAGTGTAGCTCACGTTAAATTATGGCACACCTCATACATAATTGTCTATTGGTGTATCACATTCATTTTGAGACCTTAAACGGATGGGCATGGACTCACTGTATCATTATCAGGTTTTTAAAGGAGCACTATGTAAGAAAGAAATGTATTCCAAATATGTCATAAAATGGCCCTGATATGTCACCACACATGAAGGCATCATGTTCAATTTGAACACCGATATCACTGACAGTTGTAGCAAAGATCATGGAATACTGAGCAAGATAAACCATCATAATACATTTCAATGGGAGCAAACTGGAATACTTCCTGTCTGCATAAATGCATTGCATCACAATAAGAAAAGATTCTTTAAAGTTCTATCAGCCAATGAGAGCTCAACTTTGTCTGCATAAAGGGGGATTTCTCCCCCCTCCCCCTTGCAAAAATAGAACCAGGAACTTAACAAACGTTGAGACCTCTCGCTCCGCTTCAACCCTCTCTGGTTGTAGTTCAGCCAGAATATTTGCATTTGAAAAGCTAAGTTGCAGCCCACGAGTACTGTTTGTGTTCTTGTCATTGTCAAGGTTTCATTAGGCTTCAAAACTGCATTATGACAAAGTGAGAAATAAAATAAGGATATGTATAGGAGATGCTCTGAAAGATGGTGACAGCTGTAAGCGGTAAATTATTTTCAACATGATTGTAGTAGTACCAATTTTGTCCACAATCCTACATACTGCTACTTTAAGCTTTCCAATTAAATGGCTGTTTATTTTCACATCACAAACACCATAATTTTGATTTCAGAACCTTGGACAAGGCCTCATGATCACACTTGTGAGGTATTTGGTTGTGCTAGGATGAGAACTCCACAGAGACCAAGATAATGTGTTGGTATGGGGAACACCTTACCCCAGTTATCCCATAAATTGACAGCATATTCTAAAATAGGTCCATATTTTTATATGCCCTTATAAATGGGTTACTGCATCAAGAAATAAATGCATAATCAAGAAATAAATGTATAGTAGATATAGACATAGCCTGTAGGCCTACAGATACACTCAACCAACATCCCCATATTGAAATGTACTATAGCTACTGAAAGAATGTAACTTAGCAATGGCTCTTCATAAGGAGTATTTGTCAGCAGACATCTGTGAGTGAGATGTGCCTACGGATGTGGAGATGTGGGGGTGGAGGGTATAGCGGATTGGCTGGCAGACTGGGCTCCCCGTTAGCCAATCTGACTCCTCTGTTTGAATGGCTCTGTGTGAGGTGGTGCAGGTCGCCCGCGGCGGGCATCGGGGCCTCGGCTCTGCGGACGCATTGATCTCAACCATCACCCCTGCCTCTCCTATCCGCCTTGGTTCTATTTGGGTTTAATTACCTCCACCACCTCTGCTCCGGCAGCTTGGCTCTGCGCTCACCTCAGTGGAGGAGCTCGGAGACAGTGACACTTCGCATCACACAGACACTACGTGAATATGAGGTGTGGTGTCAGCGGAGTGAGGAGGATGGGCTTCCTAACTCCTCCGGAAGCTAAAGCCTGCATGGGCAAGCTTGCTGTCTAGGGGTGGATTTGGAGGGCGCAAACAGCACAAACTCACAGTGCTGAATGAAGATGAGCGGATGCTGTAGCCAGCAAAGGAGCCTGGGTCTTGTGAGGCAAGAGGAGAGAGAGAGATAGAGTATGTATGTGTGTGGGTGTGTGTGTGTGAGAGAGAGAGAGAGAGAGAGAGAGAGAGAGAGAGAGAGAGAGAGAGAGAGAGAGAGAGAGAGAGTGTCTCCGATCAGAAATCTCGACAGCTTAGTTGTAGGTTCCATTCCCACTTTTAATTTGAGCTAACGCTGAAGAGCTGGGTGGTCCCTTCGTCCTGCTCAACCAGCGGCAAATGACATCCTGAACAAAGTCCTGCAAATCGTTTTCCAGGAAGGCTGCTATTATAGTGTTAGCATTGACCAGCTGTTACAGGAAGAAATATGAAGCAATTTTCCACCTCCCTGTTTAAGTCGTGTGTATCAGGTCCGTTATTAAGATTCCCTATTCTATCCTTCCTTTGTCGTTGGCTCTTGTTCTCTTGTTAAACGAGCCAGTGCTCTTGCTTTTGTTTGCTTGGCTTTCATGCCAGGCGCTATTTAAAGTCTATTTCAGGCTTGCTCACGGCAAATTTTCTCTTTTAGCCTAGCAGTGACAGACGTTATTTTACATCCACTACCACAGAGAAAGTGACTGAGGAAATACACAACATATTATTGACATCTGGCTACATTACATCTTATTGCTAAATCTGTACAGAATGCTGCACTGCAGTATGTCAAATATCTTATGGGGAGGATTATGCTTTCGAATTGTGGTGACAAAATGACAACAATAAAATGGGCTTATCGGTCATTTCTAATCTTGCCAACAAGGCCATTGTATATTCCCATTCCTAACTCGGAGGGGATGAGCTGATTGGCCAAGTAAAAGATTATTATTTCATTCTTAAAATGAATAGTTAGTTTGTATCAGTTCAGTTCAATTGAATTTCATCTCTAACACATAATGAGAGAGAGGATGCAATGATGTTTGGTATGATTTGATTTGGAATTGTGGCCTTCTGCGATCTCTCATTTGAGATAGCATTTGACTAATATGAAGTGGATTATGGAATTAAACACTGTTGTTATTGGACTTAATGTTGTGTGTCCAAGAAAATCCATCCCATGCTGTAAAGAAATAGCCTGACATAGCCCGACCATAATACTGCTGTTCATCCGTATTCATGGTCTGGAGGTTCTTTAACCTTACGCGATTATACTGCGGGGGGGAGGGTATTCACTTTTGGTTTGAAACAATTGGACAGCTCGTCTAATCAGCGTCGCTTATTGGCCGGTAGACTCTCTACCGATATAAACACGCCCAAGAGGACCGTTCCCAGACCATGAATACGGATGAACAGCAGTATTATGGTCGGGCTATGTCAGGCTAGTAAAGAAAGACCTGTTTCGTAATCCTGCTTAGGATCCAAAACAAGTGACACGATCCCGGGGGAAGATATTAATTAATTATTGCAACATTCTATTTATTCTCTGCTTCCGCATATTGTTTTATGCATACTACGCATAAATGTGCAATGTTCCAAGTGCACTCTGGGTATGCCCCGTGGTCCTTAGAGCACGTAGCGACAGCTTTGTTTTCATTGGCTACTGGGCAAAAGTCATGTGACATTGGAGAGGGCTTATTCTCTTCATGATTTCATAGATTAATCTGAGTGTAATCAGTCACATTCTGTGTCAGAAAAACTAAACAAACAAAAAAGTCTCTGAGGGTAAAAATTCATTGGAAGTGTTCTAAACTTGTAATGAAAATGCAAAACCACAGAATTCAGATGTGCTCCGGCGCTAACAAATTGATGGCTTCAATCAGTGGTCGTTTTAGCAGACATTTGTGAATGCAAAACTCTCTCCCCCCCATCACATCACATCAGACCTTTCAGCCTAGCTCCTGAACCTATTTGTTTACCGTGAACAAAACAAACATCAACAACAAACAACAACATGAGTGGAAAAAAAAAAACACATTTCTCAGGTTGTGATTCTCTCACCCACTGATTAAAAATGTCAGCAGAGAGCCTGTGGGTGACAGATTGGGAGTGTGTGGCCTCTCCAGATATTTTGGGAGCAGAAACAGGTGCAGAGTGCCCAGGAGCCGGCGAAAGCCAGGGAGCAACGACGCGGAGTAGAGAGAGAGAGAGAGAGAGATAGAGAGAGAGAGAGAGGGAACGATCCGGCACCACTGCGACGAAGAAGCTCTCATCAGTGGCCTCTCTCTCTCTCTCTCTCTCTCTCTCTCTCTCTCTCTCTCTCTCTCTCTCTCACACACACACACACACACACACACACTCTGTTTCACCTCGGTCAGGCTCCGGGCCAGCATTGGTGTCGGGCGAAAAAGAAACAGTGGCCTGATTTACAAGGCGTGATTGTCAAAGACCCATCCTCCATCAAAGAGTGTGCTCACACAAGAGGACGAGGTCACCATGACTGCTCTGCCCGATTGCTCTTAATGCTTGGCGCTGGGTTCTCATCTTGCACCGGGCATCGGTGGGATGGGCATGCGTGCAAGTAAGCAGGCAGGCAGGCAGGCAGGCAGGCAGCCCTGGCGCTGCCAAGCTTCCCTCCGAGACGGCAAGGGAGCGGCTTCACCCACGCGCGATCACCACAGCGCCCCCCAAGACCCTGGCCATCTGGTCCCATCGGCCACTTGACTCAGACGGGGCCATCTGAGGCACGCACAAACAAACAAAACAAACAAATAAACAAGGCACCGCTAATTTACCCTCAATCACTCACCGTCCTCATGTTCCAATCAACCTCCCAATATTCACATGGCACCTCTTCTTAAGTGTTCCCTTGGCCTCTTTAATCAAGAGGCTGAAACGTTGAAGAAAAAGTAAAAAAATAAAAAAATAAATAAATAAAATAAAAAGAGTACTTGTTCAACTAAGAATTATCTCTCACTCACAACTTTTTGGATTTGTTCAGATGTGCGTTTATGAGAGTAAGTGCTACAGAAGGAAGGAAGTTAACAAATCTCCCAGCTGACCAGACTCCCAGAAATGGAGCAGAAAGCGCAAGCTCGAGCTGTGTGGGATTTCTTTAGCTGTCAGACGAGCAGAGAGGCGTGAAGGCTGAGAAATTTTTAGCACATCTGTGATGGTGTCTCTGTGCTTGCTAATATAGATCTGCCGGCACCCTGTGTCATGTTCGGAGCTGTCTATTCCCTGTGATAAGGCGCGTCAACACCAAAGGTGAGCTGACTCATAAAATTGCATGTTTCGTTGCATGCTTACTTCCTTCACATTCACAATGAGCCAGAGCAGCGAACCAGTGAACTGTTACTTTTTAAAGATTTTTTTTTTTACTTTTTTGTTCTCTGCATAAAGAATAGACTGTCTTAGGTATAACAAGAAAGAGTACACATGAGCTAACAGTAGGCCGAATGTCATCTGTATACAATTGATATTCAGTACTAGTAGGCCTATTTCATCAGAACGTTTTTTCAAACAATCAATTACTGTAAGACACTTTCATGTACTATTAACAGGAACATGCTATTTGCACATAATAAGTCAGGGCAGCATGAGCTATCTGTTACCAATTAGCCACAGGAGATTAGATTTCCCCAACAGATTCCCTCTGGTATCATGCAGCTAGTGTTAGCCGTATGGCGCTACGAGAGCTAAAGGCGCTAGGCTAAGCCACCAGGGAGGTTTGTCATCATGAGCTACAGCTAACATATTTGCAGGAAGTCACTGGTTGGGCCAAATGATCTCTAGTGGCTACATGTTTCGTGGGTTTCAGCTTTTTGGTGGTGGTGCTTCACCATAAGCTTGTCATTTCCGCCCACATGAGACTCAAGGAGCATGGAAAAGACGGTTCTAGTGACGACTTGTGCTAATTTATGCTTCTGAAGCGCTACAGAGGAAACTTGATCTCTTTTAACTGCGATAGTACATGGAAAGTGCAGCGATTAAATGTTAATTTATGAATACTGTAATGAAGCTCGAGTAAGCTGTTCCGAAACTAACTTCAATGGTGGCATGTTTTTTTTTTTCCCTCCTCCA
>JAODXP020000022.1:29784731-29837231 GCA_027497455.2 Sardinella longiceps | reverse complement strand
CAAACTGCCCGGGGGGATGTGTGTGTGTGTGTGTGTGTGTGTGTGTGTGTGTGTGTGTGTGTGTGTGTGTGGGGGGGGGTGGGGGGGGGGGGGGCTGCACCCTGATGGGGAGTCAGTTGGTGGGGTGGGGGGGATGCTTAGTGATGAGAAGATGGAGTTGAGAACAGCTCTGGATGAGCATATTTTAACACTGACTCATACATTCCCAGTCTGGTCTGTTTAGTCATAAACATAAAGCATAATGCTTCACGCAAGAAAGAAGAGTTGCCTACCCTGTCTAAATAGAAGGGGAAGGATAATCCACAATACTTCACAAATTACATCGGACTGAGACCATGGGAGACCATGGAATGAATGACTCCACTATTCTTCCTCATAGCCTCATAATGCAGAAGAAGTCACATTAAAATTACAATGGGCTGTTATTCCTGTGATTAATTTGACATAAGAGTGTGAGCGATGCCACATTAAATTGCAAAGTAATTGAGTCCTCAAACACGTGAATTGACAACTTTTGGAGTAGCCTCTTAAGGAATGCTGCTCACACCTCGGATATGACAACATATATTTAAAATGAAATAATCATTCCATCTAATCACACACATAATTTAATCCTAATTGAAGTTCTACTGTGATAAGCATAACAACAACGATGATCTAAAGCTATAGAAACGCACTGCACAGCAACAGTGCCATCTGCTGTTAGCTAGCACAGGCCAATTGCAAAGCCCCCTCACTCTTCCCAAACACCTCGGCATAATGAATCATACCACTGTATGAATGGCAGAAGCCTTCAGTATGTACAGGGAATAGCCCTCATAAATGGGAAATGGCCGCCCATAACTGCCTGTGCTGTTTGTCAAATACTCGGCAGGGTTTGGCTCTCGGCTGGGAGCGGGACACACACACACACACAAAAAAAAGACTCTTAAAATGCTGATATTTAAGGGCAGAGCTGTGCAGTTTCATTATAACTGGGGCAAACTAACTGTGTGGGTATCTTCATCACCAGTCTTCATGAAGACTGAATGAAGATTAAAATGAGCGCGGAAGAAGATGATGAAGATGATAACGATGGTGACCGGATGAGGAGCGTCATTAACCTCACTAAGTAGTAGTTATGTTAGCACTGGGCTGGCAGGGCAGGCAGTTCTCGCACCACCACCAGCATGTTGTAAAAGGGAAGCCACACTTGATACGAGTGTGAATAATGAATGCTCTAAAGGCATTGCTCTTTAATGCCTTGCCTCTATTATTTAATGCTTGATTAAATCCCTACCCGTGAAAGAGAGAGAGAGAGAGCGGACGCCTCGGCCCACACGCCACCTCCTACTCCTGCCTCCACCTACTTCAGAAGCTTCCAGAACGCGTAGTAGCTTCACTCCTTAAATGCATGTTCAAAGTCAGAGTCCCCTATTACTTCATGTATATTTATATATTTATATGCATATATATGGGCCAGATGGAGAGCAGTCAAGCTACTTTAATTCCCCTCTTCCACGACAGACAGGGAAGTTTGTAGCATGCTGCTGCTGAATGGCATGTTGGAATAACTCAGTCAATTCAGACTTGAAGGTTCTCATGTGGGCCGGATGTGAGCCAGACCTGAACCGGAGCTGGCAGTCTGAGCCGGCGACGACAGCGGCGGTCTAGGTCTAGGCAGGAATTTGTGATATTATTGAGGAGGAGGAGGAAGAGGAGGAGGCTTCTCTACTCTGGAGAGCTACATGGGATATTATCACAAGAGGCACAGCCACTGTTTGACTCATCAATAAATTTGGATGTAAATGTGAATTGCAGAGTTGGCATTTGCTTTTCTCTCTCTCTCCCCCTCTCTCTCTCCCATCCTCGTCTCTCTCTCTCTCTCTCTCTCTCTCTCTCTCTCTCTCTCTCTCTCTCTCTCTCTCTCGCTCTACCTCTCTCTCTCTCATCACTCTCTCTTTGCTCTCATCATCATCTCTCTCTCTCTCTTGCTCACTCGCCCACTCAATTTGTGTGTGTGTGTGTGTGTGTGTGCGTGTGTGTGTGTGTGTGTGTGTGTGTGTGTGTGTGTGTGTGCTCAACTGGTAAAGTAAGCTTGTATTGCAAGAACTTGTCAGGCTTCCAGGAGCTCCCACGTGGCAATTATAAAGGGGTAGCTCTGAAATGTGAAACAGCTGACATTTCCAGGGCCAAACCTTCCTCTTTGCCCCTAGCTGCCTGCCAGTCTGGTATTTAGTGTTTGCTCTCTGCTACTGATCACAGTCACATTCATTGATTCCTCCGATGGTTAATTCATCTTATGGAAATGTAACTATATGAGTGCCTTTAATGTAAAATATGTTTAGGAGAGTGAATGTCATTGTGACTCATGATACCCTCTTACTAGCCTGACAAGCCAGACAATAACATATAATGTATAGTCTGATCACGAACGATAGACCGTAGCTCAAGAATCTGTGTTGTCTTTCAAATTGCCTCTTCACGCAGTAGGATAGGATAGCGCTATGACCGTGACTCTGGATATGACCAATTCTCTAGGCTACCCTCTTACTCCTTTTTGTTTAACAATTTACTTGAGGTGTCCACGTCCACATAAAACCGACATGAACCTGCCATTAGCATGATAGGACACATATCATGAACTGACATGTAATGACACTAGCCCTGTTTACATGGACACTTCTAATCTGATTATTTAACCAAATATTCCATTTTAGATTGCATTTATGAATGCATCTCCTTGGATACTGTTCTATAGAATGCACATGGAATCTTTCTAATCAGATTAGAAGTGTCCATGTAAACCCGCCTACTGTTTTCTTTGTCATTCGTTTTTTATGATGTAAAGTCAACACTGTTTGGGAATCTGACATTACAAAAACCAAATGACATTAAGCCTTCTGAAGTTCATGATACATGTCATGTCATATTTACAGTAGGTTCATGTCGCGTTTATATTTAAAACCTTAAGTAAAGTGTAGTGTAACCCCTCTTTGTCAAATCTCGACAATGGTCACCCTCAAGTAATGAAACTCTTCTGATTAGATGTGCTTGTATGTGTGTGTGTGTGGTTGGGGGTGGGGGGTGATGCTCACTTTGCAACCCCCATTTGCCTAAAGCTTCCTGTAGATTAATTTTTCACCAACAGTAGCAGCCCCCCGTGCCACTGTGAACATGTCATTTGATGTATATTTGATGATGCCACTGTTGTCATTTTCCCCCTCTATTAGGGCTGCATGATGCAACGTTGTGGTAACGGCAAAAAGCCTCTGGCAACGGACAAAAATAACCACTTGCAACCTGGGAGGAAAGCTACACACAACACAACAAAGATGACAATGATGTATCTGCCGTCCAAGAGGGCCTGTCACTCAAGCGCAACATCCCACTGGAGGACCTGCATGCGTTTCCCAATCAGAGGGCAAGATCTGTGCTCATACATGCAGAATTTATTGACACCGTGTCAAAACCCGAGGAGAAGTATGTAGATGCCGCTGGAGACACTAACAGGTTACAGAACGTATAGGCTCAGGCTGTCACCTCCAGTGTAATATATTCATCTACAAGTTCTATTTTATCCAAGCGTTTATGCCACTGATTACCATCTGCTGGTACACTGTAGAAACACTCGCTCTGCAAATGTTGTTTATTGTTGGCCTATTCAAGGATGCTGATATTTCATACCGATAACAACAACACAATATAATGTTTATAGAGAACGTCTGTGAGGCATAATGCATACAGTACATGCATTGTGGATTGTGTACATCACAATGATCTGCAATGCTCAGTCAAAAAGACAGAAACGGCCACTGGCAACCACAACATGTCAGCAGAAAAATGATTTCACAAATGCCACCGTAATCACATCAATCCATCAAGTCATTCAGCACCAGCTGTTGTGTTTAATACGCCCGCTATATGATTTACTAAGGATTGATTCACAAAATGAGATCTCTAATTTGGTGGTTGTTAATTCCCAGATCTTCCCGTGGCATTCCTTCCGAGCACGAGCCACTGGAGACTGTGATGCGCTGTGATCAGCTGGGGGTATGGTTGCAGACAACAACACAACTTCACCTCTGTGACTCTGATTGACAGAACAGAGGGAGTCGAAGAACAGGTGAAAACAACTCCAGACGGAGAGAGAGATAGGCGCCAAAGCAGCCTATCCACTTTTTACAAGAAGCGCTGTTCACACATCTAAAAATATCTGTTCATGCTCTGTTTTGTTTTTCTGATATTAGTTTTAACACATTTTTCTGATATGCTTCCATATATCATTTCATGTCGTTTTAAAGTATGACACTGCTTTCTAACGAACCTGAGGTTCAAAATATGTGCAAATTTCTTTTTTGTAAATTACAAAAAAAAAAAAAAAAAAAATACAAAAATCTCTGCACATTGACTTCAATTCTGCTAAGATTGTTTTTTTCCCCCGCTTTTGTACTGTATGTCCTTATGATATCCTATTTTCTCTCTTGTAAATGATGTGCCATTTTCTTTCTTGTACTGTATATTGCGCTTTAGCCACTATGTGAGGCCCTGTCTGTTGCTAATGGAGGCTGTATTGTATTTGTGGTCTACTGTATAAAGAGGAAAGAGTGTAGCTGGCAGAGGTGCATGTGGAGATACCCAGCTGCTCTGCTCTGCACGACTCCATCTCCCCTGGTCTCCACCGGGAGCAGCCTCTGCTTCTGCATTGGGGAGTGACGGGGACCAATTTAACGGCTCATTATGCAAATTGATCATCTCAATTGACCATCACTTTGATAATGGCACAGGGAGACTGAGAGGGAGTACATATATTTGGAAAACATCCCTAAACTGTCCTGAGGGCTAAAATAAGACCGGAGCGTAAATGTGGGTAGATGCTTGTGAACGCCGTCAATGGAGCATGACCACTTGGGGTGCTGGACTAATGGTTGCCTTGGCGACTTTCAGGGAATCAGGGAAGCTGAAATGTCAGCGGTGCTTACGGTGGACAAGTGACACATGAAGGGCAAAAACTTTTCAGGAATAAAGAGGGAATTCTAAAGGAAACTTTGAGCCTTTCTTTCCTTTACCCCCTTTTTTAAAATCAAATGTGCTGAAAAGGCGTTTGACACACATACAGTACATGTAGCCTAAGAATTGCAAATGCAAAGCATTGCAAAGTATGAAAGGAACATTGCATGTGTTAATCTATAATGTGAGCCATAAAATAAAAACCTGGAAATTATTCTACACTTACACAGTACATAGTTAGAATTCAGTCTCAGAATAAAACAAGTTCATGCGTACAAAGCTCTATGTTACAATATATTCTCATAAAGGTACACATTTGCACCCCAGGGTTTTTTTTATCCAAAGTAAACATACTTAGAATATGTGCTGCATGTCAACATTGGCGCTTGACAAAAACAGTCCACAGTCTGTGACCGCTTCCTCAGTCTCTGACATGTAAATAATGTAAGCATGACAATGAAATAAACATTTCCTCCACATTGCAAATATAATAAATAAGGTCTTTTCAAAGTCACGTTTGGCCTTAATCTCCCTCTACCTCAGACCTCTTTCTTGTATTGATTGTGGCCGTGATCACTGAATAAAACCACGTCAGGAAATAGGGGAGAATGAATGTTGTCAGTGCGTAATTGCATTTATTGGCCCCGGCTTGCCCCTTCTAATCTAGGATTATGATGATACATTACTAGCACACACTCTGTGTTTATGGGGCATTCATCAAGCTCTGTCAATCTAATGAAACAAAGCCCACCTATGGCATTAATCAGGGGCTGTTGGAGCTGTGTCACGACCACGTGTACGTCAGGCCAAGCAAACGCAGACGCTCACCTGCTCATTACTGGCAGAGAGGGGACGGAAAGCCATGCGTGTCCATTCAATTAACAGCAAAGTAGCTCACTACTTAATACCAGTGAGGAGCTCAGTCAACAAACACAGACTTCAGAGATCCAGACAACAAAGCCTTGAGCATGCTTGGTATTATATAGGCCTAGTATGGCCTCACATCTTTTAAAAACTCTACCTTCTCATCTCTCGGTGTAGTATATTTTGTAATTTTCCTGTTATCAGACAAGTATCTCTTTTTCAAAAGATATACATACAACTGACCTTTCTTAACAAGATCATGTAATTACAAGGTATGGTTTGCCGTTAGGCTTGTTTTCAAGGTGACCTTGAATCACTGCACATGAAAGAGCCACATTGGTTTCAGTCTCAAGACAGTTTCCTATAATGAATTTACTTATCATATAAATCCATGCGCTCTTCATACGAGGTGCAAGTCATTAGTTGCTATGCTTCAAAGAAACCTGGCGGCATTCCCTGCATTATACATATGTGACTGTACTGTATATTAATTGCCTGCTATAATTAGGCGCTTACAGTTCTGAGTGGTAAACAGCAGCAGGCATCTACGGTATGCTCCCAGTTTGATGTATGGCTTTGTAAGGGGAAGGGCCTGGACTAAATATAGAGGGGGCCCCAGAGTGCACTTCATCAGCCCTGGGTGACATGGTGATGATGAAGGGTTCTGGTTCTGTCCAGCAATCGCACCACCTCACAGTGGAAAACATTCAACCCGGATCAGAGCCAGAACAAAGCCGGACCTCAGCCAGAGTCCATTTCCATCTGGGCATTTGGGCTGATTTCTGCAGTCTCTCATCTCCTGTCAACTAATGAGAGTTTCTGAGTCACGAAAATATTATGATTGTATCTGAAACTAATGTAGCTGCTGGAACATGGGATTGAATTGCTTCAGTGGTTCTTCAAATGACATTTCGATTGCCTAATATGTCACCCGGCACCCAGTGATAGCATGTGATGGCGTGTGATTTGCTTGTAGTTTATTTAAATTGAACATAAATGATCAGTTATAATGCTCACAGAGTGAGCTGAGGCACGGGAGAAGCCAAACATGTCCATTGCAGACTATCTTGTCTAATGTATTGCACCATGTATAAGGGGGGTTAGACAGCAGGGTGCACTCAGGCACAGAAGCATATGGCAATGATTGTGATGTTCCATCAGACCATCAACATACCAAACCTTCACCAGTCTGATTGCCAAATCCTCCAAATTATGTTAATGCTCACCACATTACATTATAAAATGGTTTAGATTGGCAAACCACTTTTAAAATCCAGTTTATTGGCACAGAGTAGCAAGAAAGATCAGGATTTTATCCATTTTGTATGATTTTTTTTTTTTTTACCCTCCATTATGTGTAAATAGCGTAGGCAAATGAGCCAGACTGGCAGTTTCCAAAATGACAGTAATTTCCCCATTGGCTGGATGATTTTGTGGTTAGACATGCACTTGAAACGTTGACAGGGCAAGGGAACTCCAGGTCAAAATGATTACTTCTCTGTCAGCAGATGTTTTATAAGTGGAACTTATAATGTCTGCAGCACAAGGTCTGATCATCATTTTTCTTATCTGTACTTTCAGGGAGAAAAAAAATCTAATAGAATGAAATCTTTTTTTTTAAAAAAAGACACTTATTGTGCACATTTCTCCTTCTGTGGGCATGTACAATGTAAAATCAAAGGTTGTACCAACAGACACATATAACTGTTAAAGTTCAAAGCTTAATATAAAACTAATTAGACAGATGTGGTCTCGTTTTATCTTCAGTGTTGTGATCTTTATCTATATGTATATGATTTTTTTATCACATCAAATGTAAAAGGATAGGACTAGGTCTCTTAACCTTTTGCCTACTGTATTGTGTGAAAACAATTCAGTACAAAATAAAAATATATTCGAGTAGGCCTACTCTGTCATAAATAGCTTGTGGTGTCTCGCATTTCAGTTTCCCAGCTGTGTGCTCAGTCTGCTGTGCAGGGTGTTGTGGGGCTGTGCAGCTTGCCTGTCCCTCTGTGGATGACCTTTTACATGGGAGACAGCTAGGCTTCCAGGCATCAGCCATGAATATGTATGCGAGAGAACAATTAGACAACAATGGCTGGAGTTATTACCGTAAGATGGCTGAACATCTGGCAGCTAGATCTTTCCAGCTCACACAGCTCTGGTTACATAAGAGGGGCAATCTGACAGCATTTCACTATCTACTCATCACCAGAGAGACAGAGAGAGAGAGGAGAAGAGAGAGAGAGAGAGAGAGAGAGAGAGAGAGAGAGAGAGAGAGAGAGAGAGAGAGAGAGAGAGAGAGAGAGAGAGAGAGAGAGAGAGAGAGAGAGAGAGAGAATACGTGTGAGGGGAGGAAAAAAACAAAGAGAGGGCTCTGAGGCAGTCTGCTGCTTCTGTCCTTGTTAAACACACCAGAGTGTTGACACTGAACACTCAATAGGGCACCAAAGCAAAGGAGAATCCTCCCGGAATGTTCTCTGATTCCCCGATGGAAAGAGAAGACATGGCTCCACAATTACTGCTAAATTATGATGTCAAATAGAAGTGGTGGCGGTGAAGGGAAGTGGAAAGGGGTTGTGTGGGGTGGGTGGTGGCAAATATTCCCAGCCTTTCCCCCCAACCCCATTCACCAACTGAAAACAAAAAAAAAGACTCGACACTATTTGTCAGGATTAGAAAGCCCAGTTGATTTGCTCAAGGTGCTCTTACCCCTTTAGTGGCTTTGATTGTTGGTCCCTGTCAGTGATGCAACCCAGTACAGAAGCTTAATTTGAGCATGAATGAGCCCAGGATTAGCTTCAGCCATTGGACCAGAACCACATTCACACACATGGATGACTTTGCTAATTAGCACTGTTGACCAAACCTGTGATTACTGAATGTGAAATGCCAAGGCAGGGGAAAGATACGAGGCTTAAGCAAGCATGGCTGCTCCGACCGGTGAGTAGCAGACTGCCGCGCTCTGAAACAGTCTCTAATTGTTTCCTCCAAATCTTCGGGGTGGCTCTGAGAGAGAAACAAGAAAGTGAGAAGAGGAGAAGGAGGTGTCTCATAACTAATTCATTTCTACCATAATGCATTTACCCACCGCACTGGATGAACACTCAATTTAATTTCGCACACTGGCAGTGAATTTTGGATATTAAAACCACCTTGTAAGATGTGGTGGTTACTCCAACAACCTTTTTGCTATTAAAAACAAAACCTCTTAGAGCAGTAGAATCCCTTGCATGCAAAGAAGACATGAAGATTGTCCCATGTCAGGGGTTACAGCAACTTCTGCTAACATTGATGACACATTCAAATTTGATCACGCATTTGCATTCAAGGAAAACACGATAGTATCATCAGATTATGTGAACCATACCATTTAAAAGGCATGTAACCAATATTATGGTGACACTGCCATCAGGTGGCTGGTATGGAGAAAGAAAATTGCAGGGTTTTTGATTGTTTGTTTGCTTGCTTGTTTGTTTATATACTTTGATTGCTTGTGTGTGTGTTTGTATATATATATTTTTTACATTCCTGCAATTTTGCAATATCAGTCCCAGAAATTATGCCCATCTTTCTCACACTGAAAAAAGCGCACACAACATAGGCATCCCATCTTCCATGACATGGCATTCACAAGGCATACACTCACACAGTCATTTGAGTGTGGTGGAAGTGATGTAGAAAGGTACAGAAGGCTGCTATGGTAACAGGGAAAGAGAAGCATGTTAATGCAAAAAGTGTTGATGCATGGATATTGGCACCGCAAATCCTGTAAAGATCAGTAACAATAACACTACATACAATATAAGAAGAAAGAAGTTAAAAAAATATGTCAATACCTATACCAGTCCAATAGAGAAAAATAGACAATGCAAATAATAGAATTAAAAGATAAAATTGTATGTTAGCTGTCTATAGACATTGAAGTCTTTACGAAAAGAAATGCTCTCCATATTAGGGCATTGTGGGGGCAGTCCAAGTGAAGTCATGATGTGAAGGCAGAGTGTGACTCAAACATACAAGTCCAGAAAGAAAGTCCGATGAGCATCACATCTGTCCTGGCCTTTCTTGGTGACTGTGTTGGTAAGGGCAGATCAGTGTTTATTGCCAAATGCAGCCCCAGTTATAGCCTACTGACAGTCTGCACATTCAACACCTCAGTGAAGACAGGTAGTAAATCTCAATTAAGTCCTCCAGCATTTCTGTAGTTTTGTTTGTAAAATTACTGCAATATTGTGACCTAGTTACAGTCATTTTGTATATTGAAATATGATAGAGAGACAGCCTAATTGGCATTGGGCATTTAATTGATTATTGTATCTTCAGTGACCACTAGAGGTCGTGTTTTTATTTATTTTATTTTATTATGGGTCCTAGAAGCGTAGACCATGACGTAGTCATTCAGTTTTGCTCTTGTGAGTTGCCTGTTTTGCATAATGAAATTTCTTTGTTGTCTTGGAACTCCAAAGTGTGCATTGCTAACTTAGAGTTTTTTGTAGCATTTACGCAAGTTTTGTTTTTAAAATACGTTTTTGTTTAAGTGTAAGCATCGGATTGTAACCCTTGATATTTTTCAACTGGAAAGTCACGGACAACTATACAAGAATTCTCCTCACGGCCCGAAAAAATGTCGGGGAAGAGTTTTCGAGTGAGTGACGGCGACTGGATTTGCCCAGATAAAAAGTAAGCCAGACTGCAAAAATCCCAATAAAAACAGTATTGTACTGTCATATGTGTTAGTAAAACAAACTTGATTGTGAATTGACGCGAGAAGGCAAAAGCATGGTTTGCGCACTGTTATGCTAGCATTAGCTGACAAGCTAGTTCACGTCAGCTACCGATATGATGGCAAAATAGCCAGCTAACGTTAATGAACACAAGGCCTTGACCTAAATTTGGAGACCATATTCGACACTAATTTGCAAACAAATATTTGTCTGCCTTATGTACTATGCTTCATTACATCACATTTGTCTGCATTGCACATTGAAGCAATTTCATGCTTATCAATAACGTGGAGTAATACGTAGGCAAGCTGAGTAGTTAGCTCGCTAGCCCCTACTCATTGGTTAATGTTACTCGCGCCCCGTTGATAACGTTCCATGTGGTAACATTTCTTTAATTTAGCTCTTTCTATTTCTAGAAGCCGGGGTCTTGGAATTGTAATGCATAAACTTGAAGTTATAAGGGAATGTAGAAACATGGGAATGACCCCCTTGTAGTGAGGGCTCAAGCCGAGCAGTATTCTAACGTTATGATATTTGGTTAGCACGATCTTGAGATCTTAACTTCCCCCTTGGCTTGCACTTCTAGAGCAATTTTGTTCAATGAATGCCTTTGCCATTTACAATAGAAGTAATAATTCTTATCAGACAATTATTTTTCTGTCACCATTGTGTGAATCTGGATGCCTCCTAGATAGTCAAATGGCAGATAAACTGAAGAGTTATCCCCACCAGCCATCCATAAATGCGCTGTCCAGTTCAGTTCTAGGTGCAAGGGTGACAACCACAGTCAATGGTGACAACAGACAACCGCCGCATAATAAGAGGGAATATTGACGGTACACCATGGCATTGCTCTCTGTATGGCTATCCAGGGATCAAAATTGGCATCAGCCATCAGCCAAATGCTGGCAAATTTTGAATTTGGCTTGTAGATTGCAGACCACAAATAATGATCCACTATTGAATGGCTGGAAACATGTTTTCTGTCAAGTGTTTATGTACCCACAAGGAAGTTGAGTTACACCAAAATTACATCGGCCCAAAAGCCTCCACATAAATTAAATGTTAATTACCCTTGAGTGAAATAAAGGATAGAGCAATGGGATTGGTCAGACATATCACAAGAGAACTGCTGCTCAGACTCTATGGTTAATTTTTAAATGCAACTGCTAAGCAAAACCATTGCATTTCCTTGCAGATCTTAAGACGGTGTGCAAATATGTCACTTCTCGTGTTGTCTTAGATTGCTTGTTTGTAGTGTCAACGGAGGTGGTAAATGTCAACTTATGCAATGAAATGTGTCATAAAAAAATGGCAAAGTACAAAGTAGCCATAAAACATGAGTCTGTTTTGCCATGACCTTTGATGATGTAGAGGTATTTTATTGTTGTCTATTATATTATCCTGTTAAAAGCTCTCTGTCCTTTTTGGTACTTACTTACGCCTACCGCCCACTTTTGGGCATAGGCCACGAACAAGTGCTCTCCAATCATTTCGATCCTGGGCCATCTTTTCCAGTTGTCCCCATGTATAGCCAGACCTCTTCACATCTCTCTAAGTCACGGCGCCAGCTGTTTCTTGGCCTGCCCCTCTTCCTTCTCCCTTGTGGATTCCAGAAGACAGAACTACAGATCTGAAAACCCTTGCTCACTCTCTTGTCTCTCCACAGATGTGGCAACGTCAATTTCGCCAGACGAACCAGTTGCAACAGATGTGGAAGAGGTACGCTAAACGATTCCACCGGCGCATTAGCAGAATCACTCCCATTTAGACTACTTTTGTTGCTTTTCTTAGTCGCTTAGTTAGATAATGCAGATGAGTGGTGTGTAATTGCACTTTGCCTCCCTTCTGCTTGCAGAGAAAACGACAGAGGCAAAGATGATGAAAGCAGGAGGGACCGAAATTGGAAAGACGCTCGCAGAGAAGAGTCGAGGGCTTTTCAGTGCCAATGACTGGCAGTGTAAAACGTGAGTAACTGAAATGCTGTGCACCCCTAAAGAGTTGATCAAGAATGTGTGCAGATAAAGATTTGGCATATTGATTGCTCGTCTCTTTGTGTTCAAAAAAAGAAATGGCATGGCATCAAGAATAAAAGACAATTTAGGTTGTCAAAATGTAGCAATCACGTAAAAGAAATGTGATTATGGAAGGCTTTCATAGAAAGTTCAGCAATGGCAATCAAACATTGAACACTTTTTATGACAATGAAGCAAATACAATCGAGCCTTACATTGTTTGGAGCTTTAAAAGGAAAACAACCTTCATGTACCGGACTAGCTCTTTAAACTGGATACAATCACCATGGGGATAGCTTGCCCTTCAAGCAATATCAAAATGGGGCATTGTTCATCTTTTCAAAAATACACACACGGACCCAAACCAACAAAATGTCATTCAGCATTGCTTACCTAACATTAATTTTCTCCACTTGTGGTTTGAAAACAGCAGCCCGAGTTCTTTGGAATTAAAGTTTTCTCTCTTTCTTCCTCAAAGCTGTGGCAATGTGAACTGGGCCAGACGATCAGAGTGTAACATGTGCAACACACCAAAATACGCCAAGCTGGAGGAGAGGACTGGTAAGAGCCAAGTCGTGTGTTCATTTGGAAACTAGAACAGAGAACAGAGGTGGAGTGCAGTTAAACACATGCATGTGTACTCTTCAACTTGGTTGTAGTTCAGTAAACAAGTACTGGTATGTACATTAGCCCGATATGAAGGAGTACTCAGTAGTAGAGCACAATGGATTTTCAACTTCAACTTATCACCCGGTGGAATGGAATACTGATTTCTGATTGGCTGGAAGAGTGTGTGTTATTTCTGTATAATGTACTGTTCACTTATGAAGTAGATCTGGTGAAAAAAAAAAGTCCAATTGCTGTTCTTCATCAATGCTCTTTTGAACAACAACTATAACAACCATAGTACATGGCAGCAGTTGAACCTGTCAGCATCAATGGAATCATCTGTTAGTAGGGATAACTACTCTCTGGGGTGGGGGAAGAAGTACACCAACTGAACAGACTTCCTTAACTGAGCAGCATGCTCAGTTTTAAATGTATGCCTATTCTTTACATGCATGAATTGCAACCGGGTGGTAAAAGTGCAACAACTGCTTTTATATGAAAATAAGGAAGTTGGTGATGGCAAGTTGTTCGTCTCTCCTTTAAGAGCCACCTCGACACTGGTTATGCCTTAGATGTTTGCTTGAAATAATATTCATGATTTATTATGATGGGTAGGGTTTTTCTGACGTAAGGCTGAAATGGATACCAAACCTTCTGACTGTGTTGCTATTTATCAGGCTACGGGGGAGGATTCAACGAGCGAGAAAACGTGGAGTACATCGAGCGAGAGGAGTCCGATGGGGAATACGATGAGGTAAGCGCCCAAAATGACACAGATTTTCCGACACATTAAGTTTTATTCAGCCACCTGTATCAATGACAAATTGTTTCCTGAAATCCCTTCCAGTTTGGCCGCAAAAAGAAAAAGTACCGCGGCAAATCTTCCTCAGGAAGCAACTCCAAAGAACCTGAGAAAGAGAAAAAGGCGCCGCCGCCACCACCGCCACAACATGATGATGACGATGAGGAAGAGGATGACGACGATGAAGACGGAGATCTTTCAAAATACAAACTTGATGTGAGCAGCACAGCACAGCACCACACTTCACCACCAGGCCTGATGGTGCTCAGGCGTCATGCCTGATTTCAGGCGTACAAACATGACTGTGTGGAAAAAAATGCTTGCCATGAGATATAAAGAGGTGCGATTAAAGTACTGTAGGATTGAATTGAAATTTAAACGTTTTCTTCTCATTGTACCCTCGTAGAAGTGATGAGAATTGATAAATGATGTTCTAAATTAGCTCACAACCAACCAGTGACGGAAGAGAAGTTCAGGCTCAGGATTTTTTTTTCACTATCAGCCCTGCGTCACACATTTTGCTCAACACAAAACACTCACTCACTCACACTCTCTGAGATCATTCGTCTGATTGGCTGTAGGCAGGGGCGGACTGGGACAAAATTCGGACCTGGCATTTTGGACAAGACTGGCCCACCATATTTTCAGTCTTTTCGTTATGTTTTCAGTCTGAATTTGAAGGCTACCAGTTTCTGTGATGTGCACCCAGGCACATCTAAGTCTAAGATATTATTCAGTGATTTAAATTGGAACTCCTGACATACAGTATATTGGACAAAGGTTTTCTGAGATGCTTTCAGATGGATAGGGGCCTGCACTGATCATTGTTTGGGCCGTTGTCAATCGGCCACTGGGCTGATTACACCAATTAAAAAATAAGCCTATGATAACAGTTACATTGAGCATGTCAGGGTGGTCGGCCCAAGTAGCTTGTCGGCCCACCAGGCATTTGCCCTGTGTGCCAGATTGCCAGTCCACCCCTGGCTGTTGGCATATCCAGTGCCTGCCGAGGCATTTTGATCTGTTTGTTAAATCTGTCTCATGGAAGCTGGGAGTGATATGACATTGGACAGCAGCCTGATATCATATCAGTTGGTGTGAAAACCAGTTGACCAAATTCAGATTCAGTGTCTGGTAACAAAAAATGCTAATAGTAATGTGTGTTTTGCTGCACACAGAAAAAAAACATAGCAAAAAAAAGTAGTTCCAGTAGTTCCAGTTTCAACAAAAAAAGTAGATCCGGTAGTTCCAGTTCCATTAAGAGAAAAACAATGATGTATTTCTGATGCAGGATGATGATGACGAAGATGATGCTGATCTGTCCAAGTACGACCTAGACGCCAGTGACGAGGAGAAGCAGGCAGGGAAGAAGGGCAGCCGCTCGGGGTCCTCACGCTCACGCTCGCGCTCCTCCTCCCGCTCGTCCAGCTCCAGCGCTCGGTCCAGGTCCAGGTAAAAGGGTACAGGTCAAGGGTAACGCAAGGAAAATGTCAGTATCAGCTCAATTTTCCTTCCCACGTTTTCCTACCAATCTCACAATCTCTCAGTGTGGTGCTCTTTGTCTGACGTCTTGAACTTTTACGGCTTTGTTTTTTTTTTGCACATGTTTGTGTTTTGATGAGTGTTTGTTTGTTTTATGGTCTTCTTGTACTGAAGAGGGCTGTGCTTGTTATGGTTATTGTCGTCAATGTATTTATTTACTCTCTTTTGTTTGGTTCAGCAATTGCATTAATTATTTACATTATTTCCCGTTCCTGTAAACACAGTGAAATATTTATGATGATGATATTTAAACAGTTTACTGTAATAATTTGTTTTTGTTTGTGGTTCAGTTATTTATAATATATTTCTATCTAATCTTAGAATTGTATGAAAAAACTAACATATATTGTCCAATGAGGAATTTTTAGTCATTTTAGTGTTCGCATTTATTGAAATGGTGGGTTGCGGAAGCCTAAAATCCAAAGGCCTTTTTTACAGCTGATTTCCTTGTCACTCCATTAATTTAAGCAGAAAAAATTGGAAAATCTTTTTCTCTGTATGTGCGTGTGTGTGTGTGTGTGTGTGTGTGTGTGTGTGTGTGTGTGTGTGTGCGTGTGTATGTGTGTGTTTCCCAGGTCTGGGTCCAGGAGTTCGTCCAGTTCCCGTTCTCGGTCCCGCTCCAGTTCCCAGGGCCGAGGCCGCGCCCGCAGGTCAAACTCCAGGTGAATGAGGTAGCGCGCTCTCCTGACAGAGCGTGGGTGGGTCTGACCCGACCCGGCCCAGGAAGCAGACTCTTAACCACTCTTAAGCACCAGAGCCCGTCTGGGCCTTAGATTGCTCCTTTCAATTATACTAATGCCAGGAGCTCTATGCCAATTGCAATGACAAAGTTGGCTGACTACAAATTTGCGGAAGGGTGGTTTTATATTGTTATGCTTGTAAGGAGACCTGAAATGTCTCTTCTTGGTGGTGTGGTAGATTAATCAGCTGAGCCCTTACTGTAATTGATGCCTACTTTAGTCTCTGGACCGGAGTGGAGAAGAGAGTGGGATTTATTTCATTTAGGTAGTCTGAGATCAAGCCTACAGCTGCAGCCTCAGAGCCTGCAGCTTCAAGACACACATACTGTATATACTGGAAACTAGTGGAAACTATGGAGATCAGTGTGTCTGCTTGACTTGACAGATTCCTCCGGAGCAAAATGCACAGCAGTGCAATACAGACAGTTTCCTTGTTCAGTGTATGTGGGTGTGAGTGTAGTTGTAGATGTAGAAACTATGCATGTCAGCAAGGAAGACGTCAGTGTAGACATGTAGACAGATCATTAAGACTGCCAGTTTACTGAGCTAATACTGATTTAAAGACATCAAAACATTTAATTGGTATGTTGGGAAACAAAAATACTGCAGCTACAATGGTCTCTCTATTGCAGTGGGTAATTAGCTTGTGTCCCTACAGTGAATCTCTTTCTAATATGAGACTTTGACATATCCTCCCCAAAAAGATCCAGCTCCAGATCGCCTAAGGGATCTTCGTCCTCGAGGAAGAGGTCTCGTTCTCGCTCTGCCTCCTCCTCGCCTGAAAGAGGAAGGAAAAGAACTCGTTCCAGATCATCATCGGGGAACAGGAAAAAAAGGCGCTCTAGATCCCAGTCGTCTGAAAGGTTTGGGTTTCTGTGGAATACCAAATGGTGTACTTCTTAGGTTTCCATCATCTTGTGTCCTGTCCTGGTGGCATGGTCTGCATGTTCAGCTCTTAGCATTGATTGTAGTTCAAGTTAAAGATGTTTCATTTACCATTCTGTGCTTTTCTCTCTTCCTTCTATCTATCTTTCTTTCTTTCTTTCTGTCTGTCTGTCTTGTTTTCTTTGTAGGCGTGGTGGCTTGTCCTCCGGATCCTCCCATTCTGGTTCAAGTTCAAAAAAGAAATGATTTGGAAAGCTAATAATATCATAGGGATCTCATACATACATACATGCATGTTGATTAAACCAGAATAATAATAATAAAAAAGAGAACGACCTTGTCACAAGCATCAGATTACAGAACTATCCTCAGTCAAAATAAAGTCAGTAGCGTTTTATTAATTGTTTTGTGAAAACACCATCTGCCCATCCATGACCAATGGTTTCCCATCAGCAGCAGCAGCAAATGAAACTTTCATGTCGTTAAAGCCTAGAGACTCTTAGTGCTCCAGCCTGGGGTGGTTCATGGCCTGGCTCTGTATATGGAGGCAAGGCAAAACCTAAAAAGAACCATCATCACAGCCTCGGCAGTAAACAATAACAACATAAGTCACCTTAACTTCCTGTATTACAAAGAGCTGAAATGAGATTTTTGATTGGATGTGTATTTTTAGACCTGAGTTTCTAGCAGCAGCAGCAGGGACTTGGTTTGTGTTTAATCTGAGACGGCCTTATATGGAAGCACATTACAGTATTCATGTCATGCCAAGTCTGTAAAACTGTCAACCCCATGTATATGAACATAGTGCAAAGAGTACAAAGAGACTAGTTATAATTGTCCATCTGTGTGTTTGAGGGTTTAAGGTAAGTATGTTTTTTTTTATTTTATTTTCCCTTGTTTTGTTGCCCCCATTTTCTCCCTATGGTGAAATGAAATCCTGCTGTGAAAGTTGTTTTGTTTTTTTGTTTTTTTCTTTCTTTCTTTCTCACCTCTTATGTTCTGTGGATTAATTCCTCTTGCCAGTCTTAAATTTGAAAAGCTATGTTGTGTGGCCATTAAACTGTAAGCCCACATATTATTTCATTAGGTTGGGATACCAGACTATTAAATTTGGTTCTATAATTCCTCTTTTGGTACCTTTATTTTAAGCATCCTCAGTCTTTAGTCTCATTTGGCAGTACTTAATGTATTAGGGTAACAATTTGTCATATATGAACATATCAGGTGTTTTTTTTTTGTTTTTTTTTTTCTTGTGTGACCGAGTGATGACCGAAAACGTAGAGATGTTCTGTTTGATTCTAAAAGCGTCAATGTAATGTGAATAAAATCTTGTTAATCACATGTTGTCCTCATTTCTTCAAATGCAAGCCATAGTGAGTGGGGAAAAAGGTGGCTCCACTTAAGAAATTTTAACAAATGCACAGACATCATAGAAGAGTTCATTTTGATCCTTCCATGTTATATTGTAATTGATGATGGAGAAGAATTTTGTTTTCTCTCTCCAGCGGAATGCAGGTGGCACTGTGAGACTGGATTGCACAGACTCAAAACCTGCCCTAGTCTGTCACATTGCAAAGGTTATAGGTTGCAAAGGACCTATGAGCTTAGTTTTATTGAAGAATAAATCTGAACGCGAGATTAAATTAAAAAAATAAATAATAAGGACCTATATGAGCCTAGTTTTATTTGTTTATTTATTTTTAAGGAAAAATCTGACATGCGACTCAAAAAAAAAAAAAAAAAACTTACAGAGATATAGGCCTAGTCCTAGTGCAATGAAATATTAAATAGCCTATTCCAGTTAGTAGTGGGAACACGCCTATTACATGGCTCGAGGGATGCTGGTCTCATTCATTTTTACTGCTGTGACTTCATGGGCGATATTTTACAGATTTACCCAGATGGCCGGCCTATCTTATTGCGTACTGTGCTTTGAAATCCCTTTTATATGAAATAATTCATTGTATGAAGTTCCATTGGGAGTGGATGTTTGATTAGGTGTGATTCCGATCAAATTAACTCTTCGATTTAGCAACTACACGCAGCAGAATAGTGGGGGAAATATAATTGTGCGTAACCACGCCTCCGCGCACTGCCTATAAAGAAGACTGCGCGCGGTGTGGAGTAGCTGCTGTCAGAGTTAAACTTGTCTGGATGGAGCACAAAACGAACTGCTGTGAATCTAGCCATGCCAGTGGGATGCAAGTCGGTAAAGGATGACTAATCACAATTGCAAATTTTTCAACGTCTTAAATAATCACTCTGTTGGAACAATGTTTGAATCCAATGTGTCCAAAACGTTGCGCGAAAGCAATGTCACCAAAAGCAACAGCTGCGGATCAGTGTCTGTTGCTTATCCCATTACTATGATGATAACGGGAATGGTTGGGAATTCTCTTGCGATTTTGTTAGTTTATATTTCCTACAGGAAGAAGGAAAACAAACGGAAAAAGTCATTTCTACTCTGCATTGGCTCACTGGCGTTGACAGATCTTTTTGGACAACTGTTAACGAGCCCCATTGTCATTTCAGTTTACCAAGCTGAATTAAAATGGGAGCGCGTTGACACGTCAGGAAGTTTGTGTTCTTTCTTCGGGGTATGCATGACTACTTTTGGACTATGTTCCCTATTTCTTGCCAGCGCAATGGCTATCGAAAGGGCTTTGGCGATCACTGCCCCACACTGGTATTCCAACCACATGAAAACTAGTGTAACGAAACAAGTGCTGGCTGTCATTTGGTGCCTCGTGTTACTATTCGCCCTGCTACCCGTTGCAGGTGTAGGGCAATATTCTCTTCAGTGGCCTGGGACGTGGTGCTTCATCAGTACAGGGGACAGAAATATTTCGGGAAACGCTTTTTTTGCTTCTACGTTTGCTGGCTTAGGTATATTTTCTCTTCTTGTGACTTTCTTCTGTAACATGGTGACAATACGTGCGCTTGTCATTCGCTGCAAGATGAAAGCAAGTTCGTCTCAGACCTCCAAGCAGTGGGAACGCCTCACCACGGAGACCGTGATTCAGTTGCTGGGCATCATGTGTGTACTACTGGTATGCTGGTCACCATTACTGGTAAGTGTTATGGAGACGTTTTGTTCTCCTAATTGTATGTAACTGTAATAAAAAAATAAACATTATCTCAGTATACAAAGTGAGCTAAGCACGTGTAAGCCACACCATCTGTTTATTGTCTCTGTACAATGGCAGTTGTTTGAGGTCTGAGGTCTATTGACTTTATCACCTCTGATGAGCGGTAGAGATTAAACAGAGCGTACAGCTCACAGTGACAAAGTGCCAGTGGTGAGAGCTAATAATTGTTGGAAAGGTCATACTAATTCTAAAGTTCTGCTGTAGGTTACACAATCATGTCTAGGACAGAAGCCAAGAGTTATCATAAAGCGTGGCCCTATCTTTTAACATTCCTCACTCGTTTTTAAATAGACAAGAGAGGTAGCCTAACAGCAAGGAACAGTCATGCAGCTTGAAGCTGGTGCAGACAGTCCTATATCATGAGAGCTATTTAATGCATCTGGATTAACTCCAGTTTTCGTTTATCCTATCAAACAAGGAACTTCATGTGGCTGTCATAAACACTTGGTCCCATTTGAATGGAAATGAATAATAAAACTCTACTAGAAATGCAACAACCAATAATCAGTAATGATATCTAATCTTATCAAATCATCACATTCCTGAAGGATTGTTCAGTAGTTATCAATTAAAATCACCTAAAATATAACCATTATAGCGTATATAGAAATAGAGCTATATATTATGCCCCTATCCCAATTAAGCCCCCATTTGGCACCACTGTTCCAAGTCACCCACAGAAACACTGGATAATGCTATAGCTTTTTGCCTGTGTTCGTGTGTCTTTTGATCAATTCAACACACTTTAATAAAGCATGGATGTGATATTTGTTGTCATATAGGCTAATTGTGGTGGTTATTTCCTTATCCCCATAGGCTTAGACTAACTGTGGTTTAGTCCTGTTATCCCCATAGGCTATAAGGCAGGGGTGGGAAATTATTTTGGATGAAGGGCCACATTGGTGGTCAGATTTTGACTTGACAAGTCTCAAACCAGTAGCCCCACTTTCTTCAGAGGACATGTGAACATGCAGGGTTAAAAGGGGAATTTGTATTTCATGAATACAACAAATTTGATAAATCAGGCCTATGATCTAAATCACTTTGGCTAAAAGAGGAATTATTTTGGGAAGGCTCCACTAAGTTGAGAAGGCTCCACGGGCCGGATTGTATAGCTCAATGGGCCGCATGTGGCCCCCGGGCCTTAGTTTGCCCAGGCCTGCTATAAGGGGTCGTTCCATGGAGTATGGTACAAATCCCTGTTCTAATGTTTTTTTTTCAGAGCTTCGGGAAATGTATTGCTTGCCTGTGTTTTAGAAATGTACTTTGATGGACAATCAGAAACGGTGAAGTGTCTGTTCCAATGTTTTTAGTTTTAGGCTAAAGATGCTACCATGTTTGGTGATCCAGATATCCAGTGTCTCCTTCAACCAAAAGTAATGTTTAGTCATAAGTGAAACTGCCTCATAGAGCTTGACTCAATATTTCTATTCACAAAGCTTCTATTATGAATCTTATTATATATAGCCTCTAAGAGTAATCCCCAAAAATGCTGCATTGGCTGCCTGCTGTAGGCAGATGTGTGTGTGTGTGTGTGTGTGTGTGTGAGAGAGAGTGTGTGTGTGTGTGTGTGTGTGTGTGAGAGAGAGAGAGAGAGAGAGAGAGAGAGAGAGAGAGAGAGAGAGAGAGGCGGACTTTGGCAAAAAAAAAAGAATACCTAAACATCAATCATAGCCTTCTCAATTGCGTGTAGTACGTGTTACACTAGAAGTCAATTGTCTACAGGCCACTGGAATATCTCAACATCTTGTTGACACGGTTCTGGCAAATTAGGTCTATGATTCCAGCGTCTTTCCAAAAACACTGCTGATGCATACAGCACATCCAGATAAAAAATTCTCTGGAAGACTCAAAACAAACTGACCGGAACTTCCCATGCAAGGCTGCAAGGTTCTGTCATCAATCCTCTACTGTTAGGCAGTGTTTCCTGTTTGGCTTGAATATTTACAGTGTATATTTTTGAAACAATCACGTACTGTACCTGTATAGACTAATTTCAGTGGAAAAGGTTGAATAGGTCTATTTACAGTGTATATTTTTGAAACATTTCGGTGGAAAAGGTTGTTATATTTGTAACCAAATCCAACAGCTCTAAAGTCTGGTTGTCAAAAGTGCCGTTGAAACAAGTGGAGTTGGTACATTGGAAAAGAGGAAGTTACAGGATAATGACTTATGTGCAAGTATAGTATAATACAATATAATCCCTGAATCCTGTCAAAGTGAATTACAGTGCCTTTCTTCACTTGTTTGTTTATTCTGTTCTCTATTAATAAATTAGGCTATAGCCTACCTTTAATGTGAAAAATTGTAATATCTATCAAATATTTTTTTTGTTGATAGTCATAACAAGCTGATCTCCCTTGTAGAAAAATCCATCTTGAGACCATCTTGCTCTCTGTTTTTTTTTTTTTTTTTTTCCATATGGTGCGTTTCCATATGAGTTTTAGTTTGTTAGCTGTTTTGACCAGTTTCAGATGGGCATTCTAACTGTTTTAGTTGCCCATAATCATTCTCAGCTTTCATGCTAGCATAGCCTCCTCCAGCAATGTCCAGTCAATCAAGCTGTATGTTGTTGGTACGACCATCTTAAACCTTGACCAGCAGGTCTGACCAACCTAAAGTGTGTTTTCAATTGATTTCTAATGGTTTCTACCATCTTAAACCAGTTACCAGTATAATATATTTTTTAAGCTGGATCTTTCTGCAGGGTCAGGTCTTTAAGTAAAAATGTCTTCTTGACCAAGGTCAAAATAATCAAGGAATGAATCATCAAAGACTCAAACATCTATTTTGTTGGCCACAAAATTGTTAGCCGAATCAATCATGTGCCTGGCTGATTTTGGAACTAAATAACCATCTCATTAATATCACATCCTGTGTGTGTGTGTGTGTGTGTGTGTGTGTGTGTGTGTGTGTGTGTGTGTGTGTGTGTGTGTGTGTGTGTGTGTGAATTCTCTCTGCAGGTCCTGATGATGAAAATGATCTACACACAGACGTCTTCTCATTACTGCAAGCCGGCAGCTGGTGGCTTTGCTCCGAGTCGAGACGTGCAGATGGACTGCAACTTCTTTCTGACGGCCATCCGCCTGGCCTCTCTCAACCAGATCCTGGACCCCTGGGTCTATCTGCTGCTGAGGGAGATTCTACTGCGGAAGTTTTTCCAGGTGGCGAACGCTGTGTCCAACTGCTCCATCGACGGGCACAACAAGGAGACGCCAACAGCGTTAGACGCGCTCAACAAACAGGCCATTAATGCTAATGACTCCGTGCAGAGAGACTGACAAGTTCTGGAGGATGTAGAATGATGGAGAGAGCGAAAGATCTACCTGGGCTAAATTCAGCGGCCGCAACGTTTTGAAATGTTTTGCTGCCGTTCCCATGCATCTCTGTGGGTGACGTGACGTCTAAAATGTTTTGAAACGTTTTGTCATCTTGAATTTCAAGGCTGCTGTGAAAGTTATTCTGGTGCATTCTTGGTTAAATGCGCCATTTTTCTGTATGCCACTGTTACAGTTTTGGCAACAGTAGACTTCAAGGGATGCCAAAGGGATCCACTCGTTTGGTGCAATTTGACGCTCTGGTTCATTATTGGAGTGTAAGCTTGATGTGTCCAGTTAAACCCACTGACTGTGAGAGGGAACAGCTGCGCTAGACGTCCAGTGATGACCATATACCAGCATGTAATAACTCAAGCTTGACAACAGCCTTTAAAGAACTGAACTGCCATGCTCAATGTGTTATAAGGGATTTCACACATAGTTGCTCAATTAAGACTCTTGCGGGGAGCAAGAGAAATGCTGATGCCAAACATGAATCGACCCCCCCTGTGCAGCTCTCAAGGACTTCAGAGTGTAAAAATTTGCCATCAGTATACGGACTTCACATCAGTGCCAGGTTGGAATGTACTGTAATGCAAGCAGCAATGCATGGGGGCCAAGCATCCTCACAGAGGGACCCCTCAGCCTCCTCCTCCAGTACAGCACTGGGCCTGTATTGTTTTTGTGTCTCTATCTGTTTGTCTGGGCCCACCCCTTTTTTATTTCAGCTGGAGCGGTTGGAGTAAATTTCCCCCCTGACTGTACTCAATTCCAAAAGGGATTACTGAGCTGATCGTCAGCATGGAAACAGAGGCTGCTGCCCTAGCTCCAGGCAAGGCGCCAAAGCTTCACATACTGAAGGAGAGTGGAGTGGTGCACAGTGATAAGGGGTAGTGGCAACCCCTCCGCATACACACACACACACACACACACACGTGGCAGCTGACTTGTGGAACAGATCTGTCAGCGATGGCCCAGCCTATAGGGCCCTTTCTGAGCCAAGCTTGGCCCAAATCTGGCTTAGAGACATCAAGTTGTGTTCTACTGTTTGTTTGCATAGCATTATGCTGTACCTGTGCAAGGCGAAAACCCCAGGCAAACAGAGAACGGAGAGCAAACATTCGTGAATGCCGGAATGTTCATCTACTGTATGTTTGTTTGAATGTTCTCCCATGTGACGAGGGACCACACTCATCATTGACCAAAGGCTCTCCATAAGGCCAATGCAGTCAAATTGCCAACCAAGAATTAACCCGGCCTATCATGCCCCACTTTCTTCTCCGCCAAATACACCAAAAGAACGAATATGGTCAGATGCAAAACCATATTGTATTATCTTCAAACTTTTGGGTTAAAAGAAATGCACTCCATAATTCAACTTGTTGTTGACAATGGGCCATTTTCTTGACAAGTTTTTGACACTCTTACTTGTAATACGGTAGTTGAAGTAACAGCACTAATACAGTTCTAACAATGCTAATTCAGTGCCATATCGCAGCCTCACTCAGACATGCCTTTATTCAACACATGCAGTGATTGTGCTAGGCTACTTACTCAGCCTGCAAATAGCAAGACTCCATCCATGAGGGGCAGCTGTAGACAGACTGTTTTATGAAACTTAAAGAGTTTATATTTATTATCGATTTGTGTGTTTGTTTATTTTTAACTGATTTTTTGTTGTTTCTATTTATTTAAATTTTTTTTATTTTTTTTGTAAATTTATTGTTTAATGAGGGAAGTGAATATGATAGAAAATCAAATCCAGAGAGATTATTTTCAGCTAATTTAGCCACTCTTTCAGTGTGGAGCTAAACGTAGACAATTTCCAAACAATCAACGGTAGGTCATTTCCAAACAATCAGCTTTGCCTTAGTTCATTATGTTGCTTGTAATGGCAAGAAAATGTCAAATCCACTCAAGAAAACAATTTAGTTTGAGCACATGGTGTCCAGAGTGGTTTGTCATGGCTAACCCAAAGATTTTCCCAGTGATAGGCCTAGCATTGGCATTAGTAGGATTTACATGACTAAATAGCACACATCATTAGCATCATACATTTGCTTCTTACCACCACTACTTCTACTGCTATAATACTACCCACACACACTGCCTTGTCACCAAAACCAAAACCTGCTCTAGCCGTGATGTTTGAGGTTGATGTGTCATCTTTTGGGTTGATGGCTGATGTTGCCATGGTGTCGCTGTGTTCTGATGTCTCTCTGGTTCCTTGAATCCTTAATGGCCGTTGCACAGTTCTGAAATGATAGTCAGCCAGTCAGGCCTACTGTTTGATATTGGCTCTCATCATAAATCCCCAGTCAGTTGCTGTGGGCTGTAATTGGGTTGCATTATTATTGTGCCAGGCTGGTGGTGAAATGAATGAGTTTCCGTTCTGTAGGCCTACCATGAGTCTTTAACTGAATGAGCTCCTCGTCTTCATCCACCATCTAATGCCATTGTGAGCACAGGGCTGCAGGTTGGTCAGTCAGTTCAGACAGCAGCAAATCTTTTGCTTCTGATTGCAGGCAACTCCAAATAGTCTGCTATTACAATATATAACCCTATAGGGCTACACCACATTTGGTACAGAAGTAGGTCTATTTTTTTATGATGTTGCTTCATCTGATGGAGCTGGTTCCATATCATGCAAGATAATTGATGTATTTTGACATTACATGACCATAACGTATCCAGTGTAGCGTCTTTCTTTGTCACCCAAACTATCTCCCTAGTCTGTTAGAGCAGAGAGAATTTAAATGTTTAAATCATTCATGCGCCATCATACTTATGCTTCAGGAAGAGATGGAAATCACTGTTGTGTTAGGCACTGTGACTGGCATCATTAGCACTTTGTGACTAATAGGCTAGGGACGCCTTATCATTTATCATGCATTTGTGTTAGAACATTTCTGCAATAACAAGTGTATTAACATAGTGTGGAGATTTTGTTCATGCACTTTTGAAGTATGCTTTTTTCAGCTGAAGTACTCAGAGCTACTTTTGCATAGACAAAAATGATTTGTTATTATCACCCGGTGGAATGGAATACTATTTTCTGATTGGCTGTCAGGGTGTCCGTTAATTCTTGATAACAGGACACCTGAGGCATTGTTGGATTTAAAAAGTTTCACCAGCCTTCTATCAATGCTCTTTTGGCTACGCCGTCGGGCTGTTCTTCGCCTTCGCGTCGTCCATTATTTTTCTGTATCGGGACACCTCGGTGGCCGTTATCCCTTACATGTTGTAATGGTAGCCTACAATTAGAGCTACTCTATGCACATTAAAATGCTGGCATTTTACGATTGGAATGAACATATCGTTGAAACCATCAGCAGTTGGTTTGACACATGTTTATGTCTCATTTTGGATAAGCTAATTTAAACAGACAAGCACATTTGTATGGTGTGCATTTTAGGCCTGCACTGTCCTTGATAGATTATACTGAGGGGCTCTAATCTGTAAACTAGTGCTACTTTAAAAGAAAGGTCTAAAGTCAATCAGTCAATCCCTGTTCCTGCTTGTTTGGGGCTGCTGAGGGCTGGTCGGTGGTGGGTGTAAAAATGAACATCACAGACCCAATTTATCAACCTGCAGCTAACGCTCTTAACACTAACGCAACAAGCAGGAAAACAAAACGGAAACTCTTTTTTGCCCTATGGTCAACGCTGTACGAAATTGCATCATTCTTATTCCCATCAGAAGTATTTAGTAATCTCACTCCAGAGCGCAGGGATTGACTCCGGACATTTTCCTCGACAAGATTAGGCCTACTGTTGTTTGGTAGCATGAGGAGTGGGCAGCAGGGAAGAGAATAGAAACAGAAAAGAGAGGAGTTAGTTTTTTCGGGACGTGTGCGTGAGTGTGTGCGTGAGTGTGTGCGTGTGTGTGTGTGTTTCTGGCAGCCTCAGTATGCGTGGTCTGTAATTGCCTGAGAGAGTTAGGAAAAGACTGGTGATTACATCATACAGCACAGCTAATGGCTGGGGTCTGGTGGAACAGAACAACCAAGACACATTACATTCAGAAGTCTGGAACACCAAGCTGAACACTAAGACTAGGCCAGGTACACACACACACACAGAGAGAGAGAGAAAGAGATCAGGTGAACCCAATCTCTGTCACACACATAGATCAGATCTCTGTCAGGATACTTGGTACTCCCATGACACACAGACACACACACACACACAGGACACTGAACCAGATCTCAGGCCCACAGTACACACACACACACAGGTCTGTCAAGACACTCATGCTGAGAGCAGTGTAGCAGGTTTCCCTCGTCCTCAGCAGTCAAACTCAAAGCTCAAACAGAGGACACCAAATAGAGATGTTTATCTTGTTTTTGTGTTATATTCATTTGCATTTTTATTTTTAAAAAGAAATGTATTGTCTTAAGGATGAAAATGTATTTATATTATTTCTCTTTATTTGAAATGCACAACATGCTGCTGTGAAATAGCTTGACATGATTGTAATAAACTAATTTATTGTAATATTGTATATAAAAGTGTATATAAAGTCTACATATAGATTGATATGGAGTTTAATACCTGAGGTCCACTGACATTTACTGTGTGGAAGAAAAAAAAACTGAAAAGGAAGTAGACGAATGTTGATCTCTTGGCCTTTATCTCTTGACATGCAACATGCCAGTGCTCTTTTAGCAAGTCGTCCTGCAGCCTGATAAGGTTCTGTTGCTGTGGAAATGCTCTGAATGCTTGTCAGTCAGAGCACAAGTATTCTACCAGGTCTTCTGAGAGAGACAGAGCAACAGGTTTCATGTGGGTTCAAGCATGTTACGGATGTGCATGTGGGGAGGAGGACAGATAAGACTTGCATGTGAGTCGACCAGCATACTTTTGTCATACATTGTATGTACCTTGTGAAAGTCCTTGACAGATGACTATCATGAAGAAGTCAGTCACTCCTGTTGGACAACTTCTGGGCATTGGTTTTTTTGAATGTACTGATTTTGTTTGTTTGTTTTTTAAAGGAGCAATCCATTGTAAATTTATCCATAGTCTTGTTGTTCAAACTCACCAAATGCTGTATGTAGGAAAAAGAATAAGAAAATTTCATTCAACATAGACCAAGCAGTGAACCAACAATTAACACAAAGGGAATGGGGCGTAAGGACTTACTTTCAGTTTCATTTCACCCCAGTTAGTCAGCATTAATAATCGGTTTGTTATTCGGTACATACAGTAGCATCAAATTTTCTGTTTTTTTTTTGTTTGTTTGTTTGTTTGTTTGTTTTTCTTAAAGACAGCATGCAGGTACCTGGAACAACAGGTCTTTTGACTGATTCACTCTGGATTCCTCCTCTAAGTGGCTACTGTGTCAAAACAAAACAAAACTTACCACAAGATGTATTTTTCTTTTCATGTTAAAAAAAATGATCCCGTATTAAATGATCACTGCTCTTGTACTGTGAAAAACGTGTCATTAAGGCAAATGTCTGTTCTTGCTGAAGCCATTTTGTACTTTGCGGCTGTGCTGTTCTGTTCCCCAAAGCAGGTTTGAGGTCCAGTCCTATGACAGAATAAGGTTATGGCTTTAATTTGATTTTGCACTGGTGTTTGTGGCTGTGGCTCCTGAGCAAAGACACGTCAAGCCAGTCCGGTCTAATGACAGAATTGTCTGTTTTGGCCTTAATTTGGTTAACCTGATGGTAATAGATTTTGTGTCAGGTTCTTTTAACGTTTTGGACAAGAGGGTTTTGGTGGGGGATGCATCTGTAGATGATGCACTGCCACGTGTTTGCTTCCTCATTGCAGACACAATGTTATTTGCTGTGCCATATGTACTGTCTTTGTCCTGCAGTCTCTGTCAGCTAATAAAATATCAATTAAATGACGTGATGAGATTTATGTAATGTGACTTAGTGGTATAGTGTTAAGGAAACAAACAGACTACCCACTCCCACTCTGTTTTAGCAGATCCCACATTGGTATTATTTAATGTGTGTGTGTGTGTGTGTGTTTGTGTGTGTGAGAGTGAGTGAGTGTGTGTGTATGTGTGTGTGGTGTTCTTATGAGTCAGAAGGAGACAAAAGTAAATGTTCCATCAGAGCAATTATTCATCTATTTATGCCAGAGTTTCTACCACAAAAGTTTAAACTACTTTGTCACTCAACACACTTTCTCTCTCTCGCTCTCTTTCTCTCTCTCTCTCTGAGTCACATATTCAACCAACAATAAGTAATAATAATTAAATAATAACTTTGGAAAGTCTCATAAAATTGCCTTGGCAAGCATGTTCTCCAGGGCGCATGATCCACAGCTATTGAAATATGTGCTTTCAACAATTTAATTTTTAACTGCAGGTAATATGAATAACGTACCCTACGAGCATAAGCACTAAACAACACTGATGTGGAGAGGGGAGTTTTTTATGAAGTCATTTTCCTGGCTGGAGTTTCAATTGCATCAGACTCGTACCTGGGTGCTTCTGTTAAATCATGACTACTTTACAATCTGCCCTTGATGAGAAAGCTTCAGTTCATATACAGTGTGATAAAGTATTTTCATTTAAGCCTGAATTCACAGTCTTGGCAATGGAGAACCAGTAGACTACAATCTGCCCTAGATGAGAATGTTTCATGAGAATGTGTGATGAAGTATCCCCATTTCAGCTGAAATTCATGTCTTGCTTGTGTATTGGAGAATCAGTAGCAAGACATTGTTCATTTTTTTGTGTTCATTATTACCGGTATTATTTTATTATTTTTTTACCTCATTACTATAATCATTTCCATGTCCATGAAACCAAAATAGCAAATAACAGTGGGACAGCACGAACTTGGAAAGACATTTGATAATCACCGTATTTGTTCGGGTATGACCTCAATTAGACTGTCCCTTCTTTATTAAATTCACAGCTTGTGCAATTAAGCAATTAAGCACAATGTTAGTAGGCAATGTTATACAACATAGTAGGCCTACGACTCACAAAGCAAGATAACTGAATTAGATATTGAAGATAGAGACATTTTTCCTCTTATGCTCTCAAGGCTAGGAGGGTGACCTGGTGGTGACCTTAGAATCTGTCAATAACTCTTGACAGCTAGACTCTTCGTAGCTTTTTTTAGTCGTAGCTTTTGTCTGTGACAGCAACATAACTCTTTGAGCTAAGCATCATGCTGCACCCAAGTCAAAGCCTTTCTATATGTCCAGCATGTAGAGGAATAAATGAAATATTTAAATAAAAATGGGGGCACAGTCAGTATACATTGAGCTAAGAGCACCAGTAAATTACTGGCAGTAATGTTATTTCCGTTTTCGAAGGAATCCAATGCTGTTGGCTCTGTATAAACTGCTCGTTTGTTCACGTTGTGTTCCAAATTCTTTCGTTCTCCGAATTCTTTCGTTTCGCTATCTAGTAGTCAGCCAGCTCATACAATAGGGCTATGATTGAATCACACCGAACTATCACTTTAAGTAAATGCAATGCTGTTGCTGATCTGTGTCATATTCAATAGCCTATCTGAAATTGTCAGAAAATGATGTTACTGGCCTACTGAGGCTTTGGCCCACACATGAGAGAGATCCCTTGCCTCGCCTGTGCCTCCATATAAATGCAGCCGTTATCTGAGGGTAACCCTGTCAACATTTATTATCAGACTCCATCACCTTGTGTGAGATACTCATAGGGGAGGACGTAATTGAATTAGATTTACAACTTATCATTTGACCGTGTTCAGGAATGGAGGAAGGTTATCACTTAATAGAGGTGCTTTGGAAACAGCAGTTGCATTACAGATGTACTTCGAGACTGTTCGGTGCAAATCAAACTGGTATGTTCATAACTCATTTGGAATGCTTTTGCCATATGAGGATGTAAAGGTCAGTAGCAGTTAATCTCACACCTTCAGGTTGACATTTCATTTGAATGTATAGAACTCAATAATATTGAATGTCATAATTGCCCAGTGAAATTCTAGCACTTTCTTGCAAGATTCATTGTCATAGCTGACATTGTTATTGTCAGTTAATGTGAAACCAGAAGAAACAGATCACTATTTCATATGTTTTACTGTGTTTTAAAGACACAGCAAAGGAAATGCCCACTAAATTATGAAAAGCAATGGCAGTTGTGAGGAATCATTGCGTATTAGAACATTCAACACAATGATTGCCATTGCAAAAAAAAAAAAAAAAAAAACAATCTCAGAAATCTGACAATGGCCGTGACACTCACACACGCACACACACACACACACACACACACACACACACACACACACACACACACACACACACACACACCCAAACAAACACTGCTCCATCTCTGGGAATCATGGCACAGCTAAAGGTAATTACCACGGGGAGTCAGTCAGGCTTCATAGCACTGGGTAAACCCCTGAATGATAAATGAGAGCAGCAGCCTAGACTTGTCCCCTCTGCTGCCTAGTAAGTGCCCACCCTTAATTGCATTAGTCAAAAAGTAAACATTTTCAGTCTGCTGCCCTGAGAAAACAACTGGATGTTCCGACACACGGAGCTCTAGGGGATCGTCATAGTAACAGCACTGGCTGCTGCCGGTTGCCTGCCACGACTGGACTGGCCTTCATCTCCTCTCGTGTCTTCCATGCTGGTGTAAACAGCACACACACACACACACACACACACACACACACACACACACACACACACACACACACACACACAGCTGGCTGGCTAGATGATGAAGTGACAAGCTCCGGTCTCCTCTTGCTCCTGTCTCTTGTCCAGACACACAGCTGTCTCAGGTAAATGTCAATTTAGGTGGAATTTATTATTAGCCCATTTGGATTTACTTTGGCTATTTTGTTTTATGATCAGCCATAAAACATCATGATGAACTAATCTAAAAGAAAGTAGAGTTTATGACAACCTGGATGATTGTTTGAACAGATAACAGTCTTCCAGTGGAAGAAAGAAACATCAGCTTAGTCTTAGCTATGAGGTATAACTTCAACATTTACACATATTACAAGTTGTAATTGCCCATCTTTTCTTAATGTGATGGACTACCATAACCACTCTTGTGGTCAAGTTGTACATTTAGCACTCTGGAGACCCGTGTTTGAGCCTGAGTCACTGCCCTCTCCCTTCCTGACAGGCCAGGCCATTATTCAGACAGTGGGAAACACTAGGAATCTGGTGCAGACCCTCCAAAATAGTTTTGGTTCTTGATTGGTTGAATTACGTTCAATGCTGTTGTAAATGCTCATCTCCCTTTAGAATGCGATTCTGTTCTCTGATTGGCTGATAGGGTGGCCATTACTTTCACGTTGTGCACATCATCAGAGTTCTAGACCTCCACCTCGCCATTGTTTCTATAGAACCGATCCCCTTGTCGGGCGTTATCTCTTACTTATTGTTCTATACTGCTGCGCCATTAGAAAGTGAACGGTAACTGCGTGTGGGGATTACTTGGCAACCATTCACCAATCATTATTCATCAAGGGGAAGTTATGTGTACATTATGTTGGTTTTATGCTGGTATGTAGGATTATGCTGGTTTTATCATGGTGTCTATCAGCATTCCTATCAACACCCGCAGTCAACCAGCATTACCACTGGCCTCTTGTGGTTTATTTCTTACTGTATGTTTGTCATTTCTGCTTCTCTGTTTAGTCAATGATGAGGCTTTCATGTTGTTGAAATCTTCTGATGGAAAAAAGAGATCAGACACAAACACACACAACAAACACAAACAACAAACAAACAAGCAAACACAGAGATGAAACACACACAAACAAACAAACAAACAAACAAACAAACACAGAGATGAAACACATGACAAACAAACAAACACACAGATGAAACACACACAACAAACAGATGCTCATTATCCGTCTATCATTCCTGCTCTGCACTCAGTTCAGACAAGTTTGAAGCATTTTAACGGGACTCGCTTTCATACACTCTAAGTTCATAGGCCTCAGGGATGGCATGTAGGCCCTATGTATTTACTATAAAAACTGTTTCTTTAGTTAATGCAGTAGATGTGTTGCATTCTAATAATATGCTATTTCAGATGAGGCTTTGCCAAGTCAATATTACTGTAACTTAAAGCTATAATCCGGTGTGAATCAACACCTAGCCCTGCTGTTTTATACTGCTATGCGCTACTGCAAGCCACCTCAATGATGACATTTTGTGCATCGTAGACCGAGTTTGCGAAACGGCAACACTAAGTGAATGAGGCATGTCAAAAACGAAACCTAATCGATTTGCTTTTGTTTTGAAATGTCCCATTCTGTTAACGTTAGCTGCCGTTTCGCTATCTCTGTCTGCTTTGCATGAAATCCAGTGGTTGAGGTGGCTAACAATAGCACTTGGCACTACAAAACAGTAGGACTACGTGTTGATTCACGCTGGCTTTCTCCTTTAAGTAAACTGTTTTAAATATTACTTACTCTAACAGCAATGTCCTCTGAAATACAGGACATTATTTTTGTCAAGTTCTTCACAAACAGCTGTTCACTACAAAATGCAGCATATGAGAAGTGATCTGAGAACACAGCGCTTTTTTCCCCTCTTCTTCTTTTTTTGTTTTTCTCCCCCTGAGGTTTCCGATTGTAAATCCAGATTCAAAGCCCATCTCACATATCTGCAATATGTCTCTGAGCCACTTGGCAACATCACAACTCAGCACTTCTCCGCTTATAAAGTTTTTTTTATTTATTTTATGTCGGATCTTATCTGCCGTCAGGCGGTTTTCCACCATTTCATTGATCTACTGCAGATCTCGCTCAAAGGAGGGAGGCATGAGGGCAATCACTGAGGTGATCTGTCCTGTGTGAGAGCGAAGAATACTGATCACATGGAACATTCAATTTAGAACCAGAATCATAAAAATCAGCCAATCATCAAATGTATGTGTCTGTGTCACTCTTGTGTTTGTGTGTGTGTGTGTGTGACTGTGTGTGTGTGTGTGTGTGTGTGTGTGTGTGTGTGTGTGTGTGTCAGCTCTATGAGGCCTCTTCTTGTGACCTCAGAGGTAACACAAAATAGCATGTGTGTTGTCAAATACATCTTTTCCCGGTACTATTTCACACTTAAAAAGAGCAATAACTTCCACAGACTGGCTGCTAACCTCCAGGGATCCTAGCCTTGAGTTCTCCTCCCTTAGCAGCTACGCTACTAATGGAAGCTTCTGGTGTTTTGATTTATCCTGACTGTTTCAAGACAGGATGTCAAGGTGGATGGAGACAGGTAAGGCGTGGGATTTTGATTTACCTCTTCTAATTTTGTGCAGGATCTCTTCTCTGAAGACTCTGGAGTATTTCTGGGCTCCCTTAATCCCACTTGTGAGACTGCAACCTGCTGGATTAAACGGCTGACTTGCCTTTCGCTGCCCCTGTGATTGAGAGCCTGTGGACACCTGCCGTAAGTCCGATTTAATTGGACGCTTCCGCTAATGAGCAGGAGAGGAAATGGAGCAGAATCGACAGCTTAGCCTGTCGTTAATACATCGGGGAGGTGAGTACCGACGCCAGGGTCTGCTAGGCAATTAGATTGGAGGGGTCTGCGGACATGCACAAGTGCAAGTGCACCTTCATCAACTCGCCCTGTCCGCTGCGGCGCCTTGCTCTGGAGAGCCGACACTTAACTAGGAAGTAAGCAACGTCAGCAGTCTGGGACAGTGTATGTAATCACTCTGCTCGGTCACAATAGGGTGACAAAAAGGACACTTGAAAAAGTAAGCCTAATAAAAGCGGAGGCAAAAAGGAGGACACCCACCAAAAATTGGGTTCACTTTCCCTGGAAAAAAGAAGGGTGTGTCCTGAGCGGGGGCGCTGCTAGAAATCTTGGGCCCTATGACAAAAAATAATAGATATATAGTTTTTAATATTAAAAGCTCTGGGCCCCCCTGTCAATGCCAGGCCCTTAGAATCATCCTGTTGATTCCTTGCTGTTGGTGCTGGTCCCAGTTGGGCTTGGTAAAGAACCTGATGTCCCAGCAATCTAATGTCCCTGCCCAGTATAACTCCCCCTCATTACTTTGGCGTTGCCAAAACCTGACAATTAGGGCCTTAAGCCTGAATCCCTTCTAAATGCTAGTTCTGTCTGGAGAGCTCTGGCTGTTTCCTGAACTTCCATTTTCTGTGATGATTCAGTCATTATGACTGTTCCGGTTGTTTCTCAAGGTTAGTGGAACTTCGAATGAAATGAGATCATTGTGTGCTATTGCAGGGAGACCCGGTGTGTTCCCGCTCTTGTTTTTCTCCGAGCCACCTGACCCCACATGACCCTCAGCGTGCCTTCCCAGTAACTCTGTGCATGATCCCTGAAGACAGCAGTCAAACACAGAACCACGTACAATGTAAGTCTCAGCGGGCCTCTGACGCAGCCAGCCAGGCACATTAGTAAATAGATTTTCAGAAGCGTCTGGATCACTGACCTTTTAAAAACAGGGACATGAACCTGGAGACATGTTATGCCCTCATGGATATGGATGGAGCTCTGGAACAGCTTTAGCTTGGCTTTCTCGTCCAAACCTGGGATATAAACTCATAAATATCAATGTATTATGAAAGTTTAATGTTTAGCGAGAGGGTGGCTTCAAATGTTAGGAGAGGGGGAGCTATTACTGGTACGACAGGGACACGATTGGTGACAGACAGAGACACTGTGCACACAGAATCAAGGTCTGATATTTCATTAAAGTTTTAATTTAATCATTAGATTTTCTCTGTATGTCCGTCCGGCTTAGAAAAATAAATTTGCACCATATAGACTGAGAATAAACTGAAGTGACTTGGTGGAACTTTCTCACACACACACACACACACACACACACACACACACACACACACACACACACACCACACACACACACACTCACACACACACTTCCTTTAATATGAAAGCCAAGATAAACTTTGAAGCTCAAGGCTCGACTCTCTCTTCTCCCGCTAATGATGGCCTTTATCTTGTGGCTAGGAGGAAATTGCTTTTGGAATATACAGTTTATCTCTATCCACAATTCACATTAGCCTTTCTTTCCTCTGAGGCACTGTAACTTCAGATACAAGCGATCAGCTCTGGGTTTAGGGTCAAATGGGCCTGTAATCCTGTCTTAAATTGTGGTGTACACGACATGACAGGCAGGACCCCCTTAGGCCTACTTCAGCTGTGTGTGGAAACCCAACAGTCGTAGGAGAGCTGCAGTCCTCTATTCAGACTGAGTGTGCGTTGCTAATGATGTTTATCAGTGCGCAGGAATGATTTACTGGCTCTTACGGTCTCACTAATAACAAGGCTAGGTCATGGCAGTGTGTGAGAGAGAAACACTGACATACTATGCCAAGTCTCATCACCACCGTAGGCAGATGTTGGAGTCTCTCTCGCTCAAAGATTACTGTAAATTGCAAATAGGATTATGCAGAGATAGAGGGGGTGGACAGAGAGAAAATCAGAGTGGACACCAAAGCATAATTCTAGGGACAAGTCAAAAGTGTAATTTATCACTTATTTTACTTTATTTCCTGAATGTAGTAACATTACACCAGACATGAGATCATCTTTTTTAGCTTGAGATTTCTATTGATCTGTTCCGTTTGACTGGTTGATTTCTTTTATTCATTTAAAGGGGTAATGTAATTGACCCCATTGAGGAAACAGCTAACTTGATCCCAGTGTAAATGGATTCGCTTCTTTCCCTCACCAAGACTGGTCAAAATGTTACATTAACATTAATGTTTTATTATAATACAATTTCTAAAGTGTCAGTCCTTTCCTTGTTCAGAGTGTCAAGATACATTACGTCCAATGGCAGAGATGGTGGGAATAATTTCTACTTTCTAGGCCTGGAAACACATATATCAACTGAACAAATGACCGAAAGGTGAGTTCATTGTCTATGTTGACAAAGCTTGTTGTTATCATCTTATCCAAAAGTCTTCATGGCGATAAACTCCGACTCTTGGCAGGACGTCTGCTTTATCTCATCTGAATGCTTGGAAGGCCTCCCACTACACCTCCAGAGGAACAGCAAGGCTCCAGGGAAGTCCAGCCATGCCAGATTTGAGATCTCATGTGGGTGTTGGGTCTGACCTTGAGCAATGAGATGGTCAGTTCACAGAGACTAGCCTGCTCTGTGAGGAATGGAGGGACAGAGAGAGAGAGAGAGAGAGAGAGAGAGAAAGTGTGTAAAAGGGGAGAAGTGAGAGAGAATACAATGTGCCTGTACAAAGTCAACTCAACACACAACATCAACTAACAATGAAAATACATACAACGCAAGACAAAGGACAAAGTCTGACAATGAAAATACATACTACACAGTACAGAGGACAAAGTCTGATGGAGTTGGGAGAGACAGACAGAGAGAAACGGAGAGAAAGAGAATGAGAACGAGGGAGAGAGAGAGTGGGAGACTGTCGTCTGCATATTTAGTGGCATGTGAATTCCAGGGGATGTGTTCAAGGTTCCTCCCAGACGTAGATGCACAGTGTCCTGCCAATTTCTCAGTGGCTTTTTCGAAGGTCTCTCTGCGTTCCATTCAGCTCGCTGGTCAAGCTGAAGCGGACGACTCTTCCACACATGGTCAATATTTACCCACTCGCACACACACACACACACACACACACACACACACACACACACACACACACACACACACACACACACTCAACACCACATTCACCAAGCAAGGCAGGTCCAAGCCTGTGGGGACCTAAGCAGAATTTCACTTTGCCTCACACACACACACACACACACACACACACACACACACACACACACACACACCACCACCACCACCACCACCACGACCTTAGCACCATATGCTTAATCATTGCATAGAGTGCACTGTGCAGGTAATTTATCCACTAAAGCGTCAGCATAATCATCTGGTGTCTTACTGGTGTTATTCTGGCTATTGGTTTTTAACCTTCAGGAGTACCAAACTCACAAAAATGTGTGTGTGTGTGTGTGTGTGTGTGTGTGTGTGTGTTATCTCAGTGCTCTTGAGGGGGTCCTGGTAGCCCAAAGCGGCCGTGTAGTTTGAGTATGCCTTGGGCTACCTCTGCTTTACAGTACTCTATGACTGTTGAACACCCATCTCAGGCTTGACTAAAAATTGGCCTGTCAGGACCCAGAGCTGAGTGGAGACTAGAGAACAAAAACCAAAAGCAGGACCAGGGCTGTTTCAAGGTATTTTGGGGGCCCCAAGCAAAAAGGGCATGGGGGCCCTTCACCTCCCATAAACCACATTGTTATCTTCAAGCAACTTTCATTTATATAATTATTTGCTGTAGAACTGGCAATTGTCTCTGTTATATTTTATTGAAAAACACCAGAGCTAAACTACTAAAGTGATTAAACAGTCATTTTGGGGGCCCCTTTCAGCCTGGGCCCTCAGGCAATTGACTGGTTTGCCTGTCCTGTTGCAATGGCCCTGATTAGGACTATAGCCTGGCCATTGCCTTCCAACGACATTCCGCTTGATTCTCATCTCCCTTCAGTACAGTCTGGGATCTTGGCTATTGGTCTTGTTCACTCAGGATGCATCCCATCCTGGCCACTAGACGAACTTGGAGAACACAGCGAAATAATACGATAGGCTATCAGTCAAGGGCTGATCCAATCTTGAATGATGTTGTTGTAGGACTCCATGTTCTTGTTTTGACCCTGATGCTTTCTCAATGTTGTACAGTATGTTGCGCTTGTGGCTTTTTGTGTCCTGGTCTGTGTTTAGTACTGTACGTTTTTGTAATTAGGGGGGGGGGGGGTGTCCTTGTTGTGTTTCTTTCCCCTGGTGGGACAATACTGTACATTTTGACTTGACTCAATGTTTTTGAAATTAAACACCTCCACCAAGCACAATAGCACAACAATAAGAACCGTGAGGTAAAGTAGGTAAGGTAGTCTTATTGGTTACACTTTATTTGAAGGTACTGTCATAATACTGTCATTAACAATGACATGACGTTGTCATGAATCTGTCATAAACTTTATACACCTGTCATGACTTCTGTCATTAAGTGTCACCCAGTATCATGGTTAGGGTTAAGGTTAGGGTTAGGGTATGTCAGAAGTCATGACAGGCTTATAAAGTTTATGACAGATTCTTGACAACGTCATGTCATAGTTATTGACAGTGTCATGTTAGTCTTATGACGGTACCTTCAAATAAAGTGTTACCGTTTTATTTATATTGTGCATTTTACTGCACAGAGTGCAACACAAACATACAAGCGCTTTAAGAAGAAAAAACACATAACAATAACGCACTGAAAGAAACATAAGAAGAAGCCTAAGCCTATTAGAATAATATAGGCCCATCAGAGTTCGATTGGTTGGTCATAGCAGTTGAAATATCCACTGGCATTTTGGTAACTCCTGACATGTAGCGCAGCGCCAGCCTGATATCAGAGGCAGGGCCATCTGCGAAACTCAAGGAGCTGTTATGTGTAGACAGTCAGGATTGGAATCAATGAAATTTCTACCGCTGGCTGCGCAAATTTCAGGGCCATCGCAACAAGGCAGGCAAACCAGGCAATTGCCTGGGGCCCCAGGCTGAAAGGGGCCCCCAAGATTGACTGTTTAATCATTTTAGTAGTTATGTTGGTGGTGTTTTTCAACAAAAATGACTTTAAACTGGAGTTAGACAACTGTACAATACAAATAATTATATTGATGATGTTTGAAAATTATAACAATGCAGTTCATGTAAGTATTTACAGGGAGTGAAGGGCCCCCATGTCCTGTTTGCTTGGGGCCCCCTAAGTACCTTGAAACGGCCCTGTGCGCAATACATACGGCTGGAAAGGAGATGTTTTAGATCAGCTCGACAGACAGAGGGGCTGATCATGACCCGGCCAGGAGGACTATAGGAAACCTAAATTGAAATGGAAAATGGTTTAGTTTCCCATGTCCTTCTGCTTCAACTATTTGGCTTCAGGCTGGGTTGCAGACATTCAAAACTAACCTGATACTTTGCACTGGTATTTCAAATACTTTTGATTGTCACATTTGTTTTGCTAACATTATTGTTGTTTGTTTTAATTTATTCAGCGCAGTGACTCTTTTTGGAGCTGTAATCTTCCTCTTTCAGCAGTGAGGGTCAAACGTATCATATTTCTAGCGGCAAGTTTTGTCATACAATTTAAAAATACCTCTAGAAATGTGTTTCGATTATGTCTATGGTGATACAGAAACCTTGCAAAAAAATAGTAGGCGGAGAAGAAGCAAAAAATAAATGAAGCATGGGAAATAAGCAGATGTACAGTACTGGCCTTACATGTACAAATGTGTTCTCCACTTTGATTGCCACTGATTCGGGTTGATGAATTCTGTGGTTCTCATTCTGATGTGCAACTGAGACGCTGCACCAGACCGAACCCTTAGAGAGCAAAAAAAGAAAAAGAAAAAAAAATTGTCCTTCAACACACACAGCTGCGACCTGTAGGAGTGCAATTGTTGAAAGTCAGAGTACTGTCACAATGCTCTTGGAAGGGAACTTCAAATGAACATCAAAAAGGGCTACTGATTGGTCCGTCCATTCCATCTCAGCCCTGAAATCCCTTTCAATGGGCGCAATATCAGGGGGTGCAGCATCTGACGTGAGGTTACTGTAAATGGATAAAGCTTCACTAACTAGAAAAAAAAAGCGCAGACCTCAGCCAAGGCAATGTGGTCTCAGACACAATATAAATTCCAGATTGTGTTCTGGATCACCGATCGTCATCAAAATCGAATCAGTTCTTACTTGTCCCAATATACACATTGTCCAAAAATTTCATCCAAATCCGTGCATTTCTTCTCGAGTTATGTTGTACACAGACACACAGACACACAGACACTGGCGAAAACATAACCTCCTTGGCGGAGGTAGTAACACTACAGTAATAATAAACCACAATACAGCTTGAAGACCGTGAAATAAAAACTATATATGAAAACAGTTAATGCTGAATGTATGAATGAATAGTCAAGCAATAGACTAGTTCTGAGTAATTATATGATGTATGTGTGTATGCTGTATGTGTATGAGTTTGTCAAGTCTTTTGGAAGGAATTTGTGCAACATATAGACTGAAAAGCTGACATGCTGGTAACACAACTAACTGAATAGCATCATCAGCTCACTTTCACTTTCATTACAGTAACCACTCAGTAATGCTGTGTTGAAATGTTGTTCCACATCTCTTGTTTGACGGTGTTTTTGTGGAATCAGACTGACCTGGACCTCCTCTCTTCTCTCTGGCCCCACTGCACCAGATGGTCAAACAGACATAGGCCTACCAGCTAATGGGGTCCGGTCCGTACACCGCTTACAATATTCCATTCATTGTATTCAATAAAACCCAGCACACCAGCGCTGAACTTTGTGGCCACTATCGATGTATGGAGGTGAATGAAAAATAAAACAGTCGAATCTGAAAGTGTACTGCAAATTCAATGCTGTCGGAGTCGTTGTGTGGCCGTCTTACTGTAACATTGCCACCCAGGCTGCTCAGGGTCCAGGGTGGCTCCAGGTCAGTGATGCTGCTGCGCTACTGCTGTGTTATGAGCCCCTCCATTACTGTGCACCTCCATTACATTCTGTCAGTTTAGAGACGTGAGAGAAGCGCTAGACAGACAGAGTGGCGGCTGAAGAGGAGAGTGAGAACAGTCCACAGAGAGAGAGAGAGAGAGAAAGAGAGAGAGAGAGAGAGAGAGGGGGGAGAGAGAGAGGAAGGGAAGGAGAGAGAGCAAGAGGAAGGGGAAAATTGAGAAAGAGAGAGAGAGAGAGAGAGAGAGAGAGAGATGATTAGAGCAATCCAGAGAGGGAGCGAGGGCAGAGAGAGAGAGAGGGAAGGGGGAAGTGAGAGAGCGAGAGAGAGAGCAATCCAGAGAGGGAGCGAGGGCAGAGAGAGAGAGAGATGGAGAGAGAGAGAGAAAGGGGGGAAGTGAGAGAGAGTGAGTGAGAGAGAGAGAGCGGGATAGAGTCCTGTTTGGGGTCTGGCTGCCCTGTGCTTCCTATCTAAGTGTCCTTGGACAAAGATACTGCATTCTTACATAACCCTACTGGCTCCCAGGGGACACAGGAGGCTGGCTGCTGTCCTAGGCTGCCTATATGCATACTAGTGATTCAATCATTCTGACCACAGCAGACAAGATACTTAAGGGGACACAGGATGTAGAGCCGTGGCTGTCCTAGGCCGACTGTGGTGTGTGTGTGTGTGTGTGTGTGTGTGTGTGTGTGTGTGTGTGTGTGTGTGTGTGTGTGTGTGTGGTTGTGGATAGCTTCTGTATATTTGAGATATTTAGTACTGTAGATACTAGTGATTAAATTATTCTTCCCACGGCAGAAAAGATACATTGAGGCACAGGATGAAGTGCTGGGGTTGTTCTAGGCTGACTGTGGTGTATGTGGTTGTGGATAGAAAGGTATGTGTGAGATAGGCTATATAGACCTGCAGTACTAGTGATTTAATAATTCATACCACCGCAGAAAAGATATATAAGGGACACAGGATGTAAAGCTGTGCCTGTCCTAGGCTGACTTTGGTGTGTGTGGTTGGGTATAATTATACAATTTGTGTGAGATATATAGTATATACTAGAGATTTAATCATTCTTGCATTACAATAAAGAGTCCAGCTAATGCAGTTCAATGCATTACAGGCCGACTGGCACCATATCATTTAACAATTTGGGCAGATCTCATTTAGATAGCCCTCAGGCAAACCCTTCATTCACATTCTCTTTGACACAGCTCAACTATTCACCAAAAAGACTGGTAGGCTATATGTTTCTGTGGCATAAGGCCGCTAGCACATCAAGTAGATAATGGTATTGATCTTTATTTTTTTATTTATTTATTTATTTTTTCAATTTCATGTATGTAGAGGAAGTCTATAAACCATTGACTATGCAAAGAGCAAAGGTGTTTATACACTTAATTGGGTAAATGAAAGTGACAGGACAGGGAGTAAGTCAGCATTACCTTTAAAGCGAAATGTATGTAATTCAAGTATATAGACCTGTTGTACAGGCCTGCTGACTGCACTAGAAAGTGAGTGGAATAAAAGAATTTGGAACAAAAAGGCAGAAAATTAAGGCAAATGTGAACAATTACTTTACATTCAAAACCAGGACCACAATGGAAACAAGCTCTCTAAGCTTTTTTGTGTTATCCTTTTGACATGTAAAATGTTGTAAAATGTTTTCAATACATATTTATAGACTTGTTTACATTTACATTTATGCATTTAGCAGACGCTTTTATCCAAAGTGACTTACAAAAGAGGGATAACAATCAATGTGCAACAAAATACAAGTAAAAGCCTACTGGGAGTACCATTTGCTAATAGGAGAGCAAGTGCAAGAGTTTAGAAGTGCTTGATCAGTGCATTCCAAGTAATTGAAGACCCAGCTCTTTCAAGAGTATCTCTTGTCCTAGTGTCCTAGTTGTTTATTTGTAGACCTTTTTAAATGCTTTGTACAATGTCAATAAACGTCAAGTCAAGTCACCAAAAGTAAGATTATAAGTTCCATTGACACTGAACCTTTGCTTAAGACCAACATCAAGGAATCCTTATTATTGTAACTATTATTGTAACTTATAATCATAACCCTAACCCTATAATCCTTCATTTTGTGTAGACTCAAGATGAGGTCAGCTGCAGTGAGGTAAGCCTACCATGCACTGCACAGTACGCGTGCACACACACACACTGCCAAAAGTACATTTCCCGATAACGTTTATTTAAACAGCGATTAAACAAACACATCACTTTCCATGCTTTGTTAAGAATTAGAGGAAACACAAACAAGATAGCATATAATACCTCTACAAACTGCTGCCTCGCAGTCAGTCCATCAAAAAGACATTTAGTCGTGTTTCACCCAGCTTACCGTAAGCCTCGCTGTTTATTTAGCAGGTCAGCAGTTATCAAGCAGCTGTTTCCAGACCAGACTTTCTATTTGATGGGCCTTTGAGCGAAATTGAAGAAAACTGGGGAAAACAAATATCATTTAATGCTTACTACAGTACTTGTAGTGATGCTTGTAACATTCTTCATGTCTAGGGGATAAATGGTTGTGGGTGTGTGTGATCGAGCACTTCAGATCGTTACTGCTAAAGAGCAAATCAATCGCAGGAGCACGAGTGTCCACGCTGTTGTTAATCACTGACAAACACCTAACGGGAGACGTACAGTATATTTAGCTCTGCAGCTCACACTTGCCCCAATGCTAAATGCCTTCATAATTCATTACGATTCTGACATGATGTATAGGCCTCATGTTATTCCATACTCAATTGTTTCCCCCACAATAACATTATGTTCCACAGTCTGACTCAATCATTATTGCCTTCTTTGTTTATCAAAACATTTTCACACATGTTCTCACACTGTGTGTCACACACACATCCATTTTGTATAATCTGTGTAGGGCTATTCCATGGTAGGATTGTAATTGAGACTGATGGTCATGTTGTGAGAGAGGCATGTGCCTCATCATAAAATGGGAGTTGCTGATTGGCTGGCTGAGATTGCCGAATATCTCCAGTGAATTGGACAGGCTCTCTCCGACCACTTTGGAAAGCCACTGCTGATAAATTTGATTAAGATTTCAACATAGTATTTCCATTCCCACAAAACAAGTTCCGGCTAAACAAACAGGCTGTAAAGACAATCATGACGAAACTATTGAACATCACTTGAGATATAATTTGGATTACATATAGTATGCTAGCCTAATTGAAGGAAAAAAGAGACTCTGGTTGGCAGTACTCTGACACAGCTTATCACTGGTTGAGATTGCAGAACAGCTCCAGTGAATTTCTTTGGAAAGACGTGTTCTCACAAATTAGATCAAGATTTTCCTTCAACAAAGTGCATTCCCACAAGAACAATTACAACCACAACCACACACACACACACAAAATCAGTGCTGTAAGAACACATGATGATGAAACTATTGTAGGCTACATCACTTGAGATATAATTTGAATAACTGTAAATGTATTCCTGGTTTTCATAAACACAAAGCTCTTGTTTAAATTAAGATTCAGTGTGCATTCACGGTAAACATATTCAGTAAATGTACATGCCTTGAATATGTTGACAGACATTTGTGTAGAAGCAAAAAAAGTGACAATGAATATTTGGTAGCTGTTTCAAAGCACGGGTCATACATAAAAACATGTTTGTGGTTGTTGAATAAGGAATAAAGAAAGTACCACCTCAACACAAAAGATTAAAAAAAGAGATAAATTGAGACATAAAAGAGAAACATAAAGCTTGCTATAAACAAAAGCTTGTGAAAAAATATATATATTTAGGAAAATAATAATTTGAACCCCAATATTAGTTTTACTAAGTGGACATAATTGTTTTTTAGTTTTCCTTCTACTTTTTCATACCTTCATTTGCTCATCAGGGAAGTCAGTGTAGATTGCAGATGCTTTACTCAATCATCGCGATGACAACAAGCAGCAGATAAGCAGTTTTACTCAGCAAAACAACCCAAATGCCACCATATCAGTGTGTCTAACTCAGAGGACAGGGCAGACAAAGGAAGACTCTGGCTGGCAGGATATTGAATATGCTTTATGGATGGGCTGAAATGACATCCTCAAAATGCAGATCAGTGATGTCTAGACACAATAAAGTCCTCCGCCATCAGACACTCTTTACATTTTCGTTGATTTACCTAAAGTCTGCCTGCCGTAAAATATCTTGATTTGTTTTGTGTGTGTGTGTGTGTGTGTGTGTGTGTGTGTGTGTGTGTGTGTGTGTGTGTGTGTGTGTGTGTGTGTGTGTGTGTGTGTGTGTGTGTGTGCAGTGATTACAGTACATTGGAAATCCAAGATGTTATTGATATGGCAGAACTTGATTCTTATGGAGTTAAATTGAAGCGATTGAGCCTTTATTAGGCTAGACGAGTGAGGAGAAGAGAGGCCATGAGTAGAGAGAGATGGAGATGGGCCCGGGGGCGGGTACAGGATATAACGGTACACATAAGTCTTACTCCTACCTCCCTCCATATTCCATGTATATGGGCAAAACACCTATTTGAGATGTGAGATGCATACACTGCAGCTTAATCGTGACTGTACGTGACTCACAAATTGAACATTGCCACTGATGAATAAATCATGTAATTATTCCAAATTATTCTGTCAATTATGTTGTAGGCTTGCTCACTATTACAGTAATTTCCTGTAATATTTTCCCGTTTTATTTTCCTGGGTGTATAATAACATTACTACTAAATTACTATTGCTTTGGTTTCAATGGTTTCAATGTTTCAAATGAAACTCGTAATTTTCCTGCTCATGAATAGAGAGCAGAAGGGCACTGCTTTCACAGCGTTATTCATTTTTCTTCCAGACTCTGTCCTCCTCCTTCAGTCCATGCTTTAGTAAATTATTTACATCTAAGTTCAGTGGATGTATGGATTCAGCGCTCTCAGCATGTTTAACAAACTACACACGTCTTACACACACCCCAGGTTTCATATATAATTGATTATATATTAAAAAAGAATGACCACAAGACGACAGGGTGGGTATAAATTCAATTTCCCAGAAGGCAGACAATGATGTATTATATTTGTCTCTTTTCTTTTTCTTTGACTTTGTTTTGTCTCTTTACCTCTCCATTGACGTTAAACTGAAAACAAATTAAAAAATCCATTGATGTTAAACTGAAAACAAATTAAATAATAAAATTAAATGTATTGACGATATCAGCTTAAGTGCAGTGACAGGTTGTAGCTAATGCATGAGTCCTTTTAGACTCATGCATGCATTACACTCTGAACTATAAAGCATCTGTCTACAAAATGGATAAATATGTTTGAGAGAGAAAAAAAAAAAAGAGGACCGTGGATTGGCAACTGCTGTGGCACAGTGTGACCAGTCATTTCTCCAGGAAGAAGCCTTTGTAAAATGGATAGTCCATTTCTCTCACTTATTGGTCAATATGGCCTCACAGCAGCAGGCCTAATGCATCTGGGTTACTGTAAAAAGCTCTGAGGCAGGGTGGGAACTCAGAGCCATTTTGAGGTAGTCTACGGTAAAAAAAAAATAAATAAATAAAAAATAAAAAATTCTGCCTATCTGCCAAATCTGCCCTCAATGGTGGCTTCCAGGCAGCGCTGCTTTCAAGGCACTACTCCCCTCAGTTTAGAGTTAGGATGATGGTTGAGGGAGTTAGGGTTAGGAATAGGGTTAAGGTAGTGCCTTTTAGGCCTTGGACTTTCACCAATTTGATTCATGTTTTCCTCAATATTAGCTATTTCTACAGCAGATAACATTCAGCTCACAGCATTTTCCTTTCTGAGAAGGGAGTCTACTGCCAGTGATGAACCACTGACCAGTCTCCTGATCACTTAAGAGAGAGAGAGTGTCTGTCTGTCTGTGTGTGTGTGTGTGTGTGTGTGTGTGTGTGTGTGTGTGTGTGTGTGTGTGTGTGTGTGTGTGCACGTCTTTGAGTGTGTGTGAGTCTTTTACTGAGGAACACTGAATGTAGGAAGACAATTATAGCATTACTGCAATTGCTGTAGCTGTGCTTAAAATAGAAACACTGGACTCATGAGATGCACTCACATACTCTGACCCTAAGGCTACCCCGGATACATTACAGAAGCGTTAAGCTGAAGTAACATCAATATTTCATTTCCACTATAATCATTAGAACTGGGTACACAAGGGGTGACCGTGCCGCAAACATTCCTCAAGATTAATGACTTTCATGACTTAAAATACCACCTCCATAATATATCTGGTGGAGATTTAGCCTTAGGTACGCATGTAACTTACAGACCTCCCAGTCCTATCAACAACACCAGCATATTTAGTAAATTCTTAATTAAAAAAAAAAAACACTTTTCCAAAACTCAATCAAGGGCATCATCCATAGATTCGTTAAGCATTCATTTCGAGGTCTGCAAAGGCGGCAACAGCAACAGCCTTCATTAGAGCCAGATGGAGTCTTTTATGAGGTGGGAATAGCTGACGCTTCTCTGCGGCTTCACCAATGCCTCCCACAGTACAGCAGAGAGGGATGCGCAGTCTCTAAACCCAGGCTTGAGACACAATTTACATCTCCGCCAATGGCACCTCTGGGCTGTATCAAGTCAGCAGGCGGACATGATGGATACGCCAATGAGTGAATAAAGGGAATCTGGATGCATGTGCTGTGGTTGCCAAACTGACAGCAAAGCCACTGCAGGATTCATCCAGAGACAGCATTATCTTCTTCCTCAGAATAGGAGTAATCAGGCTACAGTGCCACGTTATAATTCATTATAGCACTCAGTCCAATGTAAACACCTCATGCTGCATGATAAAGATTGGTACCTGAGGAACAATGACACGCTTTAAATCATTTGACCACTATCAGGTGGTCATACATTGCTTTGAAGAGATACCATCACACCGCTATTTTGCAGTCAATTGAGCCAGTCCAAAGAAATGCAGTTATCTGTAAAACCCAAGCTTTCTGCTCAACAGAGCAGCAGAGTAATAGCAAGTGTATAGATTTATAGCCATCACACAGAGCAGTGTTACTGTACGTTCAGACCGCTTTGCTTGAGCACAGCAACCAAAACTTGATTTTATTGCCCAAGTCTCCCAAGTCACCTGCCACTTTTGTCGCCCAAATCACCCGTCTCCATACAAAGTCAATTACTTCTGTCGCCCGTGTCGCCTGATTTGCTTTTGGTCTGAACGCACAGTTATGCCACCAAATAGTGAAAGGGATGGAGAAACACTCTTATTGGGTGTGCATGAATCTGTAACGCTTGGTGTCGTACTGTTTGCTTTGTGAGGAAAGTGACAAGTGTGCAGTTGTATTTCCTGTCAGCAACACAGAAAATATCCATTGTTATTGCATTCTATGTCATTTCATTTTATTACAAGACATTGAGGGAGAAATTAGCCTCTTTTACAATGGTGCCGAGTAAGATTAAAAATCAAATGGAAGCATAGCAATAATGCATAAAACATCAATAACAACAACAACAAAAAGTAATCTTGAAAATAATAGAAAGAAAACCTTGATTTAAAGGTGCAATATGAGTTCCTACATGGTTTTCAGAGCGATTCCACCTTTATCTCAAATCGCAGGCCTCTCCTCTTGATTTTCTAGGTGTCTGACCCCTAAATACACTGTGAAAAGGATTAAATCAGAAAGTGAAATAGTCCTTTTTGACAAAATCAGTCACATGTGTAGAACAAGGACTACCTAGGACATTTGTATAATTGGTGTTGTAACAATGTAATGACAGGTTTTATTGACCATTCGTTTTACTCCACTTAAGTTAAGCAAATGAAGAATGTCAGGTGGTTAATCTCTTTCTCCATTTACGGTACTTAAGTTCTTTCAATGTTCTTAAATCACCATGCAGCATTAAAAGCTTCTCTCTTACTATTTCTCTTTCTTGCACAGTTCACCTGAGGTAAACCAGAGACAGACATATAGACCTAAGAGCCCACTGACTGCCCTGATGCTTAGGTACCAAAAACGCTGTGACTAAACCCTGCGAAATGCGCAGTGACTCAGTGGCACAACTGACATATTCATATCATGAGTAGTCAGCAACACAGTAGTGCTCAGTAGTGCTCGGAAGCAAAGAACTACATATACATGAGAACATGCAAATGTTAGTCCAGACATGAGCGAAAAGTACAGAATACATCTGGTCCTCCATACTGAAGTTAAATGTAGAAGTTTATTTTTTACTGTAAAAATACTGAGTAAAATTCAAAAAGTAAAACAATATTAAAAAGTAACATTTCCAAATTGCAGTACTCTCTGCTTGCAGTGCTGGTGTATGCACTGCATTACACATATAAATTGCTTTCTATGATCAATTTTGTTATTGTATTTTGTGCGCACTCTATAGGCCTGTGAACTGTGTACAAAATATTTTATATAGCCTGTGCATGACGTCAAAGCTGCAGTCCCAAATACAACAACACTTGACCTGTAAATAAATGATCACACACCTCCTACTGTAGAAAATACTGGAACCCTCTCTTGTGGAGAGTACCTCAGCTTCAGGTCAAGTATTGTGTCTGAAAAAAGCAGTGAAATAAATGGTGCAATTTTCTTTGTGCGTATGCAGCGGTGGCATTGAGAGAGACAGTGTGTGTGTGTGTGTGTATGTGTGTGTGTGTGTGTGTGTGTGTGTGAGTGAGAGAGAGAGAGAGAGAGAGAGAGAGAGAGAGAGAGAGAGAGAGAGAGAGAAACTGAGATGTACAGAGGAAAAAACAGGATGTATGTTTAAAATTAATATAATTAGTTTCATATCAGGTTCTTCTTAATCTAGACATTATAAGCCAGATAATATAATATTTATACAATTAATTTCATGGGCATGCTGTGGGCTTTGGCTTGCTGAGTTAAGACCGATGAGGTCATGTTGTGGTTAACTCCAGAGGTTGGGCACTAAACCTTGTGGCCATTAAATGCACATAATTATAGTCAATTATAGCAATTATAGAATTGGATAATAGCAAATTTTATACAATGGGATGATATTATAACAGATAGGAGAGGAGCAGATGCATCTTTCAGAGGCTCTCCATCTGCTGCCATGGAAACATCAACTATGCCTAGTGATGGAAGACTGATAACACGTCAGATATGGCTTCCTGTTTTTCCCATGTTCATATGTATATGGTGTTACCTGGTCGGCCTTTTTAAATATGTATATGTTTTACTGATTTTTTTTTTTTTTAACAAGGCAAAAGCACAAGAGCAATGCTTAACAATAAAGTCAATTAGAAACTGACCAGTTATTGATTTGTGAGGGTCATATCATTTAGTCTCTGAAAGATTTTTTTGAAAGGGTCAGTGAATCTGGTAAATCATTTGCTTGATTCTTTTGTTTTTCCAAGTGCTGTTTTCCCAGTCAATGTGTAGGCCTACAGATGCTTTCCGACGTGTAAATGATTTTGGTGCCGCATACAGGTATTGCTTTCCATTTTCCACCCCTTGTTTTTTTTTTTTTTTTCCTCTCTCCTTTTCTTTTTTTTTTTTTGCCTTGGTTGTGAGTTCTCCTTTGACCCTCTCAACTCACATAGCAACTATGGTTACCAAGGCAACACAAGTCATGTGGTTGCATGATCACAGTCATAATTAGTCTTTTTTTTTTTTTGCTGTTGTTTCTCTCTCTTGCGGTGAGTCCTCTGGGAAGGTCTCTGAAATTGGAAATTCTCCCTCCAAAACCAAATCCAAAAGCAATCCACTCCACTCCAAAGGACAGAGACACAAGACCACATGCAACATTATATTTCCATTAGGGGCCCTCTCCAATAAGCCATGGCTGTAATTTTATATTCTTCCAATTCTTTTGTCCAACACACATGAAAATCAATAGTTTTCATCCATGAGAGCAAAAGGACTCGGCCACAGATGTGCTTTATTCAAAACACTACAAAAGAATAAAAAAGACATTTGAGTCCATTAAAGGTTTTCAAAAAATAATATTTATACAAATCATTCATGCTTTTTAAGCTTCTTTTTATTTAATTGATGGTGAATAAAGGTCATATTTGATTGAAACGGAAAAACATTGCCAATTGCAGATGTCCATGCAAAATCTTGTCGTCTTCCACACACACACACACACACACACACACACACACACACACTTGACTGTACATCAGTATTGACCCTCACGTTCCTAACCTGGAGCAGTTCTGCCTCCAAATGAAATAATTAGAGACATTTGAGCACTGAGATCTCTGCTCTGACTTGAATAAATACACTTCAGAGATGTTTGGTGTTGGACTCCAGCTGAGCGCACAGCGGTGGTTCTAACAGGCCATTTTGGTGGGGATTTGTTCCCTATTCTAGAACCTTCCCACTCCAGCTGGCCTGGCCATTGTCTTCCCATGCAATTCTGATCGATTCT
>JAODXP020000022.1:29771014-29784631 GCA_027497455.2 Sardinella longiceps | reverse complement strand
AGTCTCTTGGTTGTACAACATTAGTAAACACAATTTAACATAGTTTACCCATCTCTCAAATATGGAAGTAGAGTTTATCCACCTCTTAATAGAGTTTTTGCCGCACCAAATACAAGTTTTAAAATTGGCAAATACCACTGCATTATCCTTATTTAAAATGTAACTATACTATATTTATATATTTAAAATGTAACTATACTATATTTATATATTTCATCATCAATCATTTACTCACCTCTAATTCTTACCACTACAACACTAAATGTATTTGAGGATTGGGGCCAAATCTGACTATTGTTTTCCATTAAATGAAAATAAAAAAAAATGATCTTCCATCACGATTTCTTGCAGACAAGAAGGAAGAGAAGCGGAAACATTCAAGATCCAGGTCAAGATCACGGCGGAGGAGGTCTCGGTCTCGCTCTAGACACAGGTAACTGCTGCCTTCCTCAACCCAAGTCATCACTGTCTAATGTGACTACTGGTGACTGTTGCAGCCAATGCAATTGGAAAAGTCCAAGCCTTATAAAATTTTATATGCAAGGAGCGAATTCCTGCTTTGCACAGTATGTGTATTAGCCTAGAAATCTAGACTCTAGTACTCTAGCAGCGGCAAATAGATTTGCTCAGCCGGTACGTCTAGTAGCAAGCCATAGGGAATTTGATTTGATTCCTAATCACAATGCTCTATGTGTTTAGGACGGGCTTCGCTGAAAACAACAGCCTTTTGAATTGGTGTTTACATCTTGTTCGTTCCTCTGATTGGTCATAGGCTATCCTATTGTGTGCAGAAGTAGTTTGAAAGATAACAGCCTTGTTCCGCCCACGTTTGAGTTCGGCCCATCTATCGATGCCAGACTATACATTTTAATGTTATAGCCAGGGTGGCATGCCAGGCTAGGCTATATGTGTATACAGTGTTTCCCATACATAGACCATTGTGTGGCGGGCCGCCACAGAATGGAATCCTATCGCCACATAATAAGACTCACGATTAAAAAAAAAAAAAAAGTCAGTTGCGCATCATTCCACTCCCCTCACACCTGTATCATCCCATTCTTTCATAATGCCCCTTCTTCTCATTCACGCACATGCACCAGGATTTCCCACAGCGCTTTAAAGCTAAAAACACCTTGCCAAAAAATGCCCGCCGCCTTGCCGGTCGCATCATTATCACTGCGCGATGAGGCCATATAGCGGCATCTGAAAGTTACACTGCTCCATCGGCAATGTTACCTTTTGCTACGCTAACATTATTAGTTTAAAGGAAGTGGCTAATTAAACAACAACTGGAATTCATACCATGATCATGGGTAGAACACCTGGCGTTGTGTTTTAACGTTTAATCAAGAGAATATGTGTAATCTGTGGACGTGGCTTACCAAAGTTATCAATGCCCATCTTTACAGAAAAAAAAAAAAAATCTGCACGTTAATAGCAGTTCACTAAAGTCACCAAAGTGTCAAAGTTAGCTGTCAACGCTAGTTGATTTTACGATCAATAAACACAAGCGCTACTTACGGTATTTGCAATAATTTCTTGCCTATGCTTATAATGATTAACCATATTAGACGCGCTCTCTTCCTCTTTCCCTTCTGTTGCGCACACAGACACTGCTCCCTCCCTGCCGGTCTCCTCATCATGCATGTATGTTACTTATTGATTTGGTGCAGGAGATAAGCCTACAGTCCTCATACTTTTTGTAAACCTTAAACGAATGGCAAATAACATTTATTCGTCAAGTTGGATTTAACTCATGTGACCTGTTTCACAGCAATTTATGATTGTGCCATGAGTGTGGCTGTACTGCAAGTAGCCTATTTGGTACAATGTCAGATGACACTTAATGACTTTAGAAGCAAATAGCCTTGGGGAGAAGGTTTCTTTTTTACATTGAACAGTTGGGATAAAAAAAATTTTTTGATGATGAATAGGATAATAATAGGAAACGGCTTGGTCATTTTAACAGGCATTGTATTGCTGTTTAAAACCTAAAAAAAGTTTTATCCCATTACTTGATTAATTGATGAAATAATAGGCTATTTAATTGCACTGTGATTGTAGCCTTTAAACTTTACCTAATTTATTTATTTGTTCAGTAAATAAAGTAAAGTAAAGCTGTTGCCAACTTAAATTTGTGCCCCATCGGGCAACGCCCCCTCCCCCCTGGCCATCTACCCACTACCCACCCTGGGGCGACCCCAATGTCGATCGATCGCCCGGGCGACGCCCCCTCCACCCTCATCGCACAGTGGACCACCCCAAATTGCCACCTAATCTGTGGGAAACACTGGTATAGTATCTGCCTGCTGAGCTGTGTTTTTCCTCTCCCAGGCGCTCGAAGAGCCGGTCGAGGCGGCGCTCTCGGTCCCGAAGCAGGAGGAGGTCGAAGAGCCCCAGGAGGAGGAGGTCTCACTCAAAGGACCGGGGCAGACGCTCTCACAGCAGGTCCAGGTGAGTCCGTCCGTCCGTCTGTCTGTCTCTCACACACTGTTGTACCTGGTGCTCACGTGACTGCAGTGACAGTGCTGCTGCTGCTACTGTCATTTGACTGCTGCAAATAAGTAAAATATTCATTCACTTTTACAAAGTCTGCCTGTGGTAATGGTAAATTAATATTAAGTTAAATGAATAGTAAATGAGGTTATTACACGGCTCTTTATCATGCTGTAGAATGCTCCATTCACTTCAATGGGACTCTCCAACGCTCTACCGGTCTGATAATTTTTAATAACGAACTGTTGCAAAGTATAACAGACTGCTGTCAAGCAAAAGTGAAACAGAACGCAGCCTTAACCAATCAGCTGATCTGTAACAGTTAACAGAATGCCTCTTTTCCGTGGACGGTATTATCCATTTGAAGCATGAAATTTAATGTTAAAGTAGTGATAAACAAGGTTGCATGTTAATAATTTCTACTGTCGGTAGCCATGTAATAAGCGGGATAACGTTGCATTACTCTGTCGGGAGATATTCTGCCTCACCGAACATTATCCCTTACTTAATGTTTGTTTTGCCTCATTGAATGAACCCACAAACGGACAAGTAAACATTTTAATGTGATATGATGGAATAAATGAATGTGTATTTATTCTGGCTATAAAGCGATAGAGTAGGTTTGGGAAAAAGTGCATGTGTAGAGTGCATGTGGAAATGTACCTATCGACTGTTTCAGGGACAGGAGGAAAGAGGAAAAGGTCCGCAAGCGCTCCAAAACCCCTCCAAAGAGCTACAGCAGCGGCCGGCGATCTCGCAGCATCAGTCGGTAAGGGAGCAGCCTTCTATCATACACTCATCCTTCTGAGCCTTTTACTAAACAGGCTTCCGGAGACGGATGGACACATTTCTAACTGACCTACTTTTCCCAAAGTCTGCATCTCCTGATCATCAAAGATCATTGAATACTGACCGCTCCAAGCCTCTCTGTGAAAATGTCTAATTCATTATTTGTTGAGAGGCTCTTTGAGTAGCACAGTAAAATAAGAAACTTGTTGGTGAATTTTATCCTTTTTATTTTATACGTATTACAGCACATGTGTTTAGTGTTGTATTTTTATGGCTGTTGCTTTTGCACACAAATGCAAAGGTAATGCTAAACTTCACTAAATATGCTCCCCTCTTTTGAGATGATACAGTGTGCAGCTACAAATGCAGCATTAATTACCCTTGACTGACTGAATTAATATCTTTCCTTCCTTTCAGAAGACGACACAGGAGGAGCCGCAGTGCCTCCAGGTCACCCAAAAAGTCCCGCTCGCCCCGCAGGAAGCTGTCCAGGTCCCCCTCGCCCAGGAGGTAAGCAGAGATGAGGCGCTTTTGTCCTAGCCTAGCTGAGGACCTTAACTGACCTCCAGTGACACTGCTGCCAGAATTAGATGCTAATGATCTCAAAGATGCTAATGATGTCAGAATCACAGGTTGAGTCCTTAGCGTGAACATGCCTGAAGCTCTCCAGTTGTTAACTTTTTCCGAGTATGAGCAGATATGTGGTCATGGACAATTGATGAAAATAAAACAAAATTTGTACATCTTTTCAGTCAGACTATTACTGTAAATTGTAACATATGAAGTACTATAATATTGTTCTTGGAAAAAGTATTTTCACCAAATAAAATCATTTAATGAATGAATGAGGTGAGTGAATGTAGATAGATAAACCCACACACACCGTGACTGAGTGAGTCGAGTTAGTTGAGTGAGTGAGTAAATAGACACGCACACCAGAAGGAAATGAAGGTGTCCAGTAGCTTACTCACAAACACAGCATATACACACAGGCTAAGGACACATTGACTTAGGACTGTAAGAGCAGTTGTGCAGGTGAATCCAGTGTGTCTGTAAGAGTGGTGCAGGGAATCCAGTGCAAATCTAATTCAGTGTGCGCTCTGTCCTGTGCAGGCACAAGAAGGAGAAGAAGAAGGACAAGGAGCGCGAGAGGGAGCGGGAGCGGAAAGATGAGCGAGATCGGAGCCGGGACAAACGGGATCGCTCGCCCAGCAAGAAGAAGAGCAGGGACAAGGACAAGGACAGGGAGCGCAAGTCCGACAGCGAGAAAGGAGACGTCAAGGTAACCAAACGGCTGACTTGTCACTTTCAGCTTCAGCACAGCAGGGTGCTTTCTCTTCTACAGTAACATAAGTAACCTGGCTTGTGTTTCCTGAAGCCTTCTCAACTCTAAGTAGTACTTCACGTAAAGTATACCGGTAACCATATGCTAAGATCTATTTAATGTTAAGAAGGCTTCGGGAAACACAGCCTTGCTCATACATAAATGATGGGGTGTGTTTTTGAATATTTTCCTGTGCACAGGCATACTTATACTTGTGCAGTGGGCGGTGTACAGGAAATGTGTAATTTTGGGCAACCATTATGCCCGTCAGCCTATCAGCCTTTATCTGTGCTGCATTTATCAGATTCATCAGAGCTTGAGAAAGGAAACTAATGCAGAACAATGTCTAGAACAGGGAAACCTCTTCATGAAACAATACCAGTCTTCTATTATACCAGAACAACGGGAAAATGCTCAGACTTTTGCTCAGACTTGGCACTTTTTTTCTTCTTCAATGAAGGCTTACTTTTAAAGGCCAATTCAGACTGAACATCCGCGACGAGAGTAGACGGTTTTAAATAGCAGTTGCAGTGGTGTCAATCAGTCGTTGCAGGTTGTTGCAAGCAGTTGCAAGCCGTCGCAAAAGATTTAACATGTCAAATCGCAGTTTTATAACATCGCAGATTTGTTGCAGCCCATCTCGTCGCAGATTTTTGGTCTGTAGCCACGTTAAGAATTGACAGTTAACGGTAGTGTTTTTTTTTCTGGTTGCTAGGTAACCAGGGATTATGACGAAGAGGAGCAGGGTTATGACAGCGACAAAGAGGAAGAGGAGCGGGACAAAGGTTCTGACTCGGGACACTCACCCCAATCTCAGGAGCCTCAGCAGGAGAACACAGAGGAAGAGGCGGCCAAGGGCTCGGAAGCGACCAGCGAGGACCAGCAGGATGAGGACATGGAGATGAGCGACTAGAAGCCATCATCGCCATGACTACCACCCCATGCCCACCCTAACCCCAACCCCCTCCCCTCCTTTAGCCCCACCACTCTCAACTACTGGACATGCAGGCTAGCCTGCCCGCTGTCTTCTTAAATGCCCTACCTACCTCTTGCGCTTTTGGGGATTTTTAGAGCCAGTGATCTTCTTTGCCTCCCCTCCCCCCAATACAAAGGGAGGATACCATACTGTTCTACTGTATCTGATTAGTAAGTTACCTTATAGCATGTTCAAAAGGATTTGCTTATTTGTATATTTGAGGATAATTATGAAAAAAAAAAAAAGCGGTTGCGGTAAAGAAGAAATTTGATTATAATTTCTCTCTGTAGTAGTGACACGGGTGCGAGTGAGGAGTGCTTATTCACGCTAACTTCCTGTAGTCAATGAGGGGCCGGTCTTAGGAATGAATGGATGATTGGGTTTCTGCAGCATTCATCTTTAGACTGGATGAATTTACACGTCCTAGTAGGACATATGAATATGTCCTCTTTGCAGTCTAGTTTGTTTGCAGAGGGTTTTTTTTGTTTCCTTTTGTTTTGAATGCGTAATTAGAATGACACCTGACATGGGGTCTCAGCCTTTTCTCTGACTGAATGGATCTTTCTTTGTTTGTTTTTTTTTTTTGGTTTCATTTCCCTCCATTTCCTGTTTGTAAAAGAAAATTAATGGTTGTTAATTAGGTAGCACTTATTGCAACATGTTTTACCATGAAATAATAAAGGAATTCCCAAGTTCACCTTTTTTTTTTTCTTTGGCTTCTTCATTCAGTCACTTCAGTCTGACTGTGACCTGTCATTCTACCATGAGTACAAACCAGAAGACCAAGACCATTGTTTTTCTGGAGTTGCTTGAACATTTTTATTTAGTACAAGTTCTTATGAAAAAGTGTCAGGTGAGTTTATACAGGTTTTTTGTATGTGCAATTTGGCCAGCCTGCAGCGTGACTGTGACGTGTCTCGTGCTGCATGTCTATGTGGCTGGCTGGCTGACAGGCAAGCAGGGAGGGAGGGAGGGAGGGAGCAGGCCCAGAGCCTGTTATTGTTCTTGTAAAGCTCAAAGCCATAGCGCAAAAACTAGCCAGCCCAGAGCAGTGGACACCGGGCCAGTTGAGGGCCACATCTGGCCCAGTGACAGAAGGAGGAAAAGTATAATAAAGCTCATAGGTTAGCCTGACATAGCCTGCCCATAATATTCATGGTCTGGAGACAGTCTTCTGGGGAGAGTTTACATTGATTAACAGACAACCGACCAATAAGCAAAGCTGGTTAGACGAGCTGTCCAATCGTTTCAAACCATAACTGAATGTCCTCCTTCCCGCCCCTATAATCGCGTCAGGTTAAAAAAACCTCCTGACCGTGAAGATGGATGAACAGCAGTATTATGGGTGGGGTATGTCAGGCTACTCACAGGTGGGGATTAACAGAGGCTACTAGCTGCTAGCATTCAAAATTAGTGTCTGAATCCCAATGTCCACCTTCAGTCCTGAGCCCTCACTTCTCAGAGACTTCACTGGCTGATTTATGCAGGAGAAGTCTTTGAGGGTTTAGGGGTCAGGGCTAGTGGAAGTATTAGGATTTAGCCATAGTTTTTGTGTGTGTCTGTGTGTGCCTCACTAACCTGTAGTAAGCCAAGAGAGTGCCAGCAGGCTTACATCACAAGCAGCAGGGGGTTGTTAAGGTAAACATGTTCAAATGCTGGTCACTGTGATCCAAAGCATTCCGCAAAAGCAGTCATGTTCATGTGGACACATCATCATTGTCCCTGCACCAGATTTACTATTGTTAAAAATCTCACTTTGTGTTAGCTTAACTGTGGAAGCCCATCTCTGCCACGAAGGAGTAGAAAAAAAATTGTCTCAAACTTAAAATGATGAGATACTAACTCAGTCTTGTTATTTTGGCTTGTCTCTAAAACTATTGACTTTGATTGGGGCCATAGCTTTTTTTTTTTTCCCTCCAAAGTGGCAGAAATGGGGCTCCATACTGTACAGATGTAAGCATGACGCTTGAAATGGTTTCATTCATTAAAAGTTGTTATTCTCCATTAACTATGGTTTACATCCATTGGACAGAAAAATCCGACATAGTTAATAGACATGGATAAGAAACCTCATGGCTTACTTGAAACGGATCCACCAGAGGGATGTATCCCAAAACCATAGTAGCTAATAATAACCAAATCAGCAAAGTTTTGGTTGCTATACTATGGTTCTGTGAAACGCACCTGATCATTTGCAACCAGAACCATTCTATCGGTCCGGTTCACAACTATTCAGCAGACCAGTGTCAAGCTACAGCCTCATGACATCACACCCCCAACGGAACGTCGACCCCTGTGTTCTTGCATGGACAAAAAGGTGACCAATTCATACAAATGTACATACACACTTGCAGAGAAGGAGGTGCACTACAAAAACAGGACTCCTCACCGTACGGTACCTACATGAGGCAAGATCAGGAAAATTGTGCAGTGATCAAGGGACAAATATTAAATAAATAATAAAGCAAATGGTTTCCACACAAATCCCAACAGTTTCAGAGGGATCCTCTGAGTTTGATTTCAAAAAAGAACCCTTTACGAGATGTGTGTTGGGGAAAAGAAAGTGACTGTGTGTATATCTCCGTATATTAACATCAAGGGCGTTTCCCTAATGATTGTGGGGGAAATTAACTACTCTAAAGTGAGTGAGGAAGTCTTAAGTAGGGAAGGAGAGAGAGGGAGACTTCCAGCACATAGCCCTTATGTGCAAGAGAGAGCAGCAACCAGGCAGCAACAGCAGTGAGCATCATGACCTGACCAGTGAGTCACCACCAGCAGTCAGGCTCACACGCTCAGTGGGCTTATTTCACACCTGAACATTCCCACATTCCATGGTAGTAAACTCAACATTCTATCATTGAAATGCATTGAATTTATCCCTCTTTCTGACTTGAAAAAAAAAAATGAGTAATAACATTTAGAACATTTTCAAATTCACTTTCTTTTCAAATAATGCAAATAATGGGAAGCCCACAAATTGGTAAACCACCTTCATCTATTCGGGACCTCCCAATTTGTGGGCTTCAGATGTGCATTATTTGAAAGAAAGCATTTAGACATGTTTTAAACATTATTACCCATTAAGTCAGAAAAAAGGATCAATTAAATTCATTTCAATGAAAGAATGTTCAGTTTACTTCCATGGAATGCCAGAATGTTCAGGTGTGAAATAAGTCCATACCCCTGGCATCAGAACAAGTACCAGTGACCAACCCTGACCAGAGAAAAAATCAGTTCCCACTCTTTAATAACATAAAATAAGACAAATGGAAGGGGGAACAGAGTAGAGTAAGGTAAGGTAAGGTAAGGTAAGGTAGGGGTGGTTTGGGGTAGGGTAGAGGTAAGAGGGGTAGAGAAAATGAGGAGGAGGAGGAGGGGGTAAAAGAGGCAGTTACACCTTGAAAAAAAAAGGCTTTTCCTTATCAGTAGAAATTCTATTTACATAAACATGTCTCAATGCTAATCCATCGTACACACCCACCCATATACAGACATCTTGAAAATGTACAACGCCTTTGATAATGATTATTATTATTATTATTAATTATTATTATTATTATTATAGTTATTATTCTGTCCTTTAAAGTGTATCTTACTATTTGTAGCACAGTCTTACAAAAGTATAAGAAAACAAAGAAAAAAACAAAACAAAGTCAAAGGCTTACACGAATCCTTTTCTAATGCCATCTTTGCTTACATGGCAAGGCGAGGAATACCACACCCGCCATTAAGGGGTCAGGGAAAAAAAGGGGGAAAAAGGGGAAAAAAAAAAAAAAAAACAGAAAGAGGAGATGTCTCGCTTCTCCATGGCATTGTGTTTTCAGAGTAGGACAGCACTAAGCATACAGTACCGTCCTTGTTAAATAGGTCCGTTGGAGAGCACCACTTGATTGCCGACGCACACTCGGCACAGTGCTTTGTTATGTAGTGCATTAAGGATGGTGCCCCCTGTTGATGCTCTACACACACACACACACACACACACACACACACACACACACACACACACACACACACATATAAACATACACCTGCACACACACAGGCATGTTCATATCCACACCCTGTGCCTATGTGCACACAAAACACACACCTGCACACAGGCAGGCATGTTCACATATGCACTTCACACACACACACACACACACACACACACACACACACACACACAACACTACCCTCTTGCCCCATGTTAAGGGGCAGTATGTGTTTGTCGGTCTGTTCGTTCACTTCTTTTGTTCCACGTACAGTCTTTAACTTCAGTGCTTGGCTACAGGTCAGTTCAACATATTCCCTTTTCCCATCAATCACCACATACAGCACGTCCATAATATACAAAAAAACACTCCCTATGTTATTTTAGCCTGTTAAGAACATGGCCAAACACCAAATGCCCTTCGGTGAGTCCAAAAGCAGTCCTGTTCGGAGCAGGAGACGTCGTCGTCCTTCATCTCACTTGCTCGATTTGTCGATAGGGTTGTAGGTTCAAAGGTCAGGAAAGCGGCTGGGATCCTCTTTGTACTCGTTGGGGATGGTGAAGATGGAGTCCTCGAACTCGTCGTAGCGGAACTCCTGAAAGGTCACCGTGGCGGTGATTGTGGGAAACACGGGGATGTCTGTGGACAGAAAAGTGTCGGCACTCATTAAAAGTGTTTTTTTTTGTTGTTTTTTTTTTTAAAGATTTTTTGGGGGCGTTTGTCTTTAATTGGATAGGACAGTATAGAGGTGGACAGGAAACGAGTGGGAGAGGAGATGGGCTAGGATTGGGAAATGACCTCGGGTCGGACTCGAACCCGTGTCCCCGGAGTGTTGGCATGACACACTGAGCCACAGCGCCCCCCTCATTAAAGGTGTTTGTCTGAGCAGTGGGCGAAATTCAACATCAAATGTAAAAATGCCTGATTGGATGTGAAACTAATGAACTAGCTACACAAAAGGCATAAAAAAATAGGTGTACTTTTATTTTTAGATGGTTTCGTACCCCCCACCCTGAACAACACAGTGCATATCCTGGATGGGTGGGTGGTAGTATAAAACTTGCATTTATCCACCTTTCATATGAATATATACGTCATGCAAATTAATTTGGAGATGCTACCAAAACAAACTCGCTAGTAAAAAAAAGGTACCTCAAATAGTGACAAAAAGTTGCCTAAAGTCTTTTAATGACTTTAAACATAATCTTTCTAGCCATGCCAATGTCACAATGATCCTAAGATGGAGTGTATATGAAGATGGAGTAGATGCACTACCGTGAGGCAGCTTCACAGGAAGTGTTATTCCCCAGGGGTCTGTGGCACATGGCTGGTTTCTAATTAGCACACTAGCGAGCTAGCAAGCTTTTCACTTCCTATGGCCAGTCTCACTCAGACTGAAGGTTCTAGCAACACCAACCTAACAAATATAATAGTCACAATGAGATGAATTCAGAGTTTATCTGAATAAAGCCCCCTATAGCCCACAGTTGAGGCATAGGTAACACCAGTATTAGAAATGCATCTTAATTGAAGTCCTTCATATGTATTCAGGAGAGGTTTGGGTGATTATTAAACACAGGGCCTGAACTTTTCTGACAATGGGTACGATGAGAAGAAAACATTTAAATGTTAAATTTAATCCTACTTTAATCCCACCTTTTTATATCTCAAAGCAAGCATTTGCATAGCACAGTCATGTTGGTATGCCTGAAATCAGACACGGTGCCTAAATACTATCAGGCTAGTAAACAGTGCATAGGCATAGACAGAGACTAAAACCCAACCTACCTAGTTTAACAGGGAAGCCAGGAGGGAGCTTCATTTGGACGAACTCTCGGAGTTTATTAAAGTGCTTGAAGGGAGCAATCACTTCCAGAACATTTAACAGCCTGAGAACACAGAAGCAACCACAAAAAACATGAAAAAAAATATGTACCTGTCAAATTAAAAAAACACCACCACCACATCAAATTAGCAGACCGACCAAAGGTGGCTACAGACCAAAGATCCGCAACAACACGAGCTGCGAGGTTCTAAAAACTCAGAAACTGTGCTTTGACATGTTAAGGTGGCTACAGACCAAAGATCCACAACGAGACAGGCTGCGACGTTCTAATAACTGCGATTTGACATGTTAGATTTTTTACAACGGCTTGCAACAACCTGCGACAATTGATTACACTGCCATAACTCTTCTCTAAACCCGTCTCATCTCGTTGTGGATCTTCAGTCTGAATTGGCCTTAAGAATCAGCACAGTGATTTCGCGCTCTGTTGTAGAGAGAGTAATATATACTTACGACTCAATGCCAAGGGGGAAGTCCTGACTCATGGCCACCGTTGCCTTGAAGTTCTTCTTACTCTCTTTACACACTAGCTCTCTGCCCAGGTGAGGGGCTCTGAGACACACACACACACACACACACACACACACACACACACACACACACACACACACACACACACACACACACACACACAAACACACACACACACACACACACACACACACACACACACAGTGATGACAGAAACACAAGATAAGTTGGTGAAGATGGAATGACATACTGACAGGCAGTCCTCTTGATTGACAGGTAAATAGTGGGGGCCTGGAAGTCTTCATGGTTAGCTGTAGCTAGCTGTACCCCAATACCAATGACTGTACCCCAATGCCACAGTAAGCCCTCAACCCTCAAAATCAACTAATGAACCTATGTCATAATTGGATAAGTTGAAATGAAATCGATCAGTATGATGACAGCAATTAAATAATTTCATGTTTTCTTTTTTATTACTTATTTATTTACATTGTCATTTTCAGCCGACTCAAATCACTTTCTGTGTGTTTGTATAGCCTTATTTGTGTTTGAATAAAGGCGTTTGCCAAGTACAAATAAATATAGACCTTGCTGAAAGTTGAGTATTCAGTTACGTTCAGTATTTAGTTTAACAGCATGGTGCAGTAGGCTACATACTTTCCGTTCTCTGCATTGATGTACTCCTCCCAGGAGATAGTGTTTGGAGAAGGAGCCGTCAAAGACTGCCGCCGCACCGGCTATGGGCAGAGAGAAAGAAAGAAACCAATAAGAAGGATGTAAAATGGATACTTTCATGTAAACTAGAAAAATATACATTTGAGATGGTGATTCAGATCACCCATCACCACCAAATTGTAATAGTCGGTTCCTTGTACCAATATCCATATCCGTACTTTCCATACACAAACAACCAACCAGACAGACGAACAGACAGACAAACAAACCACCAGCAAAAAACATAACCTCCGTGGCAGAGAAGAGCAGTCAAAGTATGACATTGTAAGAACTTTGAATGCTTTGAATTTTTATGTAACTTTCAAATTTATACAAATAAGACACAAACGAGTAAATGGCTTCACATCCATTTGAAATGAAGGAAAACTTTGGACTTGAAGGATGCAAAAAGGCGGGACATGAGAAACTCAAACAAGGTCATTCTAACGTTGACCACTAGGGGGAGATCTTGTCTAACTAACTGAAAGCTTCTCACAGAACAAGCCAATCTCAACACCCATTACCTATTGGGTTTGTGTCCATCACAGATTAGCCAGAATACCCTATAAAGTCATGTTAAATCCATGTTTATCATGTTACTGAATCTCACAGAGGGTTAAAGTGTAATTGTCAGGCGTTGGCTCATTAACTGGAGAGGAGGTTTGACTGAGGGCAGAGTAGTACTGTAGTGCACAGAGGAAGGCACCATGACGGGTCTAGGCAGCAGCCTACCAGTGTGCTTGTCCAGAGAGGCGTAATCAGGCTTGGCAGAGATCTTTTTCTCCCCTGGCGCACTCACTTCACATAGAGAACCCAATCACAACCACATGCAACTCTCAATATTGCTAGCTGCCTGCTATTTATTCTGTTTGATGAAGAGTGCCTGTGAACTGAAGATGCATTAGTCTGAATGGGTAAAACCACCTAACAAGTACAATAACAGCAGTAATAAGTAGTTGAAAGAAAAGAACACAGAATACTCAAAAGGAATTTGAAAACAGAAATTCAAAACTTTTTGTTTTGA
>JAODXP020000022.1:29763514-29766014 GCA_027497455.2 Sardinella longiceps | reverse complement strand
TCTCTGCATCGGATACAGACTACGGATCAGCTACAACCCTTGTCATAAGGAATCTGTTGAAGTATAATTCCATGCTAAAAAGGCTAACGCCTCCGCCTGCTTGCAACGGATCCAGACATCTTCCTGAAGCACAAAAGCATCATGGTTTTATAGTATTGAGTCGCATGATTTTCTCTGCATCATCTGATGCTAGATAACTACGCATATATATTTATTACATTACTACAACTATACAAAAACTACATGACAATTCACCTAAACATACTTTAATGCCAACATCATATAGTATGGAGAAAGGAAGCTTGTATGGAGAGGACACTTGGAAGCGGAAATCATGGAAAACTGGAAAAACTGGACTGGAGTCATGCTTTGGGATAGAGGTGTGTTCAACTGCAACCCCATGTGCTGGAAACTGGTGTGTGAAGAGATGGATATGCAGTTGTGTGTAGAAAAGTATGTGTGTGTCTGTGTACAAGAATATGTGTATGTTTGTGTGTGTTTGTGTGTGTGTACAAGAATATGTGTATTTTTGTGTGTGTCTGTGTATACTGTATGTTTATGTGTGCGTATACAAGAATACAGCATGTATAATGTTTGCTTGTGTGTCTGTGTGTGTGTGTGTGTGTGTATGTATTGTGTCTGTGAGGGGGTACGGGGGGTGCTGGGGGTGGCTACATGACTAGAGGGCGGTGTAGCAGACAGTGTGGCTTTGGCTTTAAAAGCTTTCAAAAGCGATGCTCACCCCGAGCGTCCAGCGGGACAGTAGAGTCTCGGCCTTGGCGGCAGAGTCCTGTGTGAGTGACACAGTGTAAACAAACACCACCTTTAGGACCTTTAAGGCAAATACACCACCACCCACCCACCCACCCAGTCACCCACCCAGCCAGGCTAGACTCTTCAATCCAAAGCCCAGATTGGGCCTCCTCTCCTGGGCAAGATGCCACCGGTCCCAGCCTCAGATCCCTGGGCCCCAGCAGCATAGAGTCCAGTTGGCCTGGCAATCCCCCTCGGTCTTAAAGGGGTTTTGGCTAAGCCACCAGCTGGCCCAGTTGGACAGAGGCCTGGACTGGGGAGCTGGTGAGGTTGGGCCCTGACGCCCCCCACACACACACACACACACACACACACTTACACACACACTTACACACACACTTACACACACACGGGAGCAAGCAGAGGGACTGTTCTAATTGGGAACTGTACACAATGGCATATTATTCACAGCTGTGCTGCTGTAAACCTGCACAGTCATGCAAGACAAGAGTGGCCCAAAAATTGTCCAGTTTGGGAGAGAAAAGTGGATCAAACAGCTTGAGGTACCAGGTAACAGTTGAGTTTAAGAGCCAAAATTTGTTCAGAGGAGGAAATCTACCCTGTTTTAATTAAATCAATGACAAGGAGACATAAGTAACACAGAGGATATGGTGAAGTCTGTCACTTTACACTGTTCACCTGAGCCATTGCTGATGACAATGGTGCTCTGACTGAGGAAACAAATATCAAATCTTCTAAAATGGCATTCAGACACTGAGATATGATGCATACAGGAGAGAGACAGAGTAGGGCTGGGCCTGTGGGCTCCGTAGAAGATCAAAGGATAAAACAGCCTCTTAGTGGGCAGAAAAAGACTTGAGAGAAGAGTGGAAGGCCTGACTACCTGTGGACCACTGCAGATTCACCCTCAACTTCTGCTCAAGAAATGGTGAAAAAAACAAAACAAAACAAAAAACTATACTGGCAGAATGCACACACTGAGACAAGAGAGAAAGCAACTGAGAGTTAGGAGCTGCCTGTGAAGATGGATCTCAATTCTGCTGAAGAAGGGGAATATGGGGAGAGAATAGCTGTCTGGATACCGGCTCTGTCATGGCCCAAAAGTTCCGGCTAGCCAGAAGTTCCGGATGACGAAATAATGGTGTTCGAATTGGCTCCGATCAGCTGTTTTGACAATCGCGCGAACAGCTCCGACACAGTGCTGAGCACTCTGCTTCCGACATTCTATTCCATTGTTTTCAATGCAGCCTCGCACACCAGCGCCGTAGTCTTCTGCCGTCGATTGTGAATTGCAATTGAAGTCGATTTTGTCGGAACCGTTCAGAACATCCACTATTGAATCCATAGGCTAGTGTGCTATACTCGTTGCTGCTGCCAGTGTGTGGGGCCAAACATAACGGTCAAATTAGAAAGTGCTGTATGTTGTAATGCTGTCCGAATCGGTGTGCGAAGGCTTAAAAACCTCTTAAATGGCAGACAGTCTAAATACCTAGAGACCTGCCTGACTGGGGACCAGTTGAAGCTGAAGAACGGAACATGAGAATGGAACTCATGAGAATGGAACTCACCTCAAAGTTCTGCTCGATGAGGTTCCCCCTTTGCTCAGGCTCTCCATGATGGCCTTGTTCCTTAGGATGTCTTCCTCGCTCAGGTGCTCACGCCGCTTCCGTGACTCCAGAACCAGCCCGTTCACCAGGTAGAAGTCCGCTAGGAAGTTCCCCACACG
>JAODXP020000022.1:29756014-29758514 GCA_027497455.2 Sardinella longiceps | reverse complement strand
GGGTGGTTCCCGGAACGCAGCTTGAGTGTTTGAGGTAAAATAGTTAAATTAGTTGAAAAAGTTGGACGCAGCCTTTGATTGCCTCAACCTGTACATTGTGGATAAGTACATAAAAAGTTGCTTATTGTAAAGTTGCTTAAAAATGTTGAAATAGTTGATTTAATACAGCTGATAATAGTTTCTAGTTGACATAGAATTCTCATGGATCCTAAAGTTCCGACTGCCAGCAGGACCAGTGGAATGTTTACACTACAGTGGCTAAGGTGACAACAATGGGAAATAGAATGCTGAAAGTTCCACCATTCATTTCAATGGGACTTTTTTTCGCTCGTTTTTCGCCGATAGCGCAAAAACCGTAAACGATAGAAAAAAAGTTTCGATTTAGCTCAAGTCACCAAATGTAGACCCACGCAACGGTAGTTGAATGAAGTTGCTAAGTTGAACGGTTGCTGCTCAATTAATCGCACAAAAACGTTGTGGAAGAAAAATAATAACTAGATTTGTAATTCCATGGAAATTACATAGTGCATGCAAAAAGTTTAAAAAAGTAAAAGTTTTGGAAAAAAAAAAGTTTTATCTAAATAAAAGTTTTGTGCAAAAATGTCTGAACTAAAACATGATATGGTTGCTAGGCCATCAATGTTGAAGTTGTTTCTAAGAAGTTGCAAGGTTGCTTAAGGTTGTTGCTAGGGCGTTGCTAAGGCGGACATGGCAGTTGCTTTGCTGATCATGTTGGTTGCAATGTTGATTGCCACGTCATCAATGTTGAAGTTGTTTCTAAGAAGTTGCAAGGTTGCTTAAGTTAGTTGCTAGGGCGTTGCTAAGGCGGACATGGCGGTTGCTATGCCGGTTGCTACATTGGTCATGTTGGTTGCAATGTTGATTGCCACATCATCAATGCTGAAGTTGTTTCTAATAAGTTGCAAGGTTGCTTAAGGTAGTTGCTAGGGCATTGCTAAGGCGGACATAACGGTTGCTATGCCGGTTACTACATTGGTCATGTTGGTTGCAATGTTGATTGCCACGTCATCAATGCTGAAGTTGTTTCTAAGAAGTTGCAAGGTTGCTTAAGGTAGTTGCTAGGGCGTTGCTAAGGCGGACATGGCGGTTGCTATGCCGGTTGCTACGTTGATCATGTCGGTTCCAGTGTTGATAGCCACATCATCAATGCTGAAGTTGTTCCTAAGAAGTTGCAAGGTTGCTTAAGGTTGTTGCTAGGGCGTTGCTAAGGCGGACATGTCGGTTGCTATGCTGGTTGCCATGTTGATCATGTTGGGTGCTAAGTTGAATGGTTGGTCATCATCATGGGGGTGGTTCCCGGGACGTAGCATAAGTGTTTGAGGTAGTTGCTAGGGAGTTGCTAGGGCGGATATAGCGGTTGCCATGTTGGTTGCCAGGTCATCAATGTGGAAGTTGTTGCATAGGATGATGGTTGCCAAAGGAAAAAGTTGCTTAAAGTTGAATTGTATGGATAGTTGGATGAATGTTGCTTGTTAAAATAGTTAAATTAGTTGAAAAGTTGGACGCAGCCTTTGGCTGCGTCAACCTGTACATTGTGGATAAGTACATAAAAAGTTGCATACTGTAAAGTTGCTTAAAAATGTTGAAATAGTTGATTTAATACAGCTGATAATAGTTTCTAGTTGACATAGAATTCTCATGGATCCTAAAGTTCCGACTGCCAGCAGGACCAATGGAATGTTTACACTACAGTGGCTAAGGTTACAACAATGGGAAATAGAATGCTGAAAGTTCCACCATTCATTTCAATGGGACTTTTTTTTCGCTAGTTTATCGCTGATAGCGCAAAAACCGTTAACGATAGAAAAAAAGTTTCGATTTAGCTCAAGTCACCAAATGTAGACCTACGCAACGGTAGTTGAATGAAGTTGCTAAGTTGAACGGTTGCTGCTCAATTAATCGCACAAAAACGTTGTGGAAGAAAAATAATAACTAGATTTGTAATTCCATGGAAATTACATAGTGCATGCAAAAAGTTTTAAAAAGTTTTATCAAAGTAAAAGTTTTGAAAAAAAAAGTTTTATCAAAGTAAAAGTTTTGTGCAAAAATGTCTGACAATAGAACTAAAAATGATATAGTTGCTAGGCCATCAATGTGGGAGAAGTTGCAAGGTTGCTTAAGGTAGTTGCTAGGGCGTTTCTATGGCGGATATGGCGGTTGCTATGCCAGTTGCTACGTTGATCATGTTGGTTGCAATGTTGATTGCCACGTCATCAATGTTGAAGTTGTTTCTAAGAAGTTGCTAGGTTGCTTAAGGATGTTGCTAGGGCGTTGCTAAGGCGGACATGGCGGTTGCTATGCCGGTTGCTAGGTTGATCATGTTTGTCGCTATGTTGATTGCCATGTCATCAATGCTGAAGTTGTTTCTAAGAAGGTGCAAAGTTGCTTAAGGTAGTTGCTAGGGCGTTGCTAAGGCGGACATGGCGGTTGCTATGCCGGTTGCTACGTTGATCATGTTGGTTGCAATGTTGATTGCCAT
>JAODXP020000022.1:29675149-29755914 GCA_027497455.2 Sardinella longiceps | reverse complement strand
TCTGCCGCCAAGGCCGAGACCCTACCGCGCCCCGCTGGACGCTGGGTGAGCATCGCTGAGCTTTTGTGCCTTCGGCGACACTTGTTCATGGCGACCCCCCCCCCCCCCCCCCCCCCCACTCCCCCCCCCCCCCCCCCCCCCCCCCCCCCCCCCCACACACACACACACACACAAACAAATATTATACATGCTGTATTCTTGTATACGCACACATAAACATATGCATACTGTATTGTTGTATACACAGACACACACACACAAAATACACATATTCTTGTACACACACACACACACATACACACACATGAACATACACACATTCTTGTACACAGACACACACACACTTTTCTACACACAACTGCATATCCATCTCCTCACACACCAGTTTCCAGCACATGGGGTTGCAGTTGAACACACCTCTATCCCAAAGCATGACTCCAGTCCACTTTTTCCAGTTTTCCATAATTTCCGCTTCCAAGTGTCCTCTCCGTACAAGCTTCCTTTCTCCATACTGTATGATGTTGGCATTAAAGTATGTTTAGGTGAACTGTCTCATCTAGTTCCTCTATAGTTGTAGTAATGTAGTAAATATATAGGCTTAGTTATCTAGCATCAGATGATGCAGAGAAAGTCATGTGACTCAATACTATAAAACCATGATGCTTTTGTGCTTCAGGAAGATGTCTGGATCCGTTGCAAGCAGGCGAAGGCGTTAGCCTTTTTAGCATGGAATTATGCTTCAACAGATTCCTTATGACAAGGGTTGTAGCTGATAGTCTATATCCGATGCAGAGAGAGAAAAATGAAAGGGAAGGAGAGAGAGAGAGATAGATAGTGATAGAGAGATAGAGAGAGAAAGAGAAAGAGAGAGAGAGAGAGAGAGTCCGAGAAAGAAATACAGTGTGGGAGAGTTCCAAATAGATACCACTCTATATATCTCACTTCAGTCAGTAGTTGTGCAGGTGGTTTGTTATTGTGAGAGCCCCCACTGTCTAGTTACGTGAGAGTATTCAACACACAGCAAGGTCAGACATCCATCCGCTCACTGATAAACCACGACGGGAAAAGCAGTCTGTGAGTAATGTGAGAACTGTACACTTGTTGTGTGGGTTATATATCTAAACCTCTGCAGAGTCCCCCCAGCGTAGGGTTAAATATTTTACTGCCTGTCAGTACGCCCTCACACACACCCCCCACACACCCCTTATGTCACTGCCCGTCCTCCTGTCCTGTCCTCTCCGTTGTGGTCCTCTCCTGCACGGACACTGGTCATAGCACGCCCCCTTCTGGTCAATGCAAGTAGTGGTATTAATTCCAAATTAAAACTTCCCCTAACTGAGTTTGATCCAAGGATGCAGTGATCAATAAATGTTCATGTTGTTGTTGTTATTATTGTTTTTTATTATTTTGTGTTGCTCATATTTATGAACTTTTAATGTTTACTTTACGCTGTGATGTTTTGCCCGTGTGAAATGTGATTGGCTGACAGTGCTTATCAGTTGTTATCGGCTGTGGGAAAGCGGGCAGAAGGCTGTTCACTCTCTCACACATACACACGCACACACACACACACACACACACACACACACACACACACACACACACACACACACACACACACACACGAGCCCTGTTGTTTACGACCGCTCTGCAGGAGGCGGCTTCAGCGCTCGGTCTGGCGACCAGCCGGCGGAATGGAGGATCCAGCGTCGGGTCGCACATTATGTGTGTGTGGTGCGTGTGTGGGTTTGGGTTTGGGGTTGTTTTGACGTGGGGCTCCAGCGCTGATGAAAGGAGGACTAATCCCCACACACTCACTCACAGGCTCACAGGCTCACAGACCCGCTTAACCAGACCTGCTTAACCAGACCCCAGGCCTGTAGGGCCCACTCTCTCTCTCTCTCTCTCTCTCTCTCTCTCTCTCTCTCTTTCTCTTTCTCTCTCTCTCTCTCTCTCTCTCTCTCTCTCTCTCTCTCTCTCTCTCTCTCTTCTCTCTCTCTCTCTCTCTCTCTCTCTCTCTCTCTCTCTCTCTCAGGGTAGCCCCCAGCCAGACTGGAGCAGCATACCAGGGCCCCCTCTCGGCTGTCACTGTGTGTGTGTGTGTGTGTGTGTGTGTGTGTGTGTGTGTTGGGTGGAGGGGGTTGTGTGTGTGGGCCTAGTTCTGTGGGTGTGTGTGTTTTCCATGCATGTGTCTATGTGTGTGGGAACGCTTGTGTGTATAGCATTCATTTCTGGGAGTTTGCGTACATGCTGGTGTATGTGCGTGCGTGCGTGCATGTCTTTGTGTGTGGGAACTTTTGTGTCCATCTGTATGTACAGCGTTTGTGGGCGTTTGCTTGCATTGTGTATGTGCATGCATGTGTGTGTGTGTGTGGGGTGGATCTCTTGTGTCGTGTGTCTGTGTGTATAGCATTTACAGGAGTTTTGCGTACGTATGTGCGTGTGTGTGCATGCGTTTGTGCATGCATGTGTGTAATCAGAGAGAATCTACTTCTGTGTGCCAGTGTTTATTGTGTGTGTGTATCTGTGTGTAATAATCTGTTTGTGTCTGTGTATGTATCATGGTGTGTTTGTGTGTGTGTGTGTGTCCGTGTATCTGCACAGCTTTGTGTATGTGTGTGTTTGTGTGTGCATGAATCTACTGTACTGTATGTGCATGTTTGTGTCGGTACATCTGTTGCTGTGTGTGTGTCTGTCTGTGCATGCACATGTGTGTGCATGTAGTACTGTGTGTGTGTCTGTGTGCATGTATCATTGTGTGTGTGTGTGTGTGTCTGTGTGCATGTACAGTATTGCTGTGTGTTTGTTGGTCTGTCTGTCTGTGTGTGTGTGTGTGTTTGTATTTCGGTCTGTGTATGTGTGTGTGTGTGTCTATGTGCATGTATCGCTGTGTGTGTGTGTGTGTGTGTGTGTGTGAGCCCTTCTCTCACAACAGCAGGCTTGGCCCACCACCGCAGCAGCAGCCGCCCCAAATCCCTCAGGAAATGAGAACCATCCCAGTGCTATTGGGCTCTGCACTACACTGCCTGTCTGCATGTGGAGCAGTCCGGGCGGATGTGTGTGTGTGTGTGTGTGTGTGTGTGTGTGTGTGTGTGTGTGTGTGTGTGTGTGTGTGTGTGTGTGTGTGTGTGTGTGTGTGTGTGTGTGTGTGATGTGGGCTCACCCTGGGCAGACCTCGGAACTCAATCCCACAGCTTTCCTGGACAAGCAAAGGGATTTCATTTGGAAATCTTTAGTGATCCCTTCACCGTGTGCGTGGCTACCCAACGTGTGTATGTGTGTGTGTGTGTGTGTGTTGTCTGTCAGACTGGCTTAATACATGCTTACGGTTAAATGTTTTTGTGGTCCTGGGTTTCAGAGGCAAGATCCTAAAAGTGTGTGTCTGTGTTTGTGTCTATTTTGTCTGTCTGTGTCCACTCTGTGTCTGTCTGTCTGTTGGAGCTTCTCTGTGCAATATGTTAGGTAGCTGTGTACTTGTGTCTGTGTGTGCGCAAGTTGTATGTGTCTGTCGTGCGTGAACTTGTCGTTGAAGATTTGCAAGCCTTTGGTAGAACAGTGTATGGTCAGTTTACCCTAGCTTCTAGAGCATGCAAATATTTTATCTCTCTCTCTCTCTCTCTCTTTCTCTCTCTCTCTCTCTCTCTCTCTCTCTCTCTCTCTCTCTCTCTCTCTCTCTCTCTCTCTCTCTTTTAGTTTGATAGGTAGAAAGTTTAGACTTCTTTCTGTGGGTCAGCCTTGGTGTGTCTCTGTAAGTATATTGCAGACATTGAATATTTTATGCACACCTGGCTGCAGATACTGGTGTGTGTGTGTGTGTGTGCGAGGGGGTGTGTGTTTTGTGTGTCTGTCTGTGAGTGAGTGTGTATGTCTGTGAGTACGTCTGTAAGTGAGTTTGTGTTTGAGTGTGTTTGTGTGTGTGTGTGAGTGTGTGTCTGTGAGTGATTGTATGCGTGTGTGTGGGTGTGTGCGCGCAGTGTAGGCGGCAGTGAGCTTTGAAGTTGTTAGAGATGATAAGTGCAGAGAGGGGTCATAGGCCACTCCGCTAGTAGGGGAAGCAGGCAAGAGGAGGTGGCTGGAGGAAAGGTTAGTCAGGGACACACTCCACAGTGCTACTCTCGGACACTCAGCGTGCACACACACACACACACACACACACACACACACACACACACACACACACACACACACACACACACACACACGCTAACAGGAATGCACTGCACTATGCTCTCCACGTCCTGTAACTTAGATTCCATTGTGTTAAATAGAAGCCCACACACACACTCCTCCATTGTAGCCCCTGTCGCTTCTGTACTACCAGTGCTGTATAAATTATGATTGGCTTTTGTATCTGTCAACACTGCTCAGTAAAGTCACTGACGTCTGTGGGCAAGTGGCAGAAAGGTTTGGCATCTGGTTTATCGAGAGGCCTTTCTAATTCACTACGGTTACCCTCAATCACGGTTCACTACTCCAAATATGTAATGTGGAAAAGGTACACCTGGAATAGGTACACCTTTTGCTAAAGGTGCTTTAAGAAAAAAACATTCACAAGAAAGGTCTAATTTGGTTAGAAGAGTAAAACTGTTTCCAGAGACAAAAGTGTGTTCAATTAAACAAGTAAAAAATATACTCTCAAGATGGCATTTCATCTGACAATTCATAGGAGAAAAGTGATTCAGTTAGATGTGACTGTTTGAACTTTGCTTTTACAGCATAGTTAAAAATGTAGAGTAAGTTAAACTACCTAATACCAAACCAGCACCAATCCTGACACCTGACACCTGACAACCCGATCTGGTCATGCACACATACCATACTCATCCTTGCTTTTGCCATTCTCCTTGGGGTGAAAACATGTGTCCATTGTAAAGACATGCCAGTCTAGCCTTGTAAAGCTTTCTTTCATTCATTCATTCATTCATTCATTCATTCATTCATTCATTCTTTCAATCTTTCATTCTTTCAATCTTTCATTCTTTCATTCATTCTTTCATTCTTTCAATCTTTCATTCTTTCAATCTTTCATTCTTTCATTCATTCTTTCAATCTTTCATTCTTTCATTCATTCTTTCATTCTTTCAATCTTTCATTCTTTCATTCATTCATTCATTCTTTCATTCTTTCAATCTTTCATTCTTTCATTCATTCATTCATTCATTCTTTCATTCTGTCCTTCTCCAAAGCCTCTTACCTTTCATCTGTCTGTAGAAAACATGCATCAGGACTGACCCCAGCCTTTTGACAAAGTTGACAATGTGACTGACTTTGTGACTGGAAAACTGGATAAATTGTATATTTATTCAAAACTTTTTATTCAAAGTTTTCTGTCATTTTTTTTATTGTTCTGTATCAAACCAGTCTCCACTCAAGAGAAACATGGCCATCAAAGGAAACCTCGAGAATTATTTTTTTTGAGTATCAATTTGAAATTGCAAATCTGCCTGTAAATGACAGTGGGAATGACTGTTTTTAACTTGTGTAGAACACACTGTAAGAACCAAAGAGTCTAGAGTGTAGCACTCTAGAATCTTTGGTAAGAACTGTAAGAACACAGGGTTCTTTGCCTTGTTTCACCCTGGGAAACATAATCAGGGTAGTGTGTTCGTGCCTACCCATGCAGAGGCTTTAATTGTAGCAGGACAAGAGTGGTACAAAATCTTTGAAAGGCTTTGTGCGTCAGATTATCTAAAGTGAACAGAGAGTTACTTTGCAAACTGCCATTCAAGCTTTGAATAGCTTTGCCAAGAAACACCCATTATTTTTAGCAGTCATGCCTCAGAGCACTCAAAACAAAAAGTTTTGAATTTCTGTTTTCAAATTCCTTTTGAGTATTCTGTGTTCTTTTCTTTCAACTACTTATTACTGCTGTTATTGTACTTGTTAGGTGGTTTTACCCATTCAGACTAATGCATCTTCAGTTCACAGGCACTCTTCATCAAACAGAATAAATAGCAGGCAGCTAGCAATATTGAGAGTTGCATGTGGTTGTGATTGGGTTCTCTATGTGAAGTGAGTGCGCCAGGGGAGAAAACGATCTCTGCCAAGCCTGATTACGCCTCTCTGGACAAGCATACTGGTAGGCTGCTGCCTAGACCCGTCATGGTGCCTTCCTCTGTGTACTACAGTACTACTCTGCCCTCAGTCAAACCTCCTCTCCAGTTAATGAGCCAACGGCTGACAATTACACTTTAACCCTGTGTGAGATTCAGTAACATGATAAACATGGATTTAACATGACTTTATAGGGTATTCTGGCTAATCTGTCATGGACACCAGCACAATAGGTAATGGGTGTTGAGATTGGCTTGTTCTGTGAGAAGCCTTCAGTTAGTTAGACAAGATCTCCCCCTAGTGGTCAACGTTAGAATGACCTTGTTTGAGTTTCTCATGTCCCGCCTTTTTGCATCCTTCAAGTCCAAAGTTTTCCTTCATTTCAAATGGATGTGAAGCCATTTACTCGTTTGTGTCTTATTTGTATAAATTTGAAAGTTACATAAAAATTCAAAGCATTCAAAGTTCTTACAATGTCATACTTTGACTGCTCTTCTCTGCCACGGAGGTTATGTTTTTTGCTGGTGGTTTGTTTGTCTGTCTGTTCGTCTGTCTGGTTGGTTGTTTGTGTATGGAAAGTACGGATATGGATATTGGTACAAGGAACCGACTATTACAATTTGGTGGTGATGGGTGATCTGAATCACCATCTCAAATGTATATTTTTTCTAGTTTACATGAAAGTATCCATTTTACATCCTTCTTATTGGTTTCTTTCTTTCTCTCTGCCCATAGCCGGTGCGGCGGCAGTCTTTGACGGCTCCTTCTCCAAACACTATCTCCTGGGAGGAGTACATCAATGCAGAGAACGGAAAGTATGTAGCCTACTGCACCATGCTGTTAAACTAAATACTGAACGTAACTGAATACTCAACTTTCAGCAAGGTCTATATTTATTTGTACTTGGCAAACGCCTTTATTCAAACACAAATAAGGCTATACAAACACACAGAAAGTGATTTGAGTCGGCTGAAAATGACAATGTAAATAAATAAGTAATAAAAAGAAAACATTAAATTATTTAATTGCTGTCATCATACTGATCGATTTCATTTCAACTTATCCAATTATGACATAGGTTCATTAGTTGATTTTGAGGGTTGAGGGCTTACTGTGGCATTGGGGTACAGTCATTGGTATTGGGGTACAGCTAGCTACAGCTAACCATGAAGACTTCCAGGCCCCCACTATTTACCTGTCAATCAAGAGGACTGCCTGTCAGTATGTCATTCCATCTTCACCAACTTATCTTGTGTTTCTGTCATCACTGTGTGTGTGTGTGTGTGTGTGTTTGTGTGTTTGTGTGTTTGTGTGTGTGTGTGTGTGTGTGTGTGTGTGTGTGTGTGTGTGTGTGTGTGTGTGTGTGTGTGTGTGTGTGTGTGTCTCAGAGCCCCTCACCTGGGCAGAGAGCTAGTGTGTAAAGAGAGTAAGAAGAACTTCAAGGCAACGGTGGCCATGAGTCAGGACTTCCCCCTTGGCATTGAGTCGTAAGTATATATTACTCTCTCTACAACAGAGCGCGAAATCACTGTGCTGATTCTTAAGGCCAATTCAGACTGAAGATCCACAACGAGATGAGACGGGTTTAGAGAAGAGTTATGGCAGTGTAATCAATTGTCGCAGGTTGTTGCAAGCCGTTGTAAAAAATCTAACATGTTCAAAATCGCAGTTATTAGAACGTCGCAGCCTGTCTCGTTGTGGATCTTTGGTCTGTAGCCACCTTAACATGTCAAAGCACAGTTTCTGAGTTTTTAGAACCTCGCAGCTCGTGTTGTTGCGGATCTTTGGTCTGTAGCCACCTTTGGTCGGTCTGCTAATTTGATGTGGTGGTGGTGTTTTTTTAATTTGACAGGTACATATTTTTTTTCATGTTTTTTGTGGTTGCTTCTGTGTTCTCAGGCTGTTAAATGTTCTGGAAGTGATTGCTCCCTTCAAGCACTTTAATAAACTCCGAGAGTTCGTCCAAATGAAGCTCCCTCCTGGCTTCCCTGTTAAACTAGGTAGGTTGGGTTTTAGTCTCTGTCTATGCCTATGCACTGTTTACTAGCCTGATAGTATTTAGGCACCGTGTCTGATTTCAGGCATACCAACATGACTGTGCTATGCAAATGCTTGCTTTGAGATATAAAAAGGTGGGATTAAAGTAGGATTAAATTTAACATTTAAACGTTTTCTTCTCATCGTACCCATTGTCAGAAAAGTTCAGGCTCAGGGTTTTTTTCACTACCAGCCCTGTGTTTAATAATCACCCAAACCTCTCCTGAAGACATATGAAGGACTTCAATTAAGATGCATTTCTAATACTGGTGTTACCTATGCCTCAACTGTGGGCTATAGGGGGCTTTATTCAGATAAACTCTGAATTCATCTCATTGTGACTATTATATTTGTTAGGTTGGTATTGCTAGAACCTTCAGTCTGAGTGAGACTGGCCATAGGAAGTGAAAAGCTTGCTAGCTCGCTAGTGTGCTAATTAGAAACCAGCCATGTGCCACAGACCCCTGGGGAATAACACTTCCTGTGAAGCTGCCTCACGGTAGTGCATCTACTCCATCTTCATATACACTCCATCTTAGGATCATTGTGACATTGGCATGGCTAGAAAGATTATGTTTAAAGTCATTAAAAGACTTTAGGCAACTTTTTGTCACTATTTGAGGTACCTTTTTTTTACTAGCGAGTTTGTTTTGGTAGCATCTCCAAATTAATTTGCATGACGTATATATTCATATGAAAGGTGGATAAATGCAAGTTTTATACTACCACCCACCCATCCAGGATATGCACTGTGTTGTTCAGGGTGGGGGGTACGAAACCATCTAAAAATAAAAGTACACCTATTTTTTTATGCCTTTTGTGTAGCTAGTTCATTAGTTTCACATCCAATCAGGCATTTTTACATTTGATGTTGAATTTCGCCCACTGCTCAGACAAACACCTTTAATGAGGGGGCGCTGTGGCTCAGTGCGTCATGCCAACACTCCAGGGACACGGGTTGTCTGACCCGAGGTCATTTCCCAATCCTAGCCCATCTCCTCTCCCACTCGTTACCTGTCAACCTCTATACTGTCCTATCCAATTAAAGACAAAACCCCCCAAAAAATCTTTAAAAAAAAAAAAAACAACAAAAAAAAAAAAACACTTTTAATGAGCGCCGACACTTTTCTGTCCACAGACATCCCCGTGTTTCCCACAATCACCGCCACGGTGACCTTTCAGGAGTTCCGCTACGACGAGTTCGAGGACTCCATCTTCACCATCCCCAACGAGTACAAAGAGGATCCCAGCCGCTTTCCTGACCTTTGAACCTACAACCCTATCGACAAATCGAGCAAGTGAGATGAAGGACGACGACGTCTCCTGCTCCGAACAGGACTGCTTTTGGACTCACCGAAGGGCATTTGGTGTTTGGCCATGTTCTTAACAGGCTAAAATAACATAGGGAGTGTTTTTTTGTATATTATGGACGTGCTGTATGTGGTGATTGATGGGAAAAGGGAATATGTTGAACTGACCTGTAGCCAAGCACTGAAGTTAAAGACTGTACGTGGAACAAAAGAAGTGAACGAACAGACCGACAAACACATACTGCCCCTTAACATGGGGCAAGAGGGTAGTGTTGTGTGTGTGTGTGTGTGTGTGCGTGTGTGTGTGTGTGTGCAAGTGCATATGTGAACATGCCTGCCTGTGTGCAGGTGTGTGTTTTGTGTGCACATAGGCACAGGGTGTGGATATGAACATGCCTGTGTGTGTGCAGGTGTATGTTTATATGTGTGTGTGTGTGTGTGTGTGTGTGTGTGTGTGTGTGTGTGTGTGTGTGTGTGTGTGTGTGTGTGTGTGTGTGTGTAGAGCATCAACCTGGGGGCACCATCCTTAATGCACTACATAACAAAGCACTGTGCCGAGTGTGCGTCGGCAATCAAGTGGTGCTCTCCAACGGACCTATTTAACAAGGACGGTACTGTATGCTTAGTGCTGTCCTACTCTGAAACACAATGCCATGGAGAAGCGAGACATCTCCTCTTTCTGTTTTTTTTTTTTTTTTTTTCCCCTTTTTCCCCCTTTTTTTCCCTGACCCCTTAATGGCGGGTGTGGTATTCCTCGCCTTTGCCATGTAAGCAAAGATGGCATTAGAAAAGGATTCGTGTAAGCCTTTGACTTTGTTTTGTTTTTTTCTTTGTTTTCTTATACTTTTGTAAGACTGTGCTACAAATAGTAAGATACACTTTAAAGGACAGAATAATAACTATAATAATAATAATAATAATAATAATAATAATAATAATCATTATCAAAGGCGTTGTACATTTTCAAGATGTCTGTATATGGGTGGGTGTGTACGATGGATTAGCATTGAGACATGTTTATGTAAATAGAATTTCTACTGATAAGGAAAAGCCTTTTTTTTCAAGGTGTAACTGCCTCTTTTACCCCCTCCTCCTCCTCCTCATTTTCTCTACCCCTCTTACCTCTACCCTACCCCAAACCACCCCTACCTTACCTTACCTTACCTTACCTTACTCTACTCTGTTCCCCCTTCCATTTGTCTTATTTTATGTTATTAAAGAGTGGGAACTGATTTTTTTCTGGTCAGGGTTGGTCACTGGTACTTGTTCTGATGCCAGGGGTATGGACTTATTTCACACCTGAACATTCTCACATTTCATGGAAGTAAACTGAACATTCTTTCATTGAAATGAATTTAATTGATCCTTTTTTCTGACTTAATGGGCAATAATATTTAAAACATGTCTAAATGCTTTCTTTCAAATAATGCACATCTGAAGCCCACAAATTGGGAGGTTCCGAATAGATAAAGGTGGCTTTACCATATTTGTGGGCTATCCTATTAGTTTGCATTATTTGAAAGAAAGTGCCAATTTAAAAATGTTCCATATGTTATTACTCATTTATTTAAGTCAGAAAGAGGGATAAATTCAATGCATTTCAATGATAGAATGTTGAGTTTACTACCATGGAATGTGGGAATGTTCAGGTGTGAAATAAGCCCACTGAGCGTGTGAGCCTGACTGCTGGTGGTGACTCACTGGTCAGGTCATGATGCTGTTGCTGCCTGGTTGCTGCTCTCTCTGCACATAAGGGCTATGTGCTGGAAGTCTCCCTCTCTCTCCTTCCCTACTTAAGACTTCCTCACTCACTTTAGAGTAGTTAATTTCCCCCACAATCATTAGGGAAACGCCCTTGATGTTAATATACGGAGATATACACACAGTCACTTTCTTTTCCCCAACACACATCTCGTAAAGGGTTCTTTTTTTGAAATCAAACTCAGAGGATCCCTCTGAAACTGTTGGGATTTGTGTGGAAACCATTTGCTTTATTATTTATTTAATATTTGTCCCTTGATCACTGCACAATTTTCCTGATCTTGCCTCATGTAGGTACCGTACGGTGAGGAGTCCTGTTTTTGTAGTGCACCTCCTTCTCTGCAAGTGTGTATGTACATTTGTATGAATTGGTCACCTTTTTGTCCATGCAAGAACACAGGGGTCGACGTTCCGTTGGGGGTGTGATGTCATGAGGCTGTAGCTTGACACTGGTCTGCTGAATAGTTGTGAACCGGACCGATAGAATGGTTCTGGTTGCAAATGATCAGGTGCGTTTCACAGAACCATAGTATAGCAACCAAAACTTTGCTGATTTGGTTATTATTAGCTACTATGGTTTTGGGATACATCCCTCTGGTGGATCCGTTTCAAGTAAGCCATGAGGTTTCTTATCCATGTCTATTAACTATGTCGGATTTTTCTGTCCAATGGATGTAAACCATAGTTAATGGAGAATAACAACTTTTAATGAATGAAACCATTTCAAGCGTCATGCTTACATCTGTACAGTATGGAGCCCCATTTCTGCCACTTTGGAGGGAAAAAAAAAAAAAGCTATGGCCCCAATCAAAGTCAATAGTTTTAGAGACAAGCCAAAATAACAAGACTGAGTTAGTATCTCATCATTTTAAGTTTGAGACAATTTTTTTTCTACTCCTTCGTGGCAGAGATGGGCTTCCACAGTTAAGCTAACACAAAGTGAGATTTTTAACAATAGTAAATCTGGTGCAGGGACAATGATGATGTGTCCACATGAACATGACTGCTTTTGCGGAATGCTTTGGATCACAGTGACCAGCATTTGAACATTTTTACCTTAACAACCCCCTGCTGCTTGTGATGTAAGCCTGCTGGCACTCTCTTGTCTTACTACAGGTTAGTGAGGCACACACAGACACACACAAAAACTATGGCTAAATCCTAATACTTCCACTAGCCCTGACCCCTAAACCCTCAAAGACTTCTCCAGCATAAATCAGCCAGTGAAGTCTCTGAGGAGTGAGGGCTCAGGACTGAAGGTGGACATTGGGATTCAGACACTAATTTTGAATGCTAGCAGCTAGTAGCCTCTGTTAATCCCCACCTGTGAGTAGCCTGACATACCCCACCCATAATACTGCTGTTCATCCATCTTCACGGTCAGGAGGTTTTTTTTTAACCTGACGCGATTATAGGGCGGGAAGGAGGACATTCAGTTATGGTTTGAAACGATTGGACAGCTCGTCTAACCAGCTTTGCTTATTGGTCGGTTGTCTGTTAATCAATGTAAACTCTCCCCAGAAGACCGTCTCCAGACCATGAATACGGATGAACAGCCATATTATGGGCAGGCTATGTCAGAGCTAACCTATGAGCTTTATTATACTTTTCCTCCTTCTGTCACTGGGCCAGATGTGGCCCTCAACTGGCCCGGTGTCCACTGCTCTGGGCTGGCTAGTTTTTGCGCTATGGCTTTGAGCTTTACAAGAACAATAACAGGCTCTGGGCCTGCACCCTCCCTCCCTCCCTCCCTGCTTGCCTGTCAGCCAGCCAGCCACATAGACATGCAGCACGAGACACGTCACAGTCACGCTGCAGGCTGGCCAAATTGCACATACAAAAAACCTGTATAAACTCACCTGACACTTTTTCATAAGAACTTGTACTAAATAAAAATGTTCAAGCAACTCCGGAAAAACTATGGTCTTGGTCTTCTGGTTTGTACTCATGGTAGAATGACAGGTCACAGTCAGGCTGAAGTGACTGAATGAAGAAGCCAAAGAAAAAAAAAAAAGGTGAACTTGGGAATTTCTTTATTATTTCATGGTAAAACATGTTGCAATAAGTGCTACCTAATTAACAACCATTAATTTTCTTTTACAAACAGGAAATGGAGGGAAATGAAACCAAAAAAAAAAACAAACAAAAAAAGATCCATTCAGTCAGAGAAAAGGCTGAGACCCCATGTCAGGTGTCATTCTAATTACGCATTCAAAACAAAAGGAAACAAAAAAAACCCTCTGCAAACAAACTAGACTGCAACAGAGGACATATTCATATGTCCTACTAGGACGTGTAAATTCATCCAGTCTAAAGATGAATGCTGCAGAAACCCAATCATCCATTCATTCCTAAGACCGGCCCCTCATTGACTACAGGAAGTTAGCGTGAATAAGCACTCCTCACTCGCACCCGTGTCACTACTACAGAGAGAAATTATAATCAAATTTCTTCTTTACCGCAACCGTTTTTTTTTTTTTTTTTTTTTCATAATTATCCTCAAATATACAAATAAGCAAATCCTTTTGAACATGCTATAAGGTAACTTACTAATCAGATACAGTAGAACAGTATGGTATCCTCCCTTTGTATTGGGGGGAGGGGAGGCAAAGAAGATCACTGGCTCTAAAAATCCCCAAAAGCGCAAGGGTAGGTAGGGCATTTAAGAAGACAGCGGGCAGGCTAGCCTGCATGTCCAGTAGTTGAGAGTGGTGGGGCTAAAGGAGGGGGAGGGGGGTTGGGGTTAGGGTGGGCATGGGGTGGTAGTCATGGCGATGATGGCTTCTAGTCGCTCATCTCCATGTCCTCATCCTGCTGGTCCTCGCTGGTCGCTTCCGAGCCCTTGGCCGCCTCTTCCTCTGTGTTCTCCTGCTGAGGCTCCTGAGATTGGGGCGAGTGTCCCGAGTCAGAACCTTTGTCCCGCTCCTCTTCCTCTTTGTCGCTGTCATAACCCTGCTCCTCTTCGTCATAATCCCTGGTTACCTAGCAACCAGAAAAAAAAACACTACCGTTAACTGTCAATTCTTAACGTGGCTACAGACCAAAAATCTGCGACGAGATGGGCTGCAACGTTCTAAAAATCTGCGATGTTATAAAACTGCGATTTGACATCTTAAATCTTTTGCGACGGCTTGCAACTGCTTGCAACAACCTGCAACGACTGATTGACACCACTGCAACTGCTATCTAAAACTGTCTACTCTCGTCGCGGATGTTCAGTCTGAATTGGCCTTTAAAAGTAAGCCTTCATTGAAGAAGAAAAAAAGTGCCAAGTCTGAGCAAAAGTCTGAGCATTTTCCCGTTGTTCTGGTATAATAGAAGACTGGTATTGTTTCATGAAGAGGTTTTCCTATTCTAGACATTGTTCTGCATTAGTTTCCTTTCTCAAGCTCTGATGAATCTGATAAATGCAGCACAGATAAAGGCTGATAGGCTGACGGGCATAATGGTTGCCCAAAATGACACATTTCCTTTACACCGCCCACTGCACTAGCATAAGTGTGCCTGTGCACAGGAAAATATTCAGAAACACACGCCATCACATTTTATGTATGACCAAGGCCATGTTTCCTGAAGCCTTCTTAACTTCTTAAATAGATCTTAGCATATGGTTACCGGTATACTTTACGTGAAGTACTACTTAAGCGTTGAGAAGGCTTCAGGAAACACAAGCCAGGTTATTATGTTACTGTAGAAGAGAAAGCACCCTGCTGTGCACAAGCTAAAAGTGACAAGTCAGCCGTTTGGTTACCTTGACGTCTCCTTTCTCGCTGTCGGACTTGCGCTCCCTGTCCTTGTCCTTGTCCCTGCTCTTCTTCTTGCTGGGCGAGCGATCCCGTTTGTCCCGGCTCCGATCTCGCTCATCTTTTCCGCTCCCGCTCCCTCTCGCGCTCCTTGTCCTTCTTCTTCTCCTTCTTGTGCCTGCATAGGAGTGATTACATGCTGAATTAGATTTGCACTGGATTCCCTGCACCACTCTTACAGATACAGTGGATTCACCTGCACAACTGCTCTTACAGTCCTAAGTCAATGTGTCCTTAGCCTGTGTGTACATGCTGTGTTTGTGAGTAAGCTACTGGACACCTTCATTTTCTTCTGGTGTGTGTGTCTATTTACTCACTCACTCAACTAACTCGATTCACTCAGACATGTTGTGTGTGGGTTTATCTATCTACATTCACTCATTCATTCATTGATTGATTTTATTTGGTGAAAATACTTTTTCCAAGAACAGTATTACAGTAATTCATATGTTACAATTTACAGTAAAAGTCTGACTGAAATGATGTACAAATTTTGTTTTATTTTCATCAATTGTCCATGACCACATATCTGCTCATACTCTAAGGAAAAAGATAACAACTGGAGAGTTTCAGGTATGTTCACACTAAGGACTGAACCTGTGATTCTGACATCATTAGCATCTAATTCTGGCAGCAGTGTCACTGGGGCACATGGAGGTCAGTTAAGGTCCTCAGCTAGGCGTCACAAAAGCGTCTCATCTCTGTGCTTACCTCCTGGGCGAGGGGGACCTGGACAGCTTCCTGCGGGGCGAGCGGGACTTTTTGGGTGACCTGGAGGCACTGCGGCTCCTCCTGTGTCGTCTTCTGAAAGGAAGGAAAGATATTAATTCAGTCAGTCAAGGGTAATTAATGCTGCATTTGTAGCTGCACATTGCATCATCTCAAAAGAAGGGAGCATATTTAGTGAAGTTTAGCATTACCTTTGCCATTTGTGTGCAAAAGCAACAGCCATAAAAATACAACACCAAACACGTGCTGTAATATGTATAAAATAAAAAGGATAAAATTCACCACCAAGTTTCTTATTTTACTGTGCTACTCAAAGAGCCTCTCAACAAATAATGAATAAGACATTTTCACAGAGAGGCTTGGAGCGGTCAGTATTCAATGATCTTTGATGATCAGGAGATGCAGACTTTGGGAAAAGTAGGTCAGTTAGAAATGTGTCCATCTGTCTCCGGAAGCCTGTTTAGTAAATGGCTTCAAAAGGATGAGTGTATGATCGAGGGCTGCTCCCTTACCGACTGATGCTGCGAGATCGCCGGCCGCTGCTGTAGCTCTTTGGAGGGGTTTTGGAGCGCTTGCGGACCTTTTCCTCTTTCCTCCTGTCCCTGAAACAGTCAATAGATATACATTTCCACATGTACTCTACAAAAGTACTTTATTCCAAACCTACTCTATCGCTTTATAGCCAGAAATACACACTCATTTATTCCATCATATCACATTAAAATGTTTACTTGTCCGTTTGTGGGTTCATTCAATGAGGCAAAACAAACATTAACCTCATTTACTATTCATTTAACTTAATATTAATTTACCATTACCACAGGCAGACTTTGTAAAAGTGAATGAAAATTTTACTTCATTGCAGCAGCCAAATGACAGTAGCAGCACCCACTGCAGTCATGTGAGCACCAGCTACAACAGTGTGTGAGAGACAGACAGACGGACGGACGGACGGACGGACGGACGGACGGACGGACTCACCTGGACCTGCTGTGAGAGCGTCTGCCCCGGTCCTTTGAGTGAGACCTCCTCCTCCTGGGGCTCTTCGACCTCCTCCTGCTTCGGGACCGAGAGCGCCGCCTCGACCGGCTCTTCGAGCGCCTGGGAGAGGAAAACACAGCTCAGCAGGCAGATACTATACACATATAGCCTAGCCTGGCATGCCACCCTGGCTATAACATTAAAATGTATAGTCTGGCATCGATAGATAGGCCGAACTCAAACGTGGGCGGAACAAGGCTGTTATCTTTCAAACTACTTCTGCACACAATAGGATAGCCTATGACCAATCAGGATGTAACACCAATTCAAAAGGCTGTTTTCAGCAAAGCCCGTCCTAAACACATAGAGCATTGTGATTAGAATCCAATCAAATTCCCTATGGCTTGCTACTAGACGTACTGGCTGAGCAAATCTATTTGCCGCTGCTAGAGTGCGTCTAGATTCCAAGGCTAATAAACATACTGTGCAAAACAGGAATTCGCTCCTTGCATATAAAATTCTATACGGCTCGGACATTTCCAATTGCATTGGCTGCAACAGTCACCAGTAGTCACATTAGACAGTGATGACTTGGGTTGAGGAAGGCAGCAGTTACCTGTGTCTAGAGCGAGACCGAGACCTCCTCCGCCGTGATCTTGACCTGGATCTTGAATGTTTCCGCTTCTCTTCCTTCTTGTCTGCAAGAAATCGTGATGGAAGATCATTTTTTTTTAATTTTCATTTAATTGAAAACAATAGAGTCAGATTTGGCCCCAATCCTCAAATACATTTAGTGTTGTAGTGGTAAGAATTAGAGGTGAGTAAACGATTGATGATGAAAAATTACTACTATAGTATAGTTACATTTTAAATAAGGATAATGCAGTGGTATTTGGCAATTTTAAAACTTGTATTTGGTGCGACATAAACTCTATTTCCATATTTGAGAGGTGGGTAAACTATGTTAAATTGTGTTTACTAATGTTGTAAACCAAGAGACTTCCATAACTTCCAAAACACCACTTACAGACATCGGCATAGACTCATATATATATGAAAAATACAGATCAAGGAGGGAAAAAAAAAAAGAAATAGGACAACTCACTTCCTGGCTCAATGGCTGCTGATATCAATGACTGTGCTTCCCTGACCCGCTTCATGGCCTCCTCAATCTCCTTGTTTGCATTATCGGCCTTCATCACAGGGTTCAGATTCAGTCCTGCTGCCATCGGATTCAACCTGGTTGTTGTCAGGGATACAAATTTAATTAGTAAATAATGGTTGAACAACTGAATGATAAGATTTACACTGGTTATAATGTTGATATCGGAGGTCATCTGAGGTGTTGCTTGCAGTGTTATTACTTACTTGGGATCCATAGAGGTCATTAGCTTCAAAAGCTGATCAGCAGAGAGGGACTGCAGACAAAAAAAAATAAAAAAAAAAAAGGTCAGTCATTTAACAACAGCAACTACTACTAATGATAACACAATTTCTTAATACTACAGCTACTTTTGTAATTGACTTAGTTTTGTTAAATCAAAGCTGAATACATTTTAACCAAATGAATCCCAGCAGCCCGATGCCCATTCAAACACCAGCAGTCAGCCAGTTCCCATCAGTGCTCCTCACCTGTGGGTTCATGTTGGGCCCGGGCATTCCCAGGGCTCCCATAGTGGGGTCCATGTTGGGGCCTCCAAGACCACCAAGGGGCACAGCTCCCATCTGAAGCATACATATCCCATGAGACATTGCAGCAGGAAGTGCCTTTAATGTTAGCCTAACTCTTAACTAGCAATAACTGGATGGATAATTAGACTTTGGCCGTTTCTCAATGCAAAGTACATACAAGAATGGACTTCCTTATTTGCGAGTTCAAACTTGGGAAGTCGAGAACGAGAGTACAAACTTCCAAGAATGCGAGGACACAGTGCGCTGAACCTGCAGTTTGAGACGTTGGGAACTTGCTACATTAGCTACGAAAGCTACAGGGGGAAGCTGTCTACGCTTGCCCCAAAACACACCAGCAGGTTGGTGGATGACATGCTAACAGTGGTACAAACATTGTGTCTCAGATACCCATTTTGGTTATAAAACCCATGTGTACAGGGTTAAGTCAACTTTTCCTGCCTGATTTTAAAATATAAGTCATAAGCTCCAAATTTATTGGTTTAAAGACAGAAATGGTAAATCCTTGCATTAAGCTCCGCCATATTTCTGTATCTCAGAACAAAGCGCTTAAATGCATTATGGGGAATAATGGTCCTGAAGTTATCAGAAGTCACCATCAGATGCAACTTTTGAATTGGAACAGTACTTCGGCTGTGTTTCTTGCTTCACAAGTCCACAAGAATGCAAGTACATTGAAGTACAGATATTGAGAAAGGGCCTTTAACATAATATGACTAAACTTAAGATAAGATTTTCTGACTTACTGACGCCATTGGGTTTGGAGTGGGCAAGAGCCCTCCTCCTGGAAGCAATCCTGCGACGGCATTGGCTGGAGCCAGAAGTGACAGAGCTTTTGATTCATCTGGAATCACGCCTGCAGAGGACCATAAGAAGAAAGAATTACTACACATCCCTGAACACGTTGACTATAAAGACATACACACACATACACTCACACACACACACAAACAGACCCGCAAAAAGGGGTCTCCTCACTCATCTTCTACACATTTACACATTTGCTCAAAAACTGGGTCCCTGATTAACAATACCATTGCATTGTACTACACAAAATGTCACTAAACACACTGCCAAGATGTTATCACCTGAACTTGTTTTTTTAAGTCATGAACCAAATGAAAGCAAGCACAGCCGGCAGTCCACTGGGATGTGCTCTCAAGTTTCATAAGACGTTTTATGAACAAGCGATTCGCGTCGGCTGCTTCGCTACAAAGCACACAAACACATCAAGATAGACAAAACAGGGTTTATAACTTCGGAGTGACACAGCAAATTCAAAATGCATGACTACAGGCTAAAAAAAAGAAAAAAACTTACCATCACAGACAGACATAAAACTAATAACTATTTAATGGGCTTTTGTTTGTGTTCATGTTGTCTGATCTATCATATAGCACTAATATTAAACCTTTAAAGGAAGTGGAAAAAAAGAAAAACATTTTTTTACAGCTCCAACACACAGCTGCTTGATATAATTCTTTTCAAAAGTTAAAAGATTTAGGCCATGCTCTAGCTGAAAAGAGAGACATGTGCACTACCTAGAGTGCCAAGAGCGGCAAAAGCCCTCTAGCTGATATCACAGTGTGGGCCAAATGCTAAAGAGGTGAAAAGAAAATTGTGGAGGTTTAGTGAGATGAATGAGATCCGTGGATGTAGGTGCAATCAGAATTCAACTGCATTTTTAAACTGTATTTTTTTTTTGTTTCTTTTCTTTGTTTTCTTTATGTTTTCATGAAGAACACAACAAAGAGAACAGAGAACACTTGAGAAATGGGACAATCTGCAGACAAAACGGTTGGGTGGTATTTTCTGCGCGGGCCAGGTATTTAGGACTGGCAGAACCAGGAAAAAGAACTGTAAAACACAACAACAAAAAAGAGAAGACCACCGTTAAAAACATCTTTCGCTGAATCCACGTCTCTGGATCATTTGGAGAGGATCACTTAAAAAAACATTCTACTGCAATTTACACTGCTTTGACACCACAGTCTTTGTTTTATTAGTGCGTTAATCAGTAGGGGCGTATAAATGTTTTCATGGGTTGTACCATTGAGAACATGGAGGGAAAACTCCTCAAAAACCTCATCCAAAACAAACAAACAAAACAAAAAAACACAAACATGCAAAGGTCCGTTCAACCCAAATTTTAACTCCACACCATAACATGGAGGTTTAAGTGTAATTGCACATGCTTTTCACTTTGTTGTGGAGACACAAGAGAAAATTAGTCTTCCCTCTTAAGGTTAAGCAGAGACTAGATTTGTGTGTGCGCATTACTGAAGGTGCACTCTGCCCATCTCTACTCTGGTATGATTCAATCTTAAGAGGTTTTAAATAAGGGACAGAGACAGTGACAGATACAGCCTTGTCAGAGTTGAACGGATGACGCCCTGTAAAGTTATACTCCTCAGGAGGCACACCTTTCAACCATCAATCAGCTGGAGACTCAATTTTCTTGTCTGCTACAAAAATCACACACACAAAATGACAAAGAGAAAGTGTTGAGCAGAGGGCATACAATGTCACAAGCGAGATGTGAGACGTGCTGCTGTGAATGGAAGGGTTTGGCCTCTCTTCTTTCCCTTCTCATACAAAAGCTGTTCCCCTTCACAACCAAAAATTTGGGAAACAATTTTCCTACTAAGTGATATTAAGACAATCAACATGCTTTGGCATTACCAAGGCTAGTATCACTAAACACTGAGTGCAGTTCTTGGAATGCACACAATACAATACAAATGATTGCTGTGCAAGTCCTGCATGGATTTCTTTGACACACACACAGAAAAAAAGACAGACAGGGAAACACCTACCTTCTGCAAATGGGACGACAATCAGGGCTCTGTCCACGAAGACTGTGTTTGTCAAGTGCTGGGATACGCCAACCGAGTCAGACTCGAGGAACTTTACAAAACAGACACGTGAAGTCACAGGCAAGGGAGAATCACTGGAAGAAAATATAAATGCTTTTGCAAAAAATACAAACAAGAGTCTGCAGAATTTCCGGTAACTCACACAAGAAGTTTTACAACAAGGCTGTGTAAAATGTATCATTATAATTTCATGAACTACCTTGGTGTCTAAGGTACGCTATATATGCTGGACATTCAACCACCAATAAGCAAATAATTGAATCTCCAGACGAGCTTGGTTTTTGCCAATGATGTCCCGGTGCGGGAGGTCATAGACGTCCTACCTTAACTGCAGTTATGACGCGCAGCCAGATTTATTCGACAGGTGAAAAACAGCAAAAGCACAAAATACACGTGTTAGCTCTTTGCCGTTGCACCAAAACTAACCTTGTGTCACTGTAAACTTGTACTCTAAACACGTTACAACTTTCAGTCAATAACCCCAACTACTAAGCTGGCATGGTCATTTCACCTGCATTTCTACGTGCACTCAAAAAGCTGTGTAGGGCTGCAAGAGACTGATAACTACAGAAGCAGACATAAACAATACTATCTATATAGATGAAGGCAACCTTTGTTCACTTACCTTGAACAACCTCCATGTTATGTAATTTCATTCTCATCCACTATAACATTAACTATAACTGTGAAAGCCATTCACCTACGTAACGTGAGTCAAAACGCCACCTTGCAGGTGCAGTATAACGTTACAACCAAGTCAAGATATGACTGGATAACTAGGCCTACAATCTATGGCCATTAATATGACAGTAATTAGCCAACAGTCCAATAATTTGAGCGTCAGAAACCTAACATAAGATAAGCATTAGATTTTTGTTGTTCACACGAACACCTGCTTCTAGCTACCTATGCATTTACTGCTAGAACTAGCACGTCTACAGCAGTTATGTTTGTAACATGAGCCAAGTAAACTGGGTCATCGTGATAGCAAAGTAGTAATGAAATAATGTTAATGTGAATTGTGAAATGAGATATCCTGAGACCAGTAACTGTACATTCACTAACGTTAACGTTACACAGTTCCACAGTTGATGTTAGAAAAGTTACAACAACTGTGTTGACGTTGGCTAGCTACACATAGATTGTTAGCACTCAATCACAGCTATCGAAACGTTGGAACTAACGTTATTTCTTTCAGGTCAAACAGATAAAATACTCACTCAGGAGGAAACAGCTTCAACTCTTCGATATTCCCCAGGAATCCGAAGAGCGTTCTCATCTGTTCAGAGGTTGTGCTTGGAGACACATTTGTCACCTGAATTACGTTAGTCGTTGAGCTCATTTTCGTTTCCTTGCTGGTGGCCGATGAGCGATGTTAGCTAGCAAGCTAGCTGCCTAGCCAACACGATCAGCTACCAGGCCAGTTGGCTGGTTATCTACTGACTTACCCCAAATGAAATACTATTACGATGCACAGCAAATGATACTCGTGTATTCTAGTACTGTGATTAAACTCGCATACCAATTAGTAACAAAATCACGGCTTGAAGATTGCTAGCAAGGCTTTCAGCGGCGGCCTTTCCCTATCAGCAAAGCATGACTTTCGACAGATAAACGTCATGATTAGTTTCAAATTAAAAGTTTTATCTTTTAGAATGACAGTGCAGTTTTGCGATGTCATGGACGCTATTTTAATAATGGCATTATTAAGTTATTACGCAAATAATGTGTAATGTTAATATCTAAACATAAGTATTTTCAACACGTTCACGAGTATCCTGTTTCTGGCAATGGTTTCTGTGGATACCAACAGGACTCTTATCAAAAAGCGGAAGATATGTGACGTTTGACAGTTTGCCACAAGGCGCGGCAAATGCTATCAGCAGCTGTTAGCATAACATGAAACGTTAGGTTAGACGGGTTAGAGTTCACAGTCACAGAAAGTGTCAGGCTTGCATTTATGTAAATCATAGAAGTATACTAACAGTGCCACCAAATGTCTCGTTTTAAAAGGGGCGGCCAAATTGACTCTAGAGCCGGGTTTAGGGCGGAAACAAATGTCCCCACCGTTCCTAACGGACTTCTAAATGCAGCCAGAAAAAGTGGCCAGCTTAATCTATCCGGACGTGGTTTAACAGAAGGTACAGTGAACTTGACATGACATGAACATGACATCGCAATGAACATGACATCGCAATTTAATGCTAGCTGAGGAGATGAATTTGCAGCTGTCACATGTCACGAGAATGATTAAATGATCATGACCAAAGTACTTTGCTTTTGCAGTCCCACTCAGTGTCTGGAGACTGAATCTAGACACACCTGAGGAGGCCAAGCAAAACCTGTCTTTCGGAGCAGAAGACCGCTGGTGGGATCAAACGGATCTAACTAAGCTTTTACTATCATCAAACAAACTCAGTGTCCTGTCAGAAGATGTAAAGCTTTTGCCAGCTCTAGTTGTTTTAGATGTAAGTAACTTCTAGTCTATAAACTATCTAACAGACTGATTCACATGTAAATATGCACTCGGAGAGTGCAGACCTCTGCCAAGGCAATATGGTCACTGATGCCCCCTAGAGTTCTGGCGTATATAGACTTGATAAGTGTCTCTGATAACTGTCATCGTGAGGAATCCTTTAAAAAATCCTGAGTCCAGATCCAGATGCGTTCATCACCAAAATTCAATGTTTTTTCTATGGTCAAAGAAAATTTCATGCAAATCTACCAATATTTTTGCTGCAAAGTTGCTAACAGACATTCAGACAGACAAAAAATAATTTAAAAATCCAGTGAAAACATAACCTCCTTGGCGGAGGTAGTAATAAATTGCAATATTCACTCCTACACACTGACTGATCTTGGCCCTCTGCAATAATGAAACATGATTTTTAGGTCCATGACAATCAACTTGCTACGCTACCCAAAGAGATTGGTGAATTGGAACAACTTCAGAAACTAGTTCTAAGGTACAGTAGGTTCATGTCAAATCTTCAAAACATCGAGTTTTGTACCAGGCATCTTTAGATGTATATGGCAGGAACCGTACACAATGACCCTAATCCACTTTTTATTGTCTTTAGTCACAACAAGATAAAAGAATTACCTGTGGAATTATGGGGCTTAACAAACCTCAGAAGTCTTCACCTGCAACAGAATCAACTCGAGCACCTTCCAGAGGAAATTGGCCAATTGATCCATTTGGATGAAATAGTGGGTATCTATGTTGGAAATGTTTAATCCTAAAAGCTGGTCATAGGCAGGTTTGGCCTGTGATGCATGGACAGAAAAGTACCAATTTGTTGTATTGTGCAGTTGCACAGTAATTACATTTAAGTGAGCATATATATATTTTTTTTTTTTGCATGTTTCTCACGCCATCTTTGATAACACTAATGTCATTTGAATGACAGGACCTCTCCAACAATCAGTTATCAGAAGTGCCAGATGGCATAGGCAACCTGACTAAACTGGTGAAGCTCAATCTGTCTAACAACAAACTAAAGTGTCTCTCTCCTTCAATCAGCAACATGAAAAGTACGTATACACTACTGTAGTATTAACAATCATTAGTACTAACTACATTAGTGATAAAATGAGTAAGACAAGCTTAAAATGAGGTGACTTGTAATTGATTGCAGTGTGGATGATTGTTTTCTCTGCAACTTGGCTTAACTTTTCATAATAGAATGATACCTTTCCTTTATGGTGATATTTAATGAATTTGTTATAGCCAAACGTCGATAATGTTTTTGTGTTTCACTTCCATAGATTTGAGAATGTTGGACTGTACTCAAAATCAGCTGGAGACGATTCCACCTCTTCTGGCCCAGATGGATTCTTTGGAGCAGCTGTATCTGAGGCATAACAAACTACGCTTCCTTCCAGAACTGCCACAATGCAAAAATCTCAAAGTACGACAACCTGAGACAGAGAGCAGTTAATGTCAAAATGCATTCATATAGTCATAACTGATATGAACTGTAACTGATAACTGATATGTTATGACTATAACTGTAACTGATAACTGAAGTAACCGTATAACTGTAACTGAAGTAACTGATATGTTACTTGACTTTAATTCATTTAATCCAACCGTCTATACATTTGCTTACCGTCTACACGTTTGAGTTGCAACCAGATGAGGGAAATAATGGACCTCGGAAGCCACTATCCCTTACATATTTTCATAATACTTCAGGCTGTTTTTTTTTTTTGTTGTTGTTTGTTTGTTTGTTTTAGGAGCTCCATGTGGGGAACAACCAGATTGAGGGGATCCAGGCTGAGTACCTGAAACACCTGAGTGTCCTCAGTGTGCTGGAGCTGAGGGACAACAAGCTGAAGGTCCTGCCCGATGAGGTCACCCTGCTGGAGGGACTGGAGCGCTTGGACCTTGCCAACAATGACCTCTCCAGGTGACCAGGGCTCTCCCAGTGACTGTATATATAAGGGCTCTCCCTGTCCATTACCATTAACGTAGAGGAACGCTACTGTGAACAGTGTTACGGGAACGGGGGATATATTACCTTGCCGTACAGGTGGTGTTACAAATGCCAGCAAATCATAACTGAGGTGGCATGGTGTGATGGACAGATGATGGACATGACTTGAACAAACCAGCTACTCGTTTAATTGGGGACTCCCCAACACCTGTGGGTGCACCATGCAACACACCCGGTTATCCTCAAATTTGATTTTAAAATTATCAGCACATACTGTACAATTGTGATGAAATTCATGTCATAGAGGGCAAGTCTCGGTCTGTAGATGTAGGAGAATGTTAGTGTGCCTGTTTTTTTTTTTTTTTTTTTTTGGTGCTGTTGTTTGTACGGAGCACCATTCTCAGGCGGTTACCACAGCCTCATGTACACTCTGTACGAGACCCTTTTCCATTGCATTTTTATTAGTTTAGCTACTGATCACCATTATTGTTATTGGGGCAATGGGAGTGTAGCGGTTAAGAACCATAACTAGCATACTAAATTTTAGTCTGAAAAATTGTAGTTTTGAATCCAGGCTGCTACTATCGTGTCTTTGAGGGAGCCACTTAACCCTAAGTTGCTCTAGGGGAGACTGGCTCTGAAGTTAAGTGACAATTGGCAAAATGTAAGTCACTTAGGATGAAAGCTTCTGCTAAATACATAATGTATATGTCATTTTCAAAATTCATTATTTTTATTGTTAATAAATTACCGTATGGTATTCATAGTAAGGCATAAAAGAAAATTTACAGCTTTAATATCATAATTTTTCTGCTGTGTTCTGATAGGTGGTATTTAGTCATGACACAAAAACAGGGAAGTACACAGTAATCACACAGCACAGAATCTAAAGTGAAGAGAAGCGTGCGCTTGGCTGAATGGACCTAATTTGGTGTGGTGTTGGAAGATAACATTTGCTCTTTGTTTTCTCTCTCCCCCACAATCCCCACTCCCTTCCTCCCGCCTCGTCGTTCTCAATGAGTCAGCCTGCCATGCACTCTTGGCAACATGCCCAAGCTGAAGAGTGTCTCTCTGGAAGGAAACCCTCTGAGAACCATCCGGCGAGACCTCCTCACGGTGAGTGTGAGCGTGCTTCGACAGCCCCAGCTGCCTGGGCACTGGCACTGGCCTGGGCATCAGCAGCTGGACACTGGTAGTCACCATCCAGCACTGGATAACACACAGTACAACAGCCTCTTTGTTTCTGTTTGGCCTTGAGTGTATGCCTTTCACTAACCCAAGTCTGTGTGTCTGTCTGACTGTCTCTTTCAGAAAGGCACTGGAGAACTGCTCAAGTACCTTAGAAGCCGCATCAAAGGTACAGCACTGTTTGAAAATTCCATGTGTTTGAGGTTTTGAAAATGAACCGGACTTCATTCATTCAAACTTCAGTATTTCAGATGCTTTTGTCCTAAGTTACAATATAAAAAAAGTGAAAATATAAAATTGGTTATATAAATTTTAATGACAGTAAAACAATATGTTTATTCATAGTACCAATAATACGTTTCATATAAACTAAAAGTCTCATACACAAACAGCAGAGAATACTCAGTTCTGTGCATGTAGTAATTGTTTTTACTATGCAATTTTTTCCCTGTGCAGATGAGCCAGATGGTGCCGGTGCCGATCAGCCTACTACAGCCATGACCATGCCCAGTCAAGCAAAGATAGATGTCCACGCTATCAAGACTCTCAAGACTTTAAATTATAGGTATGCATTAAAGCCATAGTTCAGAGCCAGTCAACCCATACAGTGTCCCTGTTTGAGTTGGCTTATTACTTTCAGTAAAGGTGGCTACAGACCAAAGATCCATGTTGAGACGGGTTGCGACGTTTTAAAACTCCTAAATTGCGATTTGATATGTTGAATCTTTTGCGACAGCTTGCAACTGCTTGCAACAACCTGCGATGATCGATTCACCCTGCCGCAACTCCTTTCTAAAACCACCCCAACTTTGCGGATCTTCGTTCTGAATTGGCCTTAAGAATAAAAAAGTTTGTTTGCTATATAACATACTGAATTTGTGTATGGGTCTTGGAAGGGGCAGAGGAAGAGAAAACAAAGACTGTTTGGTAACACTTTCTATGAAGCCAGTATTCATAGAGCATTATAAATGCATCCATAAAGGCTTATAATGCATTCTTAAAGGCTTATAACTACTGACATTAGAATTCATAACTGATTATATGTTCTCATGACTGTACTCATAAGGCATTATAATGTCATCATATAAACCTTTATAACTTGATGTATCACAAAGCATTATAATCTTCTTTAAACTTTTGATACTAGGGGAACATACCTCTTTACTTAGTGTCTGTTATGGTGCCTTATTCACTTTCATGAGTAATTATGTGCTCATCTTACTTTACTTAGGGTTTGCACTGAGCACTTGTAATTCATCATCATGCAGCATGGAGAAATCTAAATATATATAAATATATATAATATAAATATATATATAAATCTAGAAGGACAAATAACAAATTGAAGCATGATAATGCTTTATGACAATTGAAGTTTCAAAGACTTATAGGATAACATTATAATGCTTTATGAGTATAGACATGAGAATGTATAATCAGTTATGAACACTAACGTCATTATAGTAGGGGAAGTTATATGAAAAATCGTTACGCGGTGGATAGAAGCATGAAATTTGGTATATATGTCCCTTGGGTGATCCTAAGAGATCCTAGAAGGGGTGCCTAAAAAAACTTCAAACAGGAAGTGAATTTTTGAAAAATTAAACATATTCGACCATTCAATTGGCTGCCGATTCAAAATACACCAAGACAACCTCTTAAAAACATGCTATTTGGTATTAACTTCCCTTGGCTGATCCTAAGACATCCTAGAAGGGGTGCCTAAACAAATCTCAAACGGGAGGTGAATTTTTGAAAGATTCAGAGTAGGCTAGCCGACCATTCAATTGGCTATTGATTCAAAATACACCAAAACAACCTCATAAAAGCATGCAATTTGGTATATACATCCCTTACGTGATCCTAAGACATCCTAGAAGGGGTGCCTAAACAAATCTCAAACGGGAGGTGAATTTTTGAAAGATTCAGAGTAGGCTAGCCGACCATTCAATTGGCTATTGATTCAAAATACACCAAAACAACCTCATAAAAGCATGCAATTTGGTATATACATCCCTTACATGATTCTAAGACATCCTAGAGGGGCATGCTTAATTTTTTAAAAAAAAAAAAAGTTTTTAAAAAAAAAAAAAAAAAACAATATGGCTGACCATTCAATTGGTTGTTGATTATGAACACCGAAGACAACCTCATAAAAGCATGAAATCTGGGTGGCCTTAAGACATCCTAGAAGGGATGCACAAAAAACTTCAAACAGGAAGTGACTTTTTGAAGAAATTCACTATGGTCACCATTATAGTCTAATTGTCAGCTGATCAAAACATAAATGCATCTGTGTATATAATGGAACATTTTTGTATGGATAACATTAAATAGATAGATAAGATAAGTTGACGTACAGTAGGCTATACAGATAGTGGTTGCAATTATTTCTTGATTTAACCACCTGTAGTATAAATTAGATAATATTTCACAAATTGACTGTTAATATTATCTATCTATAAATCCTTGTTCACTGTGCAGTGCAGTTCTCAAACCAATTTTTACTCATAACACATCTGTACTAGCTGGCTCTCATCACCCAAAGTATTGAGCAATTATTCTTATTTAAAAAAATTATTATGAATCAACCAGTTGCCTTGTTCTTTCACATTGCTAAGCATAGTCAATAATTATGCTGTTTATTTACGAATATCTATCATTCACGTCTACATATAGCCCACGTGGCTTGTAGTAAATTGAAAGTGAAATGGAGTGTGCAAGGCAGCATGGATTCTCCCAGACTAGTCCCTTCCTGTTCTGGGATTGGAACCTGAAAACATGGCTACAGATTGGCCATCATGGTAGTTTACAGAATGAAATGGAGCTTGCAAAGGAGTATGGGTGATCCCAGGCTAAATGGATGAACAAATGAAACAATTAGGTTTTGTTTTCATATAGTAAGTAAATTTAATTTATAGAGCACAAGCCACATGAAAAATACCTTTGGCCGCAAACGTAAGGGACTTAAGTGCAGAGGTAATAATTGGTCCATGATGTAGGTAGGGGCCTTACCACCATGCAATGCTTTATAGACCAACCGAAGGGCATTGGGGGAGCTTAAGATAAAAAAGAGTTACAATAGTCTGATGTGATACAGGCATGGATAACTATTTCTAGATCCTTGATTAACAGGAACAGAGCTAATCTGTCAAGTCACAAGTCAAGAATGACACCTAGGTTTTATAGCATATGCATTGACATAGGGAGAGGGGTGAGATAATTTCTCAACAACTGTGGATTTGCTTTTTGTATGACCAAAAATATTGGCTTCAGTTTTATCATTATTTAGCTAGTTATTGATCATCCAGCAGTTGATGTCCTTGAGACAGTGTAGTAAAGGCTTTATGGAATCCCTTGATTTGAGGTACAATTGAGTGCCATCTGCTTAAAATGTCACCAAAAGGTGGCTACAGACCAAAGATCCATGACGATACAGGCTGTATGATGTTCTAAAACCAGACGCTCTGAAACTATGTGTAATTTGACAAGTAGAATCTTTTGCGACAGCTTGCAACGGCATGCAACGCTTGATTACAGCGCTACAACTCCTTTTTAAAACCGATCTTCATATCAGTCTGAATTGATCGAATTGAACTTGTACTCAAGGGGACCATTTTTATAGCACAGTACCCAAAGTAGAACTCAAGGGAACCCTAGCCTGGCGAATGCCAAACTAAATATCACTTGTGTATCAATCTGGAGCCCTACCTATTGCATTTCCCGTAGTGGAAGCATCGTTTGCGATTGTACAGAGCCGTTTATTGGGCGCAACGAATGTCTATCATACCGTCTGTACATACCTTGGAGCCAATACCAGAGCCACCACGTGGCATAAAATGTAATCGAGGGCCGTACAAATCCCTTTTTGTTCTGTGACTGGATACCGAAAGCAGGCGAGAAAATCGGCCATGGTCACCATGCTGCTTTACAGAGTGAAATTAAATAAGCATGCAAAGGAGCATGGGAACTCCCAGGCTAAGGGAACCCCGCATTTGTCACCGTTAGCTGCCATGTTGCAGGTAATTGGATCATTCTCCTAGCTATCTACATCACTTAGCAATGTGAAACAGCAGGTCTACGGGTTGTTTCACACCGGATAATTCCTTTAAAGATGCAGGCTTGCTAGCATGAACAGAAAATCCCATAGGAGCTAACATGACTCTCTTGAAACATCAAGAGGGCATTTACTCATAACACATTTATACTAGCTGGCTACCATTTTCCATAGTACAGTATTAATCAGTTTATTGGCCAGTATAATTTTTGATTAATAAAAGATAACTAAAGTGTTGCCCATTGAGTTATAGTATCAATGGATTCATTTGTAGCCTAGTGTGTGTGTGTGTGTGTGTGTGTGTGTGTGTGTGTGTTTGAGATGGGGGTAGTCTTAGGGTGGGGCTTGGGTGTTTGGAGTAGGAAAAACTTACTTAGACATCATCATTTCACACTGAGTCTACATTGGCTAATGCTAATGTTAATATTGACTTTATTTTTTCAAAGGGTTGTGTCCTGATTCAAGGCTTCATTCCTGCTGAAATTGACATTTTATTAGTGAACTACTCTTTCAGAGTTAAAGAATAGTTCCTGTGAAAGTTTTTTAAGCTACTTATGTATGTGTTATACAAATATTTCCAGACTTAAATGAAGATCCATTTGAAAGGTCATCTCATTCTGATCGCTTTTTTTAGTATTTTTTTCTCTTTAAAGCTTTATAAAAGCCATGAAACAATATTTTATGGTAGATATTGCACATATTATATGAGGGCAGTCTATGTACATCACATCCAAAAAGATTTAATGACAAAATAAGTCATAATGTCCAAGCTATCTAACATTATAATAATATTAGGTTGTGTTTGGCGGCCATTTTGGATTTTCAGTATAAAAAGGACCTAAATGGACTTAAATTTTTGGGCACCCCTTCTGAAATGATGAGATACATCCTAAAGAGTATGTATACCAATTTAGGTGCTTCTATCCACCGCGTAACGATTTGGCCCTTTTTTGTTGATAACTTCCCCTACTATTAGTCATAAAACTTTATGAATGTGTTATAACCCTTTATGAATGCATTTATAATGCTCTATGAATACTGGGTTCATAGAAAGTGTTACTGAATGTTTTCCTTGCCCCCTCAGCTACTGTAGCATTGGCTAAGATATGTTATGAGTCATCTTGTGTGACGCAATTAAAGTGTTTCTTTTCTCTTTCCCCAGTGAAAAGCAGGAGTCATCCATACCTGACGATGTGTTTGACGCCGCTGGAGAAAGCCCTGTTTCCACTGTGAACTTCTCCAAGAACCAGCTGACAGCACTGCCCCCCAGGTCTTTTAATTGAAGCTCATTCTGGAAACAAGACCTTTAGGATGTTCAATAATCCTTAACTGTTGTCTCTGGCTGAGGATTTGTATGACACACAACATGGCAGGCAGGGCATTAAGTCTGTTGGCACATAACCTAAAGCTTGTCGTAATTTGATTTAATTACTTAGCTAAAGCATTTTGTTAATTTAATTGCCCTCCGCTTGGAGTCCTGCACTGTGCACATTGCCGTTTCAAATAACAGCCACTACTGAGACGGTGGTCTCTCAGTCTTCACTGTAGTTATTATTAGCTTCATGTTCATGTTGAGTGCAACGAGTTAAGTGAAGGAACCCTGGTGTATTCTGTGCCTGATACCAGTATGACTTCCTGTACAGTGTCTGAGCCTGGGCCTTCATGGAATGAATGTTGGATTAAACCAGTGTTTCTCAAACTGTGGGGTGCAGACACATGACAGGTGGGGCGCGAGACAGCTTTTTGCGATCGACCAACGGCTCCACCGTGCCCCCCGAATTCACAGCTATTTATCAGATATGCGCATATGACAGTAAATTGAGCTTTCCAATGGTGTTATTTGCTAGTTGCTGTTATGAGGGGTTTGACAGAAATTTGGCTTTGAATTAGTAACATGAAAATTCTAACAATGACAAAAATCCTGCACTCGCAGAGTACGTCTCATGGAAATCTTGTGCACAATTTGAGCCTTCCAGATGGGGCGTGAAACTCCAAAGTGGGGAATGACAGAAAAAATTTGAGAACCACTGGATTAAACTCAGCTAGCAACTTGCTTACAGTGAGTGAATCACCATCTTCAACTTACAGTTTTTTTCCCCCCCTTTTCATCCAAAGGCTTGTTGAGTTGAAGGACACACTCTCTGATGTCAACCTCGGCTTTAACAAACTGGCCAGCATCCCACTGGAGTTCTGCATGCTAACACATCTGAGTCACATAGACTTCAGGTAAACTTTATATGAGAATGATAAACTGAAAGCTTGTTCTATACACAACCTTTAAGTACTTTAAGGCGTGTAGGAAGTTTGGTTTCAGAAAATGTGTTTTATTTTTTTATTTTTTTATTATTATTTTTTTTATTATTATTATTATTTTTGGCACAAGGTCGAATTTCGCAGTAACTGATTGGAAGTCAGTTATTATTAATAAGAATAATGTTCAAACCTATGCGATCTTTTACATCCTAATCGGCAAACTGGTAGCACTGACATCTAAACTAAATAATGCATGCTTTTTTTCTCTCTCTCTCTCTCCTCAGAAACAACTTACTGACTGCACTGCCATCTGAACTGGAGGCTTTAGGCAAACTAAGGAGTATCATCTTGTCATTTAATAGGTATTTAATTACTAAACAAGGCTTATGTTTGTTTGTAGCCTGGCCATTGCCTACACAATTCCGCTTGAATCTCATCTTCCTTCTAGCCTGACAAGCCAGACTATCACATTAAATGTATAGTCTGGCCACGAGTGGTAGACCCTTGGGTAAGACGGCTAAAACTCATCAGCGCAACTTCAAGCGATTCAAACAACTCTAAGCCCACCCAATGCTAGATAGAACGTTGTGATTGGTTAAATACCACAATGTCTGAATACAACCTAGAGCGTAAACAGCTCAGATAAACATGTACAAACTATGGCTGATGGCTAGACGTACTCGCTGAGCAAATTCAATTTGCTACCGCTACAGTGCATCTCCCTTCAGTAGTTGTCTGGGATTCTGGCCATTGGCCTGATTCGCTCAGCATGCATCCCATCCTGGCCAATCAGTGAACTTCCAGAATGTAGCACGAGAATATGATAGGCTATCAGTTAAGGGCTTACCCGATATCTTTGAATTTAAACATCTCCAGGAAGCAATCAATTCTCAGTAGCTGGAATCCCAGACCCTTGTATGAATAGAACTAGGCCGAGGGACTGGTTATGGCCAGGCTAGCTTATTAGTGATTGGCAGGCCCTTTAATCCAAAGCGATGTACAAATCAAAGTATTAAATTAAAACATAAACTACTTGGCCTTAAAGGAAGCAATAGAAAATTGTTGTGGTCTAATCCTCTTCTCCATCCCTGTAACTGTTACAGATTCAAGATTTTCCCAGATGTTCTTTACAAAATACCCACACTTGAGACTATCCTGATCAGTAACAATCAGGTTGGTGCTATTGACCCCGCGCGGTTGAAGGTGCTGGATAAGTTGTCCACTTTGGACCTGCAGAACAATGACATCATGCAGGTCCCACCAGAGCTGGGCAACTGTACCAGTCTCAGGTAAGAAGGCAATATACTGTATATGATATATTATAATTACTTTTAACATATAGTAAGGAATGTAGGCTTCCGTACACTATCTATTGTGCAAGCAAAAATATCACAATTTTTACAACATTTTAATTAACAGAACATCAGGCAATTCCTGTTGACCAAAATGTTGTGAAATAAATATTTTTTGCTTGCGCAATAGATTGTGAGTGCGGGAGTGATAGACCGTTGGTTACCTCCAGCGCACCTGTCTTTTCAGGAGGTGTATAGAAAAGATCATCGTTTTTAAAATTACTTTTAACACGTCATGATGTATCACAAAGCAATAATCCGGAGTATATCCAACCCTGGGCTAGGTGTTCAAGTTTACCAAGTGCTGTCACTGAATGGTAAATGGTGTTGTGGGTAGTGAAAATGAAAGAACTAAAAACAACAGGAAATAAAAGCCTCCAGTCTACGTGTGTGTGTGTGTGTGTGTGTGTGTGTGTGTGTGTGTGTGTGTGTGTGTGTGTGTTGAAAGGCACAGTAGTATTATGGGCTGTTCTGTTTCTAAGCTCTGTTTCTCTCCCATACTGGAGCGCTACATTTATGACTGCACCACATTGAGGCCTCATGAAATAGTCATGCAGTGCTGCTACTGTGACTTCATGTAAAACCAACCAATTCCTGAATTATTGAATACTCGCTTAAAAAAAAAAAAACCATCCCATCCCCTTCTTTCCAAACCCCCACAGGGCTCTGATGTTGGATGGAAACCCTTTCCGAAACCCCAGAGCTGCCATTGTGGCCAGAGGAACCGATGCCATCCTTGAGTACTTGCGTAGTAGAATCCCTACTTGATCTTAACTGTGAACTGAACTCCAATATGGGTGGGTGGTTGCCATGTCTTCAGTCACGATGTCTCACAGCGTGAAAATGCATGGTGCATTGTTCTCTTGATTTTTGTTTTGATTTTTACTTCACTTGACAATGAATTGTTTACACTTTGGAATTCGACAACACTACACATTACCAGTGGCTCATTTGCCAAAACTGTTTACTACCAGCAGTTTTCACTCCTGTTAAAACATCATTGAATTGTGGTGGTACAGTTGTGGATGTACAGTATGTCCTTATTGTGTGACAAAACAAAACTGGTGCATGCTCACTTCCTCAGCACTTCCTGGTATGTGGGTTTTCTTTTTTTCTTTCCTTGGACAAATCAAACTGGTGCATCTTCACTATTCAGCACGACCTGCCGATTTTTTACTGACCTGTTGGCGATACTATGGTCTATAATTGGCTGTTCTTAAACCAATTGGGCTGTTCCAATCAACACAAGTATTATTAGTTTGCATAATGATAATGAAAAATGTTTGGAAATAGTGATATGAAACCAAAAAAAATCAATTCAATGACTAAATCATGGTGAAAATACATACTGCTGTTTTGTCAAATGCTTATGTTGGCAATAAAACAGGACTCAGTTGAACAATGATGGCATTGTATGCATTTCTTATATCTACAGTAATTATAACATACTTCTTTACATTTGGGTAAAACGTTGACATATCAACATATTTGGACAATTGCTTTGTCGCTAGCCAGCCACTTTTTAAAAGACTTGTCCTGATGCTTAAACGCTGATCAGTCAAAATCTTAAAAATTTTTATCTAACAGCAGAAATGTTTCCCAGTGGTCCTTTAACTGTACCTTTAGGTATGTTATGGAATGATGTCCCTATCTAATCCAAATGCTTTCATTGTATGCAGACAGCAAACATATTATGCTTGAATTAAAGACCACAGTACAACAAAACATTAACAATAGTGACGTTTTATTAATTTTACAATAAAGACTTTCATACATTATTCAAAACACCCCTTAGATACTGAAAAAAATCTGTACTTCCCCAAAGCCGAAAATGGCTCTGTAATCTGCTGCACAGTATTTAACTTTTTGTCATTTTTCAAAGGTTTTATTAATAAAAAAAAGTATCTTAAATATGTACAGTTGGCATCTGCAAAATGCATTCTAGACACAGAATATATATATATACCCTTTTATCAATTACACATTTTTGTGTTAATTCAGAAATGAAACTGGAAGGTTTAAACTTGCATGTGCAAATAAATAGTTTGATAAGTTGTCACTCAATCCACCCTAACTAAACTGAACAATTTTTCTTCCTTGTGATAAAAAAATGACTTCTTTACACACACACTCACACTCACACACACACACACACACAAACACACACACACACGCACTAAAAGAAAATAAACGGAATGAAGCAGCATTCAAGTCCGGTATGTCCCCCACACTGCAGAAGCTTTGTGTACATTCACAATCTATAGGAATAAATTATCTCCATGTGTCGTCATTCACAAGTATTTACATCAATACTGCCATTAGACGCAATAGTACCATATATAAGCTTTATATTTAATAGTATTTTAAACACATACAAAAATGACAATTTTGTATATTCATATACATATATATGTTTATATGACACAAATTCACAGATACTGTAGAAGTAACTTTACATGTTGAGTACTACAGCATTTCTTCTTGTGTCCTAAATACTTCTCATCCATCCATTTGTTTCTGTTAACCTTATAAAATCTCACAATTTGAGCAAAGCTAAGTATATCAATATATTTTTTTAAGAAATTATTACCTGAAAACATTTAATAAAAATATTTATATTATCAAACTTTTTCACAATAGTATTTGAAGTGTATATTTTCCAAACATAGGTTTGGTTGTCTGATATCTCAATTGATAGTTCAAGCTTAACTTGGAACAGATGTTTGGAGAAAAGGGGGGGTGGGAGCTTTTCAATAAATTTGAGGTGCTCAGATTTGATCAAAAAATTACATCTACTGCTACATTATTCAAAATAAATATTTTAAACAGGGCTTGTTAGGATTTACAATAGGGACATTGTGGCACCAGTCATCACAATAATGAATGGTTTTCCTTTTGAAAACACATTATTGGTCAAGTTTTTAGATCAGGTCCTGTGAAGCAACCCCCCAAACCAGCAATATACATGCTGCGAGACTTTTCTTAAAAACAACTACAATAAAACAGTTTCCATAAAGCATGCTGTAACGTTAAAGCTTAAAATGGTTCTCCCCAAATGTGAAATGACAGGGGTTGTTGCCTAGTGCTATGGGCAACACAATTATTTCGGTTAAATTTGATAGTTCTTATTGCATCACAGTGATTAACATTGAGTGTTTATTTTCTGTGATGGCACTTGTTAGAATCCATGCAGTCATTCTGCTCCTGTATTAACAATTTAGTTCATGTGCTGTGGAGTGAATCTGTTTTCTCTTCTAAGATTTGAAGAGTGTGATGAGTCTCCAGAGAGACATCTCAAGTTCTTTTATTTTGGCACTGTTTTCACATTTTTAATTTCGGGTTTGTGTACCAACACACACAGAACAAAATCTCTGCAATACCTCAAGAGAAATGAACATGGCACTTAGCTGACCAGAACTTGGTGTAGAAACCCTGTTGTAAACCATTCTTTTACCCAAATGGACCAGATGGGGGCGCTGGAGCCCACTCAATTAAATATGTCATTGCAGATAAATTAATGTAGCTATATTGCTTTGGGATTTCTCTTTTTTTCCTGCTAATTTGTGCAAACCCATACATTATTCAACACTTACTAAAAATTCTAGGACACACAATGCAGTGTGGGTAAGTGGCATAAATGTCTTACAGTAAGATTTAAGTAGATGGAAGGAAATTTGTAATATATGCTCTTGTTCAGTATTATTTTCAGTAACTTTGATTAAAAAAAAATGATCCTGTAATTATAATACAGGACAAATATATTTTTTTTATTATTTAATAGAACACAAGCTTAAAATAGGAAAATTGTATTTTCATTTCTCTCATTCCTCCTATCATTTCAGATCTTTGTAAGTAAATGTTAGTATTTACACAAGGCATATACAAAGTTGAGGCAGTGTTGATGGTGAATGTACCTCTAAGCGCCAATGTGCTTCCATGCTCTGAGATTAAAATGAGTAGCTACTAGGAAACAGTAGGTACAAAATGAATAAAGGCATAAAAATGAACAGAGAAAAAAAAAAATCACATCCACCTACAGCCTTAGGCTGCCAGATGGACATGACTTCTGCAGTTCCAACGACAGAAGATCTGACTTTGAGTATGTTTCATGTATATGTCGAGTCCATATTTAACCATATAAGACATGTATCCTATTTTACATTTGGCACTAGAATTTGCCATTGGTCCAGCAATAGGCAAATGTCTATGTTCCTATATATGTAAAAACTTTTCAGTGTATATGGACGCCTGTGCATGTGTGAATGCATGTCTCTCAGATGGCGGCTCGCTGGGAAACAGAACCGGTCCAGATTGGTATGAATGAGTTCTGTTCCAGAGCGGGCAGCCATCTGGGGGAGAGAGAGAGAGAGAGAGAAAAAAAATGTTTTTATACACATGTTCATCTTTTCTTATGTTCTTTGTCAGAAGTTGTGGTGTCGTAAAAAAAAGAAAAAGAAAAAAAAAAAAAAGAAAGATAAGGAATTCATATTGTGCTCTCCCTCAAGATTACCAAGTCCACAGTTTTCTGGAAATTCTTCAGTAGAGACACAGCAGTTTCATGTTCGATGTGTAAAAAACTATGTCCATTGGCCTGTAACGCAAGAACGAAGCATAGGATGAACAATCTGCAATGGACTTAGTGAGGGGTGCGGAGGGGCGAAGCAGGCATCAGGAGCAGAACAGGCCTAGCTCAGAGGACTTAAAGAGACACCAAACTGTCAAAAGAAGGAGAGGGAAAAGGAGGGAGGGAGAGAGAGAGAGAAAGAGAGAGGGAGAGAAAGAGAGCAAGAGCACAAAAAGAAGGAAAGGAGAGAGGGAGGAAAAGAGAAGAGGCACAACGGAGAGAAGAGGAGATCATGCTGTTAAGGAGAGAAAGTGGAAAGAAGCTGGTCTTTAGAGCTCTGTTCCTCCGCTAACACTTCCATCTGTGAAGAGAGAGGAGAAAAGAGGAGCCTGCGTTTTTTTTGTTTTTTTTTTTCTGTGTATGTTGGGTTTTTTTTCCGCAGGCTACGACGTGGGCGGGAGAGGCTGACTTCTACTGGCACACATTGAAAGCGACACAGAAAAACGCACCGAGAGAGAGAGAGAGAAAGAGACAGGCCAATAACTATAGGGAATCATCAGAAATCCCCCATCGAGTTATTTGGGCACATGTAGCCTAGCGTGTTTTCCGGTAGGCTGCAATGTCAGACATTTTGGAAGCTGACTGATGGAACAGACAAACACTGTCTGAGAACAACTTTTACAACGACCACAGTCACTAATTGTTATCCTCTTCTATACTATGCCTGCTGGGAAGGTTTGCTATAGATAAAAGTGTTTCCATTGTCTCCATAGTAATTAATGACTTTTAACTCAGGCTTCAGTTTTTTCATGTGGCCTACTTTTTGGCTAGCAATGAAAATACACCACTAAGATGTATTTGCATTTAAATATCAAACTATGTAAGAATTAGCCCTAAGAAACAAACAAACAAAAAAAGACCAGATTCAATCTGCAAAGTCGGAAAGGTAGAAAGGATAGTTGAGGAAAAAGGGTTAAAGGAGAAGAGCTTTCACATTGAATAAAAGTATCTTTTTTTTCTTTTTTTTCCGTAGTTCTGTCACAATCACTCATGCCATTAGAATAATAATGACATTCAGCAATTTAGCCCTATGTCCGATCAAACGTTTAACACAGAGAAAGCTGAGCCAAATGACTGTCGTGACTTCCATACAAGTGAAGCATGTTTTGGAAGGTTTGACACAGTCAAAACAGAGGGTCCATGCTTACTTGATTTGACACACATCCAACACATGATGCCACATGCAAAGCCTCTGTTTGGCGATGTGGCGACAGCTGCGCTGTCACAGACAAAGAGACAATGTGTGACATTGCAATGGTAGACAGAGTTACCTTCAGGATTTTGTCCCCAGGCTGCAGTGCGCTGGCCGCAGGCCCGTCAGGCTGTACCCTAGTAACAAAGATACCCTATAAGTCAAAAGTGATATGAGGTTAGGAATCACATGGTGGAGATGGTTTAGAATCTTTGCCTTTCAATCTCGACGACGCTTGCTTTGCTTCGCAAGTTAATTGTTCATTTGATTTCATCAATGTTACTGCTAACTGCTCTTTTTATCGTCAATTATGCAGCCGTAGGTAATGTCAATTAGTGGACTGCAAATAGGCCTACTACAAATGGTCTCGTTAAGAAGTAAATGAGAATACACTATCAAAAGTGCCAATATTTGGGCTTCATTACAACAACTTGTATTTTATTCCTTAATTCTGTAATTTGTAGTCTACTGGAAAAGTTATGATTAAATATTTATAACTAAATATTTCATGTCAAGGCAGAGATTATAAATGCACCAAAAGTTAAACAACTCTCACATCTGCATGTGCATGTACAGTATACAACCTATACAACCTATACAGCCTGTCTATCATTCATCGAGGCCTATATAATAGACTAGTCTGCAGTGCGTAATCTGCTCAACATACTGTCCCATGCAAAACGGCACAGTGCATCAGGGAGGGGGAGAGGGATGTTCCGTGTGGCATCTGGCATCCAGCTCCTTGGACGTTCACACAAGACCCGGACAGAGTAAGATGGATTAAATTCAGTGATGTTACATTACTGTAGGTCAGGTGAATGTTCTTATCCCTTCATTATTATTATTATACCATGAGAATGCGCCTCTAGTGCAAACATGCCTGTGTTTTACAGTCAGTGCAATAACACTGAGTCCACAGGGGAAAGATTAAAGCCAAAACTGAGAGAAATACGATTGAAAATACTGTATAATGTATGAATGAGAGAGATTGCATGACGTATGACGTTGACACTCAGCTTTATGTGCATCTAGTAAATATTTCATCCAAAGTCTTATTGTCAGGTGTTGTTAATCTCATATAGCCCATAATTAAAATAAACATCATTTTAGTGACACCTACATACAATGATTTAGCAAAGCCTGGCAAGAAATGCAGTCGTAGCAACAACTTGGCTAAAGTAGCCAACAACACAGAGCACTGCACCAGTATGTTTCCATGGTAACTCCTGAGCAATAACAGAGAGACCTGAGCTATCCTGGCTGAGAGAAAAAACTGCAGAGCTACATTTGTTGCAATGGCAGAGAGAGAGAGAGAGAGAGAGAGAGAGAGAGAGAGAGAGAGATAGCTCATTAAAGGCAATGAATGAAACTTGTCATTTCAGTTGGCTGCTTTCAGCTGGGAGAAAATGCATTTGGCTTTTCCACAAGCTAGTTGTTTGTTGTTTATTGTTTATGGAGTGCAGGATGGTTATGTACTGTATGAGAAACAGACTCTTACCATGTCTGAGGGCTTGAAGGGGTTCCCCTGGCCGCTGATGCCCCCTGAGATACTGAAGCCTAAGCCGGGATTCTTCTCGATCCGCACACAGAACTGTCAGACAGGCGATAAGACACATCATGTAAATCACACCTATCTCGCTCCCTCCAGTCGATTTCTATGAATCATGCAGCAAACTGCCTCTGCATGCTGTACTACAGGAGATACATTCCTTCAAAACAGCCGTCAAGCTGTACTCGCAAATAGAGGGGTAATGGATTACTTTTTAATGCTAGTAAACTGGTATATATCATGACTAGCAATATTAATACTTGTGTTTGTGGGGTAAAGTAGCAGTACCGTAATTTCCCGACTATTAGCCGCGGCTTATACATTGATTTTGCTAAATTTCTTCCGCTATGGGGTTAAAACAGGGGGGCAGTTAATATGATGTTAATATGTTTTTTTTGTTTTTTTTTTAACTTGCATAAAACACTGTCCTGCGGCTTATATACAATGCGGCTTATATGCGGGAAATTACTGTATATCAAACTGCAGTGATTACTGTGACAGCTGTGGAATCTTTTCCAGGCCCATTAACACTACACTAGTCATTAGCTTTAGTAGCCTACTTTCATTTAAATGGTTTTGTCAGAAATTCTATCCCAATAGGCAGAGAAGAAGAGAACTTGGGGTTTTCCTCTATAAACACTGACAGGTTTGAGTTGTTCTTAATCCAGGCTAGCCTATATGAAATTATGACAAGAACACGTCCAGGTACAACAAGAAAAACCAAGTACTCTGCCGTCTATGCCAATCTCTGATTTCATTTAAAGCTCTGGATGCACTATGAGGCTCTGGGCAACTCTCACTACATACTTTATTATGAGATGATAAACCAAACTAAACAGGATAATGACAAAATATTGATAGATGAAGTGTTCTTCATCCAGACTATATGAAATTATGACAAGAACACAGCCTGGTCCAACAGGAAGAACTAAGTACTCAATGCCAACTTCATTCATCTGGGGCTACTGGATCCACTGTTACATTTTATAAAATGTTAAAACATGAAAGAATCCAGACTATGTGAAATGATGCCAAGAACATAGCCTTGCCTAACATAGCAAAGCCTTAATCCAGACTACATGATGTCAAGAACATAGTCTGGCCTAACATAGCAAAGCCTTAATCCAGACTACATGATGTCAAGAACATAGTCTGGCATAACATAGCAAAGTCTTAAAGGAAAATACCGGAGTGAATTCAAGCATAGCCCTGTTGAAAGAGCTTGCTAAATGCGCTAGTTAGCGTGCGGAACAAAATAATTTGGTAGGAGCACAGACTGAACGCGAACCCAGAAGCGAACAGGCACTTTACACTGAATCAATGGGACCTGACTGTTGGAAACCGAAAGTAAGATCTAAGGTTACATTGACTCAATGTAAAGTGTTTCGCGTTCGCGTTAGGTCTATGCTGTTCGAAATTCTTTCATTTCATGCGATATATGTTGCTGTTAGAATTAGAAGGCTCGTGCAGAAGGGCTATGCTTAAATTTAATCCGGTATATTCCTTTAATCCAGACTACATGTTGTCAAGAACATAGTCTGGCCTAACATAGTAAAACCTTAATCCAGACTACATGATGTCGAGAACATAGCCTTGTCTAACATATCATAGCCTTAATCCAGACTACATGATGTCAAGAACATAGTCTGAGCTGCGCTGGGCTGGCTGAGTCTATGTTCTGCTTTTACTCTCAAACACACCGGATTGGACCAGACCTGCTCCTGAAAGCCGTCCATGCTCTTCTGGCCCTTGGTCTGGACGAGGCAGCGGGCACTCTGCGGGCGCGGGCTGGTGGTGGTGATGGGCATGGGGGGCAGCGGGGACTGGTACTGCTGGATGGAGATCTTGTTGATGGCCCCCTCGTACTGCTGTTGCTGTTGATGCTGCTGCTGTTGATGTTGATGCTGCTGCTGCTGATGATGCTGCTGCTGTTGTTGCTGATGGTGCTGCTGCTGTTGTTGCTGATGGTGCTGATAGGACTGCTGTGGCTGATAGGACTGGTGCTGATGCGGATGATGCTGTTGGTACGGCTGCTGAGGCGGCGCTTGGTACGGCTGCACCTGCTGCTGCTGCTGCTGCTGTTGCTGGTGGTGGTGCGACTGCTGCTGCTGCTGCTGCTCACGGATCTGCCGGTGGGTTGGCGTAGCGGAGGCCGTGGCCGAGGTCATGATCATGGTCTGGGGCTGGTGGCCGGCAGCCTAGGGAGATAGAGGGGGGGGGGGGGAGTAGACAGAGTCAGAGAGGAACCGCATATGGTGCAAAGCACAGAGACCCACAGAATGAAAAGCCCTGGAAATGGGATATCATGCATGTAAGGGACCCAAATTAATTCAGTGTTTTTAATCAAGAATTATCCCAGAGTGAATCGATCCGTAGATCTGCTGTTTCACATTGGTAATTGCTGTTGATAGGTATGAGAATGACCGAGTGTCAAGCAACAGAAACCAAAATACAGAAACGGCATCCTGAAAAAAGGACGAAAGTTTAATTTTCATATGCCTGAGTCTGTTGTCTTGCATATCAGATGCTACCGTTATGATACCCGATTTTTCCTTTAATTTTTGATTCAATCTTGTTTGTTTATCAAGACTGTTTTATTGAGAGCTCTATTGGAAGGCATAAAAAAAGACTTGCAACTCTTCATCAAGTTGTGAATATTACTATTGTGTCCTATTTAGCTGCACTGCTTGAGGACACACTTATATTACAGCCTTATAGGGAAAGTTTTGGCCTGGTCAGACTCATCATGTCATGTCCAATATCACCTCCAAGCTTTCCAAGATGACAGCAGTCGTTCAGAATGGCCTGTCTGGGGTTCATTTTTCGCCTGAATATTGAGCCATTTATAGCTCCCCGCCTGCAGAAGATGACCCACACCTGCAGGAGTAGTCTAGAGAGAGACAGGAGGGGGCTCGGACACAGACGAAATAACATTTCAACAGGACCCGCTTGTGCTTTTTCTACTGTCCTATAACCCAGCAGCAGGCCTCTCTTCTGTCTGACCAAGAGAGCCCCAGCACAATCTAAATGCACACTCTGACTTTGATGCTCTCTCTCTCTCTCTCTCTCTCTTTCTCTCTCTCTCTCTGCTCTATCTCCCTCTCTCTCTCTCTCTCTCTCTCTCTCACTCTCTCTCTCTCTCTCTCTCTCTCTCTCTCTCTCTCTCTGCTCCAGTCTCCCGTTGAGGCTCCTTTTACTCAAAGTTTCTTGGCCAATTTAGCCAGAGAGGCAGTGGCAGTGGTAGCCATGCATGACGCCCTAATGAGAGACAGGCAACTTCACAAGGCCCTGACTGCAGGCCTGTGGGCCATTTTAGTACGGCTGAGAACCTCCTCCTCTTCCTCCTCAGAGAGAGAGAGAGAGAGAGAGAGAGAGGGGGGGGTATGGTTGGGAGAGAGAGAGAGGGAGAGAGAGAGAGAGAGAGAGAGACCATCACCATCTCTCCTCTCCAGAACCTCCTCTTCCTCTTCAGAGAGAGAGGGGGGGGTATGGTTGGGAGAGAGAGAGAGAGAGAGAGAGAGAGAGAGAGAGAGAGAGAGATGAGAGACCATCACCAGCATTCATCTCCACTAGCGTCATCTCATCTCAACTCATCTCACCTCCACTATGGCCTTGGGCTCAAACAGAACTGTAAAGGCACTGATGAGAATTTCCACTTGTTCCGGTCAAAGATTCTATTCACTTCTCTTCTATTAACTGATAAGCAACAAAATAATAGAAAAAATGATATGGTTCATAATGCAAGCAAAAACTAGGTACATGAAGTATACTATAGGTTAACTTTAAAACAGAGTAGTCTTTTTGTAAATTAGATGCATACGGTACTGCATACCACATTATAGTCTTAAAAAAAGAGGGTCTTTCTCTTATGGTGCCATAGCGTCCTTCAAAGAGGAAATAGCCACCCACGTGAAGTTATCTACCAGCAACCATTTTGCACTCAAACACCGCTTGCCTGCCTGCCTGCCTGACAAAACAGCTTGCTTTTAAAATTCCCATCTTATCATGCCTCCTTTCCTCCTCCTCTTCGCGATCAGGTGTGACAGAGATTTGGACAGCACACAAGTGGGCTTGGGATTGGGGATGGATGCTTGTGAACATGTGCTACATTATCTGTCTCCACTGAGCAGCACAAAGACATCTCCTGAATGACAGCCAGGAAGACCCTGACAGAATCTGGTTGCCAAGGAGACGGCTGTAGAATAAAAGCGCCAGGGAAATGATTCAGTAGCAGTAGTTGGCAATTACCCCTGACATTTAACACTAGCATGGCAATCACAGCTAAATTAAGCCGCCCATCAAAAAGCACACAGATGGGCCATAACATGTGACTAAAGATACAAGTGGAACAAGCAAAGAGGTTTATATAAGGGCAAGTGTGCGCTTTGGCTTAATCTAATAGTGGCCTCATTAACAAATAAGAGCACCATCTTAAGAGATTACAATAGAGAAGGTGGGGGGACTTGAGAGCTATACAAACACACAGAAAAGATGGAAGCCATCTCGTTAAAGACATACCACCATATCCCTGCATCGAGAGACCCTTTCAAATGGGATCTTGTGCCCTAAGCCCTCACTATACGTCTTGAATATGAGTGGAGTTCAACAAAAAAAAAAAAAAAAGGTAGAATGTTCAAGCGGAGCTCAGTATTCCATGATCTTTGAGTGAGGCATGTTCAATACAGGATCCAAGGTCACTCTACACAAATACAGTGACACTTTTCAATTTCATTTCACTTCTCAAGATGAAAAAAGATGAGAAAAAAAGGTGGATTTGTGGGGTTTTTTTCTTCGATAGCTATTCTCTATGGATAAAAGCCCCTTCAAACACACTAAGTGACATGGGAAAGCAGAAGCCTCCTCTTGGAGAATCAGTGACGGAAAATGTCTTTGTTGTTATTTGTCAGGTTTTCTTTCTTATCAGAGTTCTGTTCAGCTTGTGATATCCTTTGAAGCAACATCCGATACTGTTGCTTTAAAATCTCCACTCTCGTCGGTCTTCTATGACATGGAGCAGTTTACTTTTCAATAATAGCATACACATCAAGTCTCCATAAGGTCATATAAGGTATACATACAGTATACCAGGGGTGATAGTGAAAAAAAATCCTGAGCCTGAACTTTTTCGGGGGCAAGGGGCGGGGTCGGGGTCGTTGGGGTCTGGCGATGACGTAACATACACTGTTAGACTTTTCTGTAATTTCTACAGTATTTTACTACATATCAAACAGTAAAATACTTTAAATTAGTTTTGTGGTAAATTACTGTAATTGCCATTGCATTCTGGGAATTTTTGGTTGACCGTTTTGTTCATTTTTTGAATTTACAGTAAGTCACTTGGTTTCATTAGTTTTTTAAAGAAATTACAGTAAGGCACCACTTTTTAATGCTTTTTGGCACTCCTGTCTCTCCGTAGTTGGAAATCACAAAACTGTAGTAGCAGAGTAGCCTAGTGTAGAGCTGCTTTGGCTGCAGCAGCAACATAGCAAAGAGAAGGAGGATTTTCGGGTAACCTTACATTATAAGGAACCTAAAATTCAAAATTCTGTCATATTACTGCTCACCGAAACCTAGTCTACCCGTGTATATTTCTATGTAGTCTAACCTAAGTCAGTTATGAAGTGCAGTGTGGCTAACGTTAGCGTCTGAGAGTCTGAAGTTTTCTCCACATCGGACTGTCAAATGTGCCAATGTGAAAACTCATCGAATTGGAATAGCCTCCTGAAGACAAAGCACTTCTAAAATGGACAACTTTACAGATGTAAGTACCCAAATCATTTTTAATTTAATTTCAACATTCAGCATTCGGAGCTGACATCCAATGTTAGTGTGGATACCCACATTAGCACTGGTAATTATGTGGTAGCTATGTCAGTTGGTTTCTACAGTGTGTTTTAATACTGTGCTTTTTCATATTGCAGGGAATACACTTCTGAAGGCAAGAAACGTTGGTCCTTTGTGAAAAATTCCTGAATATAAGACACTTCGACAGAATTTAACAGATGTAAGTACTTGTAGGCTACCAAAATAATTTTGAATTCAATTAGCCAGTAATAGCTAACATTAGCAGCTAACGTTAGCATCTTAGCAGGTAACTCTGCTGGCATGGGGTGAGACTGCTACACATTGGTTGTTTTCTAGACGTTAATATGGTGTACTTTTTTATACTGCAGGTACCGCATTGCTGACTGCAACAAAGTGGATGGACAGCGCTGAGAGGAAGGTGGCCCTTGTTTTGGAAAAGCCTTGAAAATAGTCGTTTTGTACAAAATTTAAAAAATAAACATTGTGGTAACTTGAAAAACGTATTTGTCATTATTATTAAACTATGATTAACAATGACACCAATAGGCTAGTAGTGGTAATATTATAATCATATAATAAATAAATAAATAAATAAATAATAATGAATTAATTAATAATACATTTTAAAAGGGGTAAAAGGCTGAAAAGGGTTACAGTACTATACTGGTTTACTTTGAATTGTGCGGTATTGTTACTGTAAAATGAAATACAGTAGCATACTGGCTCTCTGAATTACAGTAACTCACTGGCAACAGTGTTGCCAGTGAGTTACTGTAAAAAACCTTAGAAAAGTCTAACAGTGTAGGTTTAAATTTTGACAAATTATTCAAACATTTAATAGTTTTTGTATGACCATTATAGATATGTTTTCATTTTTGCTTAATGGCTATAGTGTTATTCACAAAAACACAGATCATTTCCATCTTCGTATAGCACTTTAGATCGACTGGAACAAACTGGACACGTTGGGTTCTATGTAGAAATACATTCTAGGCTTGTGCTGTTGCAGTATAGTTATAATTGAGGTGGGAATTTAACCCCAATTCAACAATTCAACACTAGAATGTATTCCTGAAAACATGGTGAATGCTTTACCAACTATAGGCTACAGCCTCCAATCAAATGAGTCATTGTATTATATATATATATATATATATATATATATTAGTGCTGGCAAAATTAACTGATTAATCACGTGATTAATCCAAAAAATTTAACTCGGATTAAAAAAATTAACTCAGATTAATCCTGATGGATATGGTTCCACTTTCATGGCATGTATTATGTTCAATTTCAGATAGAAAATGGATCAATTATCAAGTCAAACTATACAAAGATTATGGCCTAGCTCCTGACTGTCCAACAACATGTTTGGGGAATCCTCCGGGGTGTGAATTGCCCCATTTGAGACGAACAAAGCCAACTATTTAGTATCAGGGCCTTTACAGGGCAAAATAAGGATCCAATATACCCTAGCATCCAAATTCTAACTGGAGGAAATGAGTTGTGATTAAAAGTGATTAATCACGATTAATCTTTGAGAAATTTTGTGATTAATCAGATTAATTTTTTTAATCGTTTGACAGCACTAATATATATATATGTTATGACCTATTGTTGTTTTTGATCTAACTGTGAAGCACGTTGAGCAGCAGTCTTGTGTGAATTGTGCTATTATAGGCTATACAAATTCAATAGGCCTAATAAAAATAATTAGAACAAAAAGACATAATAATAATAATAATAATAATAATAATAATAATAATCCTACGTTATTATGCGATATTTTTGTTAAGTTATTATTAGGCCTACTATGAATCATTATTGTTACTGATGATTTAATAACAAGAACAGAAATAATAAACTAACCTTTTCCCCCTCATCACAGCACAATTGTCAAGTAACATACTTTCGCATACATCGCATTTGCGATGTTAATTATCCTACTGGCAAGATGCTGAGTCTTCACGCTCCCAGCATCCTCGTCAAAAAAACGGACAAGGACATTCATGATCTTGTCCATGTTTTTGTCTGTTGCCTCGTCAACATTAAGGGAAAACATACAATTCTTAAGTTTCTCAGACAGCTGGCGTTTAAATTCTGGGGCAATGCCGTGGGTGAGCAGATAGCTCGTATGCAGGGTTCGAGTTAGGTGGGAGCCAGTGGGAGCTGAGCTCCCATAGAGAGAGGTCTGGCTCCCATGAAAGCAGCAAACTCAAACATCTGTGGGGGCTCTGACAATACAATAGTATATAATATTTTACTGACAAATAAAGTTATCATAAGCGGGGATCAAACCGAGCTATGGGAGGTGGAACCTTTTTATGGAGTTGCGAGCGCGCTCCTGCTGGGAAGCGCTTGTTACAGGGGTGTTTTTGATCATCTTTTCTTTTTGTGTTATTGCCTTATTGACATGCTGTTATTATGTTCTCTGATGATAAAGGGGTACTGTATGATTGCGCAGTTGCAATGTATAGGTTGTAAACATAAGTCAATGTCTTAATTGATTGTAAACCATGATTTGGTTGTGACCGATAGTAGTTACAGTGCGTAACAGTCGGGGTTCGCCTCTGAGGCGAGAGGATATAATGATTGTATGTTATATTGCCTAGTTTGTGGGCCTTGCCCCTGATTATTTTCAGTTTGATCAGTGTTTTGTTTGTTTAGTTTGTTTGTTAATTTGTTATGTTATGCACCCCGCCGGTGGCCTAATATAAAATAAATGAAAGACGTCTGCATTATTCCGTTTCCATGCCTTGAGTCTACCACCCGCCGGACACACTCCGTTACAATGCCACTGAAAATGTGGGCGCTTGCTCGTTTCGGTTTTAGCCTACTTCAATAAAGCCAAACATAGGCCTACTGTAGCTCCAGATAGTAAGATAATGCGCTGCTCTCCCTAGGTCAACCTCTCTCCTAGATATTGCTTTAACCAGGCTATTCCCATCATCCGATCATGCTGCGCATGATGTAAACTTTATTGAGAATTTCGTGCAAGTAGCATATTCACCGAAATTAATAAGTGCCAGTTCACCGTTGTGCATAACATTCAGCCAGAGATCCGGGAGAGATAGAGACATTGTCAACTTCTCACATTGTAAGGTCAGTGCTTGCTTCCCATAACATTCAAAAGTCCGCAAAGCCTTTACTGAACTCCTGCGCCGTTGCGCAGACTGGAGAACGAAAAAAAAAAAAAAACATCCCATAAATTGCAAACTACCAAAGCAATAGCAAGGTCATTTTTTTTTTTCTAAACATCGGTTAACACTTAAGACATTCTTCATTACTAACTTGTCTGCTTGCTGACATGTGTTAAGGTACTCATAAACAATGTTTAATAATGTATTACAATTAGAAAGCCGTGAGGCAATTTTAAGCTGAAACATACGGAAGAGCATTAGGATCAGTAGGAGATATATATTTTGCTAATCTCTGAGAAAGAAACTCAGAATTTTCGAGAAAAAAGTCGAAATTTTCGAGAAATAAAGTCGAAAGTTTTGAGAAATAAAGTCGAAAATTTAAAAGTCGAAAGTTTTGAGAAATAAAGTCGAAAGTTTTGAGATACAAAGTCGAAAGTTTTGAGATTCAAAGTCAAAATTTTCGAGAAAAAAAGTCAGAAATATGTAGAAGGCGGGCGGAAGTGACATTCACCGGCGGTCAGTGGACATGAATGAGACCAGTGTGATGCCGGGAGAGGAAGACACCGGCTTCAGATGCGTCCCTGCCTTGTTATGATGCAGCTGGACAAAGTGAGAGTTTAACCCCACACCAAGCACAAACATCGAATCCCTTGGCCAATGTTAGTGGTGGGAACAATATTTCAGGGGGTGGGATTGTTCATCGTGAAGTTAGGAGGCAAGTTAGTAGTGTGGGGAATGTCGGAGTTTATGGGAGCACAGTGTTTTTTATCGCGCTAGCCAGCTAGCTTCTATGCCTTCTGACCGTGCCTCTCCACAATCCGACAGTAACGTGGTGGAGGCTGGAGGTTTTGTCTAATGCCACTGGGGATGTTACGAGGTCATAGTGTTCATAGGAGAGTTAGGGTACAACATAGGCAAGGTGGGGAGTGTGGGGACAATGTGATAGCCTTCGTGCAGGAGGAACTGAGTGGGAACGGACAGATGCAGGGCATGTGTTGTGGGTGGAGGTGTATACCACCAGCAATGACCCTAAAGTCATTGCCTCGTATTATATCAAGTGCATCGAGTTGTCTTTCCCCCAGATAACCAATTGGCTGATCAAACGGAAGGCTACTGACCCTCATTTGCCAAGTACTCAAAGCCGGCATTTCCATTATCTTGAACTAAACATGCCGTGGCACAGCGCCTTTGACCCTGCTGCGCGCTGCATGGCGAGGTCCGCCTTGCGCGCACGCAAAGTGGAGAGAATTCGCACACTGTCATTATCATTGCGACTCCCCACCCTGCCTATGTTGTACCCTAACTCTCCTATGAACACTATGACCTCGTAACATCCCCAGTAGCATTAGTCAAAACCTCCAGCCTCCACGTCACTGTCGGATTGTGGAGAGGCACGGTCAGAAGGCATAGAAGCTAGCTGGCTAGCGCGATAAAAACACTGTGCTCCCATATAAACTCCGGCATTCCCCACACTACTAACTTGCCTCCTAACTTCACGATGAACAATCCGACCCCCTGAAATATTGTTACCACCACTAACATTGGCCAAGGGATCCGATGTTTGTGCTTGGTGTGGGGCTAAACTCTCACTTTGTCCAGCTGCATCATAACAAGGCAGGGACGCATCTGAAGCGGGTGTCACCCTCTCCCAGCCTCTCACTGATCTCATTCATGTCCACTGACCACCGGCAAATATCACTTCCGCCCGCCTTCTACATATTTCTGACTTTTTTTCTCGAAAATTTTGACTTTATATCTCAAAACTTTTGACTTTATATCTCAAAACTTTCGACTTTATTTCTCAAAACTTTCGACTTTATTTCTCAAAACTTTCGACTTTTAAATTTTCGACTTTATTTCTCAAAACTTTCGACTTTATTTCTCGAAAATTTCGACTTTTTTCTCGAAAATTCTGAGTTTCTTTCTCAGAGATTAGCAAAATATATATCTCCTACTGATCCTAATGCTCTTCCGTAGCAACAGGACTGTCTCTGACCCAAACAGCTTTTTCCCCCAACTACATGCCAGGAGTACTACTCGAGCAACCAACGTCTCTTATTGGCCAAGACAACCAAGACCCGCCCCGTCCTATTTCTGATTGGATTGAAGGGTTGCGATGCGCTTTACATGGTCTGCAGGACACAGCAAATGGAGCGGGGAAAGGGACTTTTCGTAACGTGGATCTGCGTTCTTTGATGGGATGGGGAAAGCTTTTTTTTTTTTTTTTTTAACAGAGCCACGCTACGCCGGATTTCCGGCGCGGCGCCGGACTGCTATCACCCCTGAGTACACAATGTGTTTGTGTGTGTGTGTGTCACTGTGCAATACATTCAGAGTTCAATAACAGCAGTTAACAGAAATAGATGATAGCTGGTATTCCATTATTTTTCAAATTTCACATTATTTCAAATGTAATTACCTTCGACTGTCTGTGTGCAAAATAACTTAAAAAAGAACTGCACAGATTTGGATGGAATTGACAACATGACTTCATTTTGGTACTAATCAGTGATCAGTGAGCATATTGCCTTGGTGGAGGTCTGCGCTCCCCTGAGTGCTATTCTGGTTTTGACGGTTTCAATTCTGAACGTATCTCAAGGTACAGCACATTATGCAAGATCATGGAAAATAGTTTAATCACTTTCCACACTCTTTCCATTCCATTTGCTATTCTGTTAACGTTAGCTGCCGTTTTGCCATCTTGGTCTGCGTTGCACAAAACTCGATGGCTATCAATAGTGCTTACCTCACTCACGTCAGATGTAGCGCTACGCGCGAACATCTGATCCTCAGCGATAGACGATTTATTTCAGGAGCCAGAAAGTCTTGAATCTAAGTGGACAAACGGCTTGTCCATCAATTTAATTGACGTACACTTCAGCCAACCACATCGAAACCAACCGATGACGCTGGTTACGTTTGTTGGATTGGTTGGATTCAAAACAGTTGCTTCTTCGCTACGTCACACCCTCTACAGCAGCCAGCAGCCCTGATTGGTCCGGTTAGAGAATAATTGGCTTGAAATGGCTCTGAAGGGCTTCGACATCAGATCGTTGTGCGGAAGTGCCTTACAAAAGTTACGTAGCGCATGATCTGACGTGAGTGAGGTGACAATAGTGCTGCTTAGCACTGATTCACTCTGGCTGATTCCTTTAACCCCTTATGTAACGGATGCCAACTAGCTCGGCTAGCTGGCAGCAGTACGTGTAAATCCTCACAACCTAACTCCTTAATGGGCGCTTCAAACTGCTGAGTTAGGAGCCTGGGCTTTTAGCTTAGTGTCCGACTCCCATGCCGGGGCTTTGTTAAAGTTGACGGGTTGGCGGTTTCGAGACCTGAGTTTAGTGCGGACCACCACCGGCTTCACTTACCTTCTTCATGAGACTCTCCGGGGGGACGTCTCTCCTGCCCAGCGAGTAGGGAGCCCACTGGCTGCTGGGGGAAACCACCTCCTGGCCGTTATCTAAAATATTGCTCTGCTGAGAGGGGGTCTGACAGGGGGGAGGACAGCTTTCAGGAACACGGAAGATGATACAGCACTCTGTCAACACTGTCAAACTAATAATTACAGTGCACATGTTTTGCAAAGGTAATTATTTTAGCAATGTATTTTTAAATGTTAAACGTAATTTAAAATGTTTTGTCAGTTTCCCTATGTAATGGACAAGCCTTCTATGTGAAAACCATTTACAATCTATGGTGAACAACATGATTTTTCCTGTATAGCTCATCCCTGCCATTTGTCTTTCTGTTCAATATATTTTCTATTTTATTGGCCTAGAGGCAATATTGCTTCCTGGAGACAAATGACTATTGTAGACGCAAGCTGCATGTTAAAACTATGGGAAAGCCAGACAAGCGCACAATATTAGCCTTTGTTTGCAGTGCTCTATCAGACTCTTGCTGGCTAGCTGGCTGGCCATTTGCTGTCCCTGACTGCCATCTGATTGCTTCTTAAATGGCAAATGGATTGTGGGTCCTTCAGAACAAACACCGAATGGTGCGCCGTTTGAACTGAAACAGAGACTGCAGCCATGCAAACACCGACACCTGACAGTGAGCGGGCAGAGCAGGGAGATGAGAGGAGACAGAGGAGGAAGACAGGAGAGGCAGAGAGGAAAAAAGAGGAGATGGACAGGACAGAAAGAGAGAGAGAGAGAGAAAGAGAGAGAGAGAGAGAGATTGGGAAGGAAGGGAAAGAAGAAAAAAGAGAGGCGGATAGATAGATAGATAGATTGTTGATTGATTGATTGATTGATTGATAAAGAGAGACAGAGAGAGAGGCTGAATAAGATCAGAAACAGAAAAAAGAAAAGAGAGAGTGAAAGAAGTGTAGAGATAAAAAAGAAGGGAAGAGAGAGAGAGAGAGAGAGAGAGTGAGAGAGAGACAGAATAAGATCAAACAGGACAGAGATAAGAAAGGTAGAGAAAAATAAGGGAAGAAAGTGCAAGAGAGAGAGTGAGAAAGATAGAGAGAGAGGAGGGGGGGCTGATAAGAGGCATTGCTGTGTCAAATTGGGAGCTATGAATAGCTTACCTATAAACATCAGTCAAGAAATGTTAATTTAGCCTTTAAAAATTGTTGTGGAGTATTTCTTACTATTTTTGACCTAATATGTAGAGCATCATTTCACCTTTTGATGTGTATAACATAAAAGTCACATGACTGAAAACAACATCTGTAAAAGAATGTGTTCACAAGGCTATTTTTGCTTCCATATTTCATGGTAAAATTACTATAGCCAGAAAAAAAGTCATGCATAAAGATGACATTTTGCTACTTCTACAACAAAGACTACTCGCTACAGTAGTAGGGTTTCGAGACGTTTGGAGTCTCTTTGTGTTATACTCACATTTGGGAGAGGTAGCCACTGTGTAGTTTGGTTGTCATGCTTTGTGTTATTGTAAAAGTTTATAGTCATGCTTCTGCTGGCATGCGGTGCTGCATAGCCTCCTGAGTACAGCATGCCGAAGTTTACTGTGTTGTGCTTAAGGACAGCGCTCTGAGTGAGAGGAGAGGAGACAACAGAAACAAACAAACAAACAAACAAACAAAAACAAACAACAACAACAACCACGCGACATGAGTGACATGGGTGTGAGCCACACAGATATAGAGGTCACACAGAGGTCGCAACAGGATAGGGTGGCAGTGAGGAGGCGAAGAGGCCACACACACCGCCACACTCTCTCACACACGCAAACACACACACACACATACGCACACACATACTGTGCGCACACACAGGCTGCAACCAAGTGAGTGAGCTTCGACACACACAGTAGAGCAGTAACAGCAACAATAGCACCACTGGCAACACAACGACACAGTAAGGTAACACTCACACTCATGGTTAACAGATATATCATACAGTGAAGCACAACAGTGATATAACAGTATGTGTGCAGGTGGACAAACTGTGACTAGTGTGTTGTGAGTGTGAAATGTGAATTATTTATACGAGTCGCTGAATGGAGCATGTTTTACCTGTGATCACATCTAAAAGGGGTGGTGATAGTGACTAGTAAGTGTGTAAGGGTGGTGATAGTGACTAGTAAGTGTGCAAGGGTGGCTTGTGTCATCACTAAACTAGTGAGACACTGGACTGAGCTGAACAAACTCATCCTTAAAGGAGAAGTTTGGTGTGATAAGGACCCAAAGTATAATGCAACATCATAAAAAGTTAGAAAGTTCGCCGGGGAGCAGAATTTTGATTCGTTCATGCAGGCCAGAGAAGACCATTTGCTAGTTGTAGCTCCGGGGGCACCCAGCTAGGTGGTATGGAGCTATCTGTACAGTCACTAAGTTTTAAATGCCTGGTTTTAAATGTTGGAACTGTCAATATGCTATTAACAAAGTGTGGGGCTATTTTGAGCCTTTCTATACGGCAATTTGGCGACTAACACCTAGCTGGTTGCCCCCGGAAGGTACAAATAGCAAGCAGTCTTCTGCGGCCTGCATAAACGTATCAAAGGGCAACGTTCCAAACTTTTTATAATGTTGTAATATACTTGCAATGGGTCCTTATCACACCAAACGTCTCCTTTAAAGCTGCATGGCAAGGCTAGGCAATGAGCAGACACACTAAACAGATAGCTAACAGATACTCTGGATTGAGTGATCATGCCAAAACTGCATGGCTAGCTACAGTAATTAGCATTAGATAGTAAACCTGCATGTCTTCCCATTGGACAATGGTTTGAAGTCTGTGAAGCTTAGCTAGCTAATGGACAAATTGGATTGTGTCGACATACTAAATCCGCATGACTAGTCAATACTACATGGATGCTCTACATATAATTAATCTGGACGTCTGATCAGGACTGCATAAACACACCACTTACAGCTGCAAATGGACTTACAAGATGGCACGGACATATTAAACTTGTTTGGCTTGCCAATGGATTTACTGGGTTGCGTGGACATATTTAATCTGAATAGCTAAACAATGGATTTACAGGATTGCGCGGACATATTCATCCTGCATGGCTAGTCAACGGACATACTGGATTGCGCAGATATATTGAACTTGCTTGGCTAGCCAATGGATTTACTGGATTGCGTGGACATATTCAACCTGCATGGCTCGCCAATGGTCTTACTAGATTACATGAACATATTCAACCTGCATGGCTAGCTAATGGATTACATGGACATTTTCATGGCTAGCATGGATTTACTGGATTGTTAGAACATAATCAACCTGCAAAGCTAGCCAATGGTCTAACTGGATTTTGTGGACATTTTCATGGCTAGCCAATGGACTAACCGGATTGTGTGGACATATTCAACCTGCATGGCTAGCCAATGGAATTACTGTATTGTGTAGACATATTCAACCTGCATGGCTAGCCAATGGAAGTACTGTATTGTGTGGACATATTCAACCTGCATGGCTAACCAAGAGTAGTGTTATTAGTATCACCTGGCCTAGAGCCTCCACAGGTGTGTTAGCTCTCTTACACACTCACCCGATCTAAGCGTTTGGCCTCTATGTGTCTCAGGAGCTGCTGCCTCCAGTCCACGGGCATTTTGGACGCAATGTCCTCCGGCTTGGGTGGCATGGCCCGGAGCTTCATGTCTGCCGTGTCCATGATGACCTTCTCGTTGCAGGTGCTGAGGTTGTAGTCCGAGGGCATCTTCTCCAGCAGGGCGGCCATGGTGGGTCTCGCCGAGACGGGCCGGGCTTGGGACGCTCCGTAGGTCTCAGTGCTGTAGCTCCGCGCAGACAGGGGACGCCGTTGAGTCAAGCTCTTGGTGGGGTACCCCATGATGGGCTTCTTGGGCTCCTGGTAGGACGAGTAGTCCTCTTCGTACCTACCGTTGCGCTTGTGGAACTGTGTGTCGCCCATGGGAGACAAGCTGTTCTGAGGCTCCAGCATGGGTTTGAACTGGGGCCGGCCGCCGTAGTGCTGCTGCTCCGCCTGAAGTTGCATCTCCTGGGCTTCGGCCACGCGCCGGAACAGCGCCATCTCCGTGGAGCTGACCAGCGAGTCAGCGCGGCGCAGGAACCCAGGACGCGAGCGTGGTGCAGGCGCAGGCTGGGAGGGGAACTGCGATCCGACGGGGTCCTCGTTCACCGGCGACTGGCCCGGGAAGGAGAACATCTGGTCGGCGGCGGTCTGGTAACCACGGTAACCCCGAGGGCTCACCAGTTCCTTCGGCAGCGTCTTCCCCGGCTGGTTGATGTACTCAGGCGTGTTGGGGAATGGCGGAGGTGCCCTGCGCTCAGGCTTGACCATGTCCAAGGGACCCTGTGGGTTGAAGCTTTGGTCAAAGTGATAGACTTTCTTAGGGATGGCAGGCTTCTGTTGCTGCTGCTGCTGCTGCTGCTGCTGATGTTGCTGCTGAAGCTGCTGCAAAGCCTTGGCGCTCGATGTGAACCCGTCCAGGTCGTCGTCCAGCATTGGGGCCGACTGGCTCCTCGACATGCTCTGCTCCATGGGAGGAGGAAAGTCGGGCCTGTCCACGCTTCCCTGGTTCTCAATGCTGGGGTAGCTTTCCAGCGGGATGCTGTAGACCTTGTAGGAGCCGATGTCGATCTCGTCGATGCTCTGGGACTTCTTGAACTTGGCCTTGACTTCCTTCATCATGGGAGACAGGCGCTCCGAGCTCTTGCTGATGGCCAGGGTGGTCTTGACAGGCTCCTTGCGCACCCCCTGGCCATGCGCGTAGACAGTGGGGTGACCCCTCCCTGCCCCACCGGAGTCCCGCTGGTCCAGAAAGCCCCAGGTACCGGTCATTGGGAAGGTGCCGGGCAGCTCGCCCATCTCCTGCTCAAAGTCCTTGCGATCCGGGTTGGGGCTACTGGCCGGGGTGATCTCCAGCTTGGAGGGGAACGCGGTCCGGTCCTCGAAAGGACTGGGTGTCCGGGTCCAGTTCTGCCAGGGGTTGGGGGGCGGTGGGGGAGGCACTTCGGTTTCGGGGGTGGTGCGGACTCCGTGGAAGGGGTGGGCGGGCTGCTCCAGCTCCAGGGGCACACCAACGATGCGCTCCTGCCTCATGAGGGGTCGCCGGCCGTGCGTTGAGGCGCTACGCGGCTTCGACCCCAGCATGGGGTTCCCTGCGCTGCTGCCGCCCACGCCACCCCCTCCACCAACACCGCCGCCACCACCGCCACCTCCACCGATGCCTCCAACTCCAACGACCCCTCCGCCGCCACCCCCGGCAGTCTCCATGGGCGTCTCCTCGGAGACGAAGCCTGTGTTGTCATAGTGGGGGGTGTCGTTCCAGCTGTCAAAGTTGTCGCTGAGCGGGCGCCGCTCCCCGCGCTGCTGCAGGGTGCTTGAGGGGGGCGTGTCCCGCTGGCTCAGCAGAGGCTTGGTCTCGATGGGCTTCGGGAAAGACTGAGCAAGCCTGCAGAGAGAAAGAGAGATGAAGAGAGTGAGAGAGAGAGAGCGAGAGAGAGAGAGAGAGGAAGGGGGGGTGGAGGGAGACAAACAAAAAAGGAAGAAGAGATGAAGCAGAAAGAGGAGAGAAAAAAGAAAGGGAAAAGAGTCAAAAGAGAAGGAAAGGAAAAGAGAGAGAGAGAGTGACAGGTGGAGAGAGAGAGAGAGAGAGAGAGAGATATGAGGGAGAGAAAAAAAGAGATTGCAGAAAGAAAAGATGAGGAAATAAGTCAGAAATAAGTCAGAAATAGAAATGGTGTTAAGGGAGTGAAGACACAGAGCAAGAGCGAGAGAAAAGCAGTGAAGTGAGAGATGATGTCTTCAGTAAGACACCTCACTGCATGGGAGAGTTCACTGGGGAGCTGGTGAGGATCTCCATAAAAAAGCCCTCTGGGAGCTACATGCATCTCCATTACAGAGGGAGGGATGAGGGAGAAGAGAGAGAGAAGACACGGCCATCATCTCAGACTTCTCATATTCATACACGCCCATCTAAGGGACACACAGATTCACGTGACGTCGGAGCGGAGCGGAGCGGCAGCAGCAACCTCCAAAAGGATTATACTAATGTCTGACTCGACCATCCTCTGTGGGCTTTTCTCTCCGATCACCACTTAATTCTGGGGTTATAGAGAAAAAAAATAAAAGAGTTTCTTTGAAGTAACAGCACAGCAGTGAGATTTTTCAAGTCCACTCTGAGAGGCTCATCGCGATGCATTTCAATGAGGTTCTCTTCTCTTCTCAGCGGCTCTGGGAGAAAGTTGTGCTGATGAACTTCCCCACACCTCTTATAGGGGAATAAATATTCATTTGAAGGAGAGTGAAAAACTAATGGATGAACACTGCACACTACTGCACTTTCAAAATCGAAACCTTAACTTCAGTCTATAAAAGGGGGTGTAAAAAAAAAGATACAATTTCACATTGGCACAATGATATACTCTATATTTTACCTTAATCAATCAGTGTGGCAGAGGGGTAATCACACATTCTCACACCAACACATGCAAATATACAGCATTAGCTGTTCACACACAAATGCATGTGTACTGTATGCATGTGTTATGGACCCTCTGTTTCTGTATTGTGTTATTTCAATAAGGAGACTCCCAAGGTGGTGGATGAGCAAGTTTATTTCCCCTGCACAAATAAAAGGTTGTGGGGTTCTTTTTCTGCAGTGTAAAATCTCTCCCTGCTGCTGCAACACCCACAATGCAAATCTTACAAAAAGGCAACAAAATAAAAATCCTGACCCATTTCTGCAAGATTTAAAGGAAAACTGCCGAGTGAATTTAAGCATAGCCCTTTTGAACGAGCCGGCTAAATGCATTAGTTAGCGAGTGGTACAAAATAATTTGGAACAGCATAGATCGAACACAAACGCAGAAGCGAACAAGTACTTTACACTGAATCAATGGATACTGATTATTCGAAACCGAAGTCAGATCTGAGGTGCCGTTGACTTAATGTAAAGTGCTTTGCGTTCAGTCTATGCTGCTCTAAATTATTTTGTCCCACTCACTAACTAGTACATTTAGCAGGCTCGTTCAACAAGGCTATGCTTGAATTCACTCCAGAGCTTTCCTTTAACTGAACTACAAAAACGATTTATTGACTCCGTTACCATGCAAACTGGCACACACATACATACACACACACACACAAACCCACATACACATGCACACATCCACCCACACACCTGTTGGTCCAGTGGGTCTGCAGCGCCCCCTCCTTGCCTGCCACCTGCAGGGCGGCGACGTTTCCAGGGGGGTTGGAGGAGCCAGAGGATCCCTGTGAGGGGGAATAGTCGGAGTAGGTGGCTGAGGAGCCGCTGTTGTTGAGGCAATGCATCTTATCAGGGTCCGAATCATCTGTGGACTCTGAGGAGAGAGGGCACATCAATCAAGCATGCACAATAATGTTTACGCAAAACACTGCACAGGCTACTGAAGAAACAGAAGATATAGTTAACGTTTAAGCGCGCTCTCTCTCTTTCTTTCTCTCTCTCTCTCGCTCTCTCTCTCTCACACACACACACACACACACACACACACACACACACTATTGCATATTTTTTCACAGTCACATCAAGCATGTTGTCAACATTTTGCAACCTTTTGTTATTATTCTTCAGACCGACTAAATGGAGTCTCATTTGTGCCAGGTAGGAACAATAAAAACATGATAATAAACAACAGTAAAAACAAAAAATGGAGCACAAAAATTTCAATAAACCCAAACAATATGGCTGCCACAGACTCTCCTGGTTTTTGTCAGTTAGCCCTGTTCTCTGCCACAGCGCTCTGTCTCTCCCAAGTTTACAATTTCTGCTTGCTATAAAAGGATTTATTTCTGAATACCCATCATTTGTGCAATCCTACAGTAAGCCTCCGCACAATGAACTGCAATTAGTGTGTGTCATTACAACCTTCACCTAATTAGGGGAACAACATTCCCAAGAGACACGGGATAGAGTTATCCGGGACTGCAGGTCCGCACTTTCATCTTCACGGAATTGCATATTCATTTGGAATGAACATTGGCAAACGCTGGTGTTTCTTGCAGTCTTGGAAACCTTGAGGCTTTTCTAATATGGCATTATTTAGATGTGCGTAATACGCTACAGGAACAATGAGGCAGGCATTTGGGAGAGACACAGTCAGTACTGTAGATGGAGAAAAAAATATATTTTTTTAAAAAAATTAAAAAGCATTGTTTTGAAGTAGACTTCAAAACCCAAACGCTCCCCCATATAGACCTTGTGACCAACATGAAACAAACAGAAAAAAGTCACAGAGTTGCTTCATACAGCAGCATGGTCTGTTTAATTAGAATACCATGCCTCTGGAAATCTGTTGTTTTTTTTCCAGAAAAAGATAATAAAGGTTTTTTTTTATCAAGGCTTATAAAGGTTTCACTTCCTCATGATGTGGATAACTAGTGGGAAGACTGAAGAGGTATAGTATGGACTGCATTTATGCTCACTTCCTTTTTTTAAACATCTAGACAGATAGATACTAATGATAGATGACTACCGTAATTTCCCGACTATTAGCCGCGGCTTATACATTGATTTTGCTAAATTTCTTCCGCTATGAGGTTAAAACTGGGGGGCAGTTAATATGGTGTTAATATGGTTTTGTTTTCTTTAACTTGCATAAAACACTGTCCTGCGGCTTATACACAATGCAGCTTATATGCGGGAAATTACTGTAAATAGATTGTTATTGCCACAATCTGCCATAATCTGACCCCATACACCAAAGATCACAATTGCAATTTACATTTTGTACATGTGTTTGGACATGTGTTTGGACATGTGTTTGGACATGCTCATCCTACTGTACCTTTCTTCTCTTTGCCTAGTAAGACAACCTTTGGTTTGTACATGGGTGGCTCCACCAGCGTAGGCCTCATGTCAGAGATGCGGATGTCGTTGGGGGAACCTCCCAGAGAATCCTGGGGAAAAAAACAAAACATACTTTGACTTTGTGGTTGTGCACACACACGGCCAGCCCCAAAGGAAACTCTTTCTAAATGTTTGAGTGCTTGAATTGGCCCTGTTGTAACTTTAAAATCGGATGGAAAAAAATATAAGTTTCTCTATGATATCTATAATTTATGTGACATTCAATTTTTTTCCGTCATTAATTTTTCATGAATTCTGGTTGCACACAAGATGCTGCGAGAATATTCGAAAAGGAGGTAAGGGATACAGCCCACAGAAAGGTGGGCTACAGAAGCGTCTAGAAGTGCCTAACTCCGCCTCAACTTGCATCACAGAGTTAGATTTTAGAACACATCAGCATTCTGGAGATGTTAGAGGGAGAATTTAATTCCTAACAAGACCAAAAATGCAGTGCACTGAAATGCATTTGGAAAGTACAAAACTGGACCTGCTGCATGCTACTGAGAAAAGGCACACCAAATTGATAGGCTGGTTTGCAATAAAAGATTGTGCATAAAACTGATTTGTGCATAAAAAAGATTTACTGTCTTTTGAACTTGAAATTCAATATTTGACTTTGTAGTAAAATGAATAGACCTAAGATTAATATTGCAGGTTTGCTGGTAAACTGCATCACTGTAAAAGTTACTAGTACAATGGTGAGATATATTTAGCTAATGGTGAAATCATCAGTTTGTGTGTGGCACAGGCAATTACTGAATTACTCATTCGGACTTGTTACTTCAACTAAAGCCCAACAACAGCAAAACAGCAACTGATTTTCAGCTTTTCTTTGAGTGAAAGTCACGCTCTAAAATGGCAAGGCCATAGAGTAAAACACTCATTGCAATGATTCATAAGAATCGCTGCCAGAAATGTTACTGGTTGTCCCTACAGGCAATTATCCCCATTAGATATTGATTCACCATAACACATTACACACACACACGCACACACACACACTCACACACACTCACCAATCTTAATTACTTTACAATAAATATTGGCACAAGCAGAGTAACATGTACTAAAGAACTAGTCAACCATTGCTGGGACTGAAAGCGACTTACTGTAATCTAAATAAGAATCTAGTAGCTTCAATAACAAAAGGCCTAAATAATAAGACACTGACATACAGTTTGCAGCACATGTGGTTTTGTGATAAGCGGCCAAGTTAGTCAAGCATTAGCAAATTCTATTGACAACCCCCTGTTAATCGTATAGTACATCTTTTAATTGTCACAAACTATGCATATTGTCTAGCACTGATAACCCTGAACAAATACACATTTTTGAAGTAACTCATCAACTTTGAGCGTGTTATTCATTACCGTTGTGTGTGTATGTATGTGTGTGTGTGTGTCTGTGTGTGTGTGTGTGTGTGTGTGCTCCTCGCTGAGTCCAATGCCACCAGTCACAAGAGACAACACACATTCTTCCCTCCTCCTGCATGACTACGGCCTCCCTTGCACCTCCTTTCTGTATCCTCTCTCTTTCACACACACACACACACACACACACACACACACACACACACACACACACACACACACACACACACACATATCTCTTCATATCTAAGGCAACCTCCTGCAGCATCTCATGGTTCCTGCATCCTCCGCCAACCCTCCCACCCACCCCCACCCACTCCAGCGCCTGAAAGCCTCTTCCTTTGGTTCTATGCAGCCACTCACTGAAGCCCCTAGCTCCCAGCTAAACACAAGTACATATCAATATTTCAGCGCCTTCTTCGGGGCTGTGAGTAAACCGATATGGCAGGTGGATCTGCGCACCACATTACACTCTGAGAATACTTAATTAACTAGAAACCAAACAGCAGCAGGAGAAAGGAAGCCGTCAAGTAGTCTGCCATTGTTTAAGATATAGAGCAGGCAGAAGAGTAGTGCACGTGTGTGTGTGTGTGTGTGTGTGTGTGTGTGTGTGTGTGTGTGTGTGTGTGTGTGTGTGTACGTGTCTGTCTAGAGGGTGTGATCACAGATTGTTTTGTTATTTGTTGTCCCTTGTGAAAAAAAAAACTGCATAAAACTGCAGTGTCAAAATTGCAGTTTTTCTACAGTAGCCTTTCACTGCAGTACACAATATTTTGGACACTGCATTCACAAAGATACAGTTGTACTGCATTGTACTGCACAATACAGTATTTTGGACACAAAACGCTGCAATTATGTAATTTATTTTCTTAAGGGGGCAACAAGCATCAACTAAGCTTGAATCTGCAAGTTGCTACATACATGTACAGCCCATTTCTCATTTCTTGTTTTGGAGGAATCATCATCATTTACCATCAACTTTCAGTTTAAATTCAACTCAGGCTTTTGTTTACACAGGTTAGTTCTCTACCACCACCACCACCACCAGCAGCAGCAGCACAGCAGCTGATCTTTTGAGTCCCTCTCATTTTCTCTCTCTCTCTCGCCCGCCCGCCCACTTGCTCGCTCTCACAAAGATCTGGTCTCCCAGCAGCCACTTACTATGAGGCCGAACCAGGAAGATGCAATGGACAGGCTGACATTCTCAGGCTGAGGCAGGTTGTGGACGACTTGACGTAAAGAAATCTGAGCAAAACAAACAAGCAAACAAAAAAAGAATGGAGAGGAATTGGCATGGACTACAGGAGGAAGTGCGGGTGAGCCTGCTTGGGGTTTGTGGCCTGAGGATTTTAGCAACTTTTAGCGGCTTTAGCATATAGCATTTAGCATTTAGAATTAGCATGTTCAATAGCATGTGTGCGCTATACATACTTGTTTGGCACAGCAAACCCAAACAAAGGCTCACCTACCCTTCCAATGGCTGTTAGCTGACAAGAGGCAATATGAGGCCTTGGACACAACATACACAAGACATTAGAGCTCGCCTTGAGATGTCATCCTGACTGACAGTCGTCTCAACTGTTGTTCACAGAGCGCAAAAGGAGAAACAGGGAAATGTGGCGTGTACAGTAGGCTTTACATGAATGCTGCCCACTGATTGCTAAGCAACACATGATGAGATTTAGGCTAAAGAAATAAGGCTAGCCCTCACTTGCTGGGTCATAGTTTGTGAGCAGGTCATACATGGCAGTAACAGCTGTAAGCATCCAGCACATCTGTGATTGGTGGATTGGTTTGAAGCAGGATATGTACAGTAAGCTATGTCTGCATGGATGAACATTAACCCCCCCATCCCCATCCCCATTCTTAGAAAAAGCATAATTGCAAATGTAAGTAATACTTTGCAATTGTTTATGCAGACAGTGTTTGATAAACATTATGCTCCACCATGAAGAAAACACACACCCAGAAGCTTGCTGCAAGTTAGGAAGGAGAAAGAATCACTCCTGACTGTGTGTGTGTGTGTGTGTGTGTGTGTGTGTGTTGCCGCAGTTAGTGCCATGATCCGGCTGCCAAACTATGGCCCATTAAGTTTCGTGGGCGCGGTAGATTGATTGACAGGCCCATCAAACCGGCCCAAAAGACCCTGCTCACCACAGAGGAGTTCTCCACTCCTATCACTCTCGAGCCTCTCTGAATACTCATGCATACCATTGACATTTCCAGCTGACCTTTCTGCCTGTTTCCTCAACACTCCTCAGCACTCCTCCGCATAACACCACCTGACCAGAGGGGGCGCCCCGTCTGTCAGTAAGTAAAGACCACATTTAATAGCTCAGCTACTCTGCTTGGAGATAAGGAGAATTCACAAATTGCAGTTACTCAATTATCTGCAAAAAAAAAGAGGTTTCAAGCACGCCCTTTGGTATTAATAATAATTATAATAAAAAAAGGCTGCTTCTGCTATATTTCAGCTGCCCCTCCAGCCAATGTATGACATTTCTGCTGGGCCATTAACATTTGTGCAGATGCTTTGAAGCGTCGTCCACTGCTTCACCAACACAAAGGAGACTAATGACTCTTTTATGATCGTGCCTACTAATAAACAATGCCTCCGCTCGCTGTTGTCGTCAGGACGCGAGGAAGATGAGGTAAGGAAGTAGGGGTTGGGTCTCGGGCAAACCAGAGACTCAGAGATGAAAGGCATCCCTGATCTCTGCAGGGTCTAAAGCGCTGCTACTTTTCAATACGCTAACGCTAACCTTTGAAAACTATCCCCCCTTTGCTCCCTGCTCCAGAACGGCAGCTAATGGATGCCGTTTAAATTTTTTATCTTACCCTATTAAACTCCTGTCCTGTCTGGCTGACGGTCAAAAACACAGAGCCGCTAAACTTTATTGACTGCTTGGCTTTGGGGCTTGTCCTCTGTCGAGAGCTTATCCTTGAAAGACCTTTTCTCACAAATGGGGCACGATGAGGCAGAAGCACATCAGATTTCACTCCACTCGTTTAAGCAATCAAGCCTACAGCAAACACAGAGAAAGATATCTGACAGGCTTCAAATACAGATGAGAGGGGGGAGGGAAGGATCAACTACAATTCCGTCTCCTCCTGCAGATTCCTCTATTCATCTAGTATCTTCTGAAGCTGATTCGATTAGATGTAACATCTAACATACAGCCTACAGACTTCAAGAGAAAAAGTCACTGATTATTTCTTTCCTGCCTGAGAAATCCTTCAGCCACCAACTGTTACAACCGCTAACACCATATCTATTCTTTCTACAGCAACTTAGCCTGGAGTTACATCTTTGGAAGGCTTCAAGGGGGAAAATCCAGTGTTCCTATCTTTGGTCTTTGTTAGATTCTCCTTAAGGCAAGCTTCCTCTACACACAACAGTCAGGCAAAGATCTAGGATTACTACGGCTAGTTTCTCCTTAAACCAACCCTTCTGTTTACTTTTACAGCAGCAGCACAGCCATTCCTTCTCGAATACCCAGAAAAAGCTAAATTCAGCTAAATTCTGTCTCTGTCTTTGAGCATCACAATCTTCCTCAAGTCGACATGCTATCTATTGAACTCAACACAGTTTCACAGTTTTCATCAGACAGAGGAGAAGGGGTTAACGTTATCGAGGACAGAGGTCAGATGTCAGATGGCGACAGAGTCTGGGCTTACTTCGGAGCTCTCAGTAAGGTCCTCCTTGTCTTTACGCTTTGGGATATCGATGTTGGAGTTCATCATGGCACTCTGATCGACCAGCTGAGCTTGCTGGAACTCTTTCACCTCTCTATCTGTCACCTGTCACAGAAGACAAGGCCACAATATATAGAGCAAACGTATATACTGTATATGTATGTATACTGTATCTACACGTCTATATGATCTAAAGCTCTACCTTCAGGATGAAGATGGAGGGATATGGTCTTAGTACATGAAAAAATCAAACGCATTTGACTGGGGTCATTTCAACTCTTTGAAACACACATTGTGTTGTGGAGGAAACAGGTTTTTACTGATGAAGTTACTATTATAACGATGATATAGATCGATCGAACGATCCATGTATGAAGATAAGGGAGCTAATCTTGAATCTGGAGTTATTGAATGGGTTCAGATGAAAAGTTCACAAAGTCACAAAATAGGGAAAAGTTTTACGTCATCATACAACCATCATTGTTCATTACAGTTCAGTGTATTTAACCTATCTGCAAACTGTCTCTATTTAACCAAAATACATTCCAATTTCATGAAAGTCTTGTTTTCACTTTTCAGATTGACTTCCCACTTTCCCACCTTCACTGGCTATGAGATGAGCTTGCAAAAGTGAGAGGCTCCTACCAACTGTGTCAACGGTGAAATGAAGGGGGGGTGGCTCTAGGAAGATGAGGGGGTCATGAGCTAGGCCCTTATTCCCGTTGTGCTCTACCTCTTTGGGTGGCATGGGCCAGGGTGGGTCATATTTGTCGGAGTTGTGCTCTACCTCTTTGGGTGGCATGGGCCAGGGTGGGTCATATTTGTCGGAGTTGTGCTCTACCTCTTTGGGTGGCATGGGCCAGGGTGGGTCATATTTGTCGGAGTTGTGGTGCTCCATGTTGGTGCCGGAGGAGCACTTGTCCCCAGCCAGTGGGTGAGGCGTCTTGCCTACCAGGTTCTGCACCGACTTAACCATGTTCTTCAGGTCCTCAGGATAGGGAGTAGGGTACCGCTTCAGGTTGATCTCCACCTGAACACACACACACACACACACACACACACACACACACACACACACACACACACACACACACACACACACAGAGACACATACAAAGACATATACACACATACACACAAGACAATAGCAATAAGTTTTGACCACAAAGGAACATTTTTCTTACACAAGGCCACCTGTAGTTCAGCCCAACATTTATGGAGATTGCGCTTCTGAATCTCTCTCACATGGTTATTTTACAAGGTGAAAGGATTCTGCACCTCTTGGCTCTGTGAATGATGCTGTAGGATTTTTATATTTACAGTACACAGGCGGCTAGCATTGACATGTTGATGTTTCAACTACAGTACAAAAGCAAAACCAGTTCTTTCATGCTGTCACATTTAAACTCAATGTCTTGACCTGTGTACTCTCATTCTTATACAACTTAATGTACAGGTAGTATTATTCTAAAGGAACTCAATAGCTTGAACTGTGTCCTATCTTTCTTATAGAACTCAATGCATTGAACTGTGTACTATCATTCTAAAAGAACTTGATGCCTTGAACTGTATACAGGTAGTACATTATCATTCTTAAAGAGCTGTGTACTATCATTCTAAAAGAACTTGATGCCTTGAACTGTATACAGGTAGTACATTATCATTCTTAAAGAGCTGTGTACTATCATTCTAAAACAACTCGATGCTTGTACTTGAACTGTATACAGGTAGTACATTATCATTCTTAAAGAGCTGTGTACTATCATTCTAAAAGAACTCGATGCTTGTACTTGAACTGTATACAGGTAGTACATTATCATTCTTAAAGAGCTGTGTACTATCATTCTAAAAGAACTCGATGCTTGTACTTGAACTGTATACAGGTAATACATTATCATTCTTACAGAGCTAAGTATGTACTATCATTCTAAAAGAACTCGATGCTTGTACTTGAACTGTATACAGGTAGTACATTATCATTCTTAAAGAGCTGTGTACTATCATTCTAAAAGAACTCGATGCTTGTACTTGAACTGTATACAGGTACTACATTATCATTCTTAAAGAGCTCGGTGTCCTGCACGTGCTGCCCCTGAGCAGCAGATCCTATAGGGAGGGCGGGAAACCTTCACTTTTCCTGAATTGTCCTCCTCTTCCTTCTTCTCCTCGAACTCGAAGGCCACCGTCATGCGCTGCTGTCGCTGCTCCTCCCACAGCGTGGGGTTGAAGCTGTCGCTGTCCGACTGATAATCTGGAGAACAGGGGAGCCGTGAGATTAGATTACTGTAAATAAGATTAGTAGTGCCCCATCTCTTGCATGAAATTAAAAAAAAAAATCTTAAAAAAAAACTTTATTGTCCATCACAAATATGTAATGCAGTGGTTATTACAATGTCAAGATAATATAAGCAAATAGTTAGCATATCACTTGTAATAGCCTTTTTATTCAAGCAGAAAGAAGGAGGCTCAGAACAAAAAGCACAGGGGCAGTTAAAAAAAGTAATTTACTGCAGCATCACTGAGATTATGTATTGTAAAGTGAGAGCATCAATGAATGGATAATCTGGGAGGATTATAATCTGGTTACAGTACCTTCTTCATGTCGCGGCTGCTGGGGAAACATGTAGTTGGTGAGGACCCTCTGTTTCGTCTCAGGGTGGGCCTCTGTCTGCAGAGGTATCAGGGCCTTGGACTGCAGGGGTCACAGACACAGGTTAAGGGTCAAGGTCATAGGGTCAAAGGTTAAATAAGGTCATGAGTCAAGGGTTAAAATAATCAATATTACAAATATATATTCTCAACGTGTAGTGTGTGGTGCAAAACAGACATTCATTTGGTCAGTTTGATATCATAATATCCAATCTGATTTACACTCTACTAAAGTATTTGTGTCACTGTATACAAATGATAAATATACGAGCATCTGTTCCTACCTGATTGTCTGATAGCCAGAGTGCAGCAAGATCTTTAAGTTTGGTGAAAGTGAAGGGAAGATTTTTCAACCTGTTGACAGAGACGAAAATGAATCACAAATGTTTATAGCTAAAAATAGTGTGCAATAGAGTGCCAATGTTCAGAAGGATAAACTGAATAAGACTCATATTGTCCTATCTGTGCGTGAGCGATGAGGCAGTCCTAATAAATGATCTCTCTATCTCTGTGCTAACTCCCAGAAACAAGCCTGAACGTCTCTCTCTCTCCTTCAGTAATTGCATTATCAACATCCTGTAATCACACACACATTAATCAGCTAGCTCTCAGGCTAAGGGCATCAAGCACATCTGCCTCAGCTCTTGGAGCGAGGCAGCGGGCTTGTTGGTCGTAAGGAGAGATGAGATCATTGCCATTTTGAGTTATGAGAAAATGCTCTGGGTCTGCAGGGTGATTTAATCGTGTCGCGTCTGGTGAACAAAGATGCTTTTGTCCCCTTTGCCTCTCAACACGGATATCTTGCATTATCATTGGGGGTGAAGAGAAGATAATCAAGAGGTGTAAAGGATGACATTTTGACTACGCAGGTGTGTGAGAGAGTGAGTGTGTGTGGTGTGCATGAGTGTGTGTTTGTGTGTGTGTGTGTGTGTAAGTGAGTTTGTGTGAGTGAGGGACAGAGAAAGAGAGATCGAGTATGTGTGAAAAAGAAAGTGTGTGAGAGGGAGAGAAAGAAAGAAAAGGAGAGAGAGAGTGTGTTTGTGTCTGTGTGTGTGTGTGTGTGTGTGTAAGTGAGTTTGTGTGAGTGAGGGACAGAGAAAGAGAGATTGAGTATGTGTGAAAAAGAAAGTGTGTGAGAGAGAGAGAGAGTGTGTGTGTGTGTGCATACATGTGTGCGTGTCTAATGTTAACTGTGAAGGCTTAGGATTAGCTGCTCCGTTAACATGTAATCTTTTCAATCAGGCACATGCCCAGACAGACCCCTGGAGGAGGCCCTAAGCCCCCTGTCCTCTCTGGAGTGGAGAGTGGCCACTTGACTGGCTCCAGCCCTCCTCCTGATTTCCCAACAAGTGGAACCTCTTTCTCTTCTTTCTCTTCCCCCCAAAGCCCTTTAATTCACTAAGAGCGCTCCCTCCATCCCGACCCCTTCCTTGTTTACCAACCCCTAACACCACAGCCAAGACTAAAAGCCTGTTCTAGAACACCAACAAGACTCTTCAAATAGAAATGAATGAATGCAAAACATGTCAATAAAGGAAGTTAAATGAGCTGTAAAGGTAGGCGGTCGATTAAGTAGGGCTGGGGTGACTTCTTTGCCTCTTTCCCCCCCTTACTGTCAGGAGTGCCCACTGAGTGGGGGCAGGCTTTAATAGCGGACATGTTAAGTGATGAGGCTTAATTACCTCCAGTGCCCTTAATCACACACAGAGCATCTAAACATCTCATAAACAGGCTTCTTAATTAGCCGCGGGCAACGAGGAAGTGCTCGCTAATGCAATGCGGCACCGCTACAGACACCGCCGCTGCCACAGCCACCGCCGGCAGCCGCTATCTTTTAACTGTCTTAATGCAGCCATCGGAAAAATAGCAACACATGTTGTTGTTGGCCACCTGGCCTGCTGCTCACAAATGGGCACACTTAATAGCAATTAAAAGCGTCTCCAAAACAGAAACACAGAAACTTCTGGAACTGGAGAGAGATAGGGGGCTTAGTTAAATCTAGCGTTCCGGAAAACAAGAACGCTCCGGAACAAGAACACATTAACCCGCTTGCATTAACTATCTCACATGGACCACTGTGTTGCGGCATGAGAGGGGTTTCTGTTTCCAGAGATTAATCACGGTTTGGGGCCTACAGGTCACTGGTGAAATGATAGATAGATCGAGGGGTCCAGACGCTTGCGCTACGGCAGGCCAGAGCAAGCGAGCCCAGAGGGAGAGAAGCATCAGGTGTGACTTACCTATTGTCGCTCAGGTTGAGAACGCGGAGCTTCGTCATCTGGCCGATCTCATCAGGCAGAAACTCCAACTTATTGGAGCGCAAGGACATGACTGTCACATTCCTACAGTTGCCAATCTGTGACACAGGGAAGAGGGGGAATGATACACACACACAGCTAAAAATAAGCACAAACACATGCATACATGCAAATGAACACACACACACACACACACACGCACACACACACGTGTGTGTGCATCCATACATAAACATATGCTGAAGAGAATAGTATTACAGACCATCTGCCAAAGCATACACACACTGCACAAAGGCAGTGACACACAGATGCACAAAGGCAGTACACACCAACAAACACACACACACACACACACACAAACACACACACACACACACATTTGCTGGACAGGATTTTGCTCATGACTGTCCAAAGTAGCATCACAAAGCGGTGAGCGATCCATCATCCAATGAAAGGAGAGAGGACAACACATCATATTTCACTGCCACAAAGAACAAAAGCACAAGTACATCCTTCCTGTCCAAGAACCTGTGCTCAGGGCCTGAGTTATGGAGCTCTAACAAAAAGGCTGGAATCACTTGCTATTTTCAAGGGGAGCGGAGAAGAGGAGAGAGGAGAGGAGAGAACAGAGGAGGAGAGGAGAGGAGAGGAGTGGAGAGAAGAGGAGAAGAGAAGAGAAGAGAAGAGAGGGGAAGGGAAGGGAGGAGGGGAGAGGAGAAAGGATGAGAGGAAAGGGGGTTGAGAGGAGAGAAGAGGAGAGGGGAGGAGAAGAAAAGGAAAGAGAAGAGAGGAGAAGAGACAGGAGAGAGGGGAGCAGAACAGATGCTGCTGATGGTGAATTGTGAGGCTGTGGAGATCAGGCCCTTGGCCAGCCATAAAAACACACAGACAGAGGTGTCCTTCCCTTCCCTTCCTGCTACTGACTCCAGCAGGGTCCACAGACTCTGATAAGAACCCTGGCAACCCAGTGGGACTGGAGAGGAGCCAAGGATGGGGAGGATGGAGATAACACAGAGAGAGAGAGAGAGAGAGAGAGAGAGAGAGAGAGAGAGGGGGGAGACAGGGAGAGAGATAGATAAAGAAAGAGAGAGAGAGAGAGAGAGGGAGACAGGGAGAGAGATAGATAAAGAGGGAGAGAGAGAGAGAGAGAGAGAGAGGGAGAAGAAAAGAGAGAGAGGAAAACAGAGGGGAGTGGGATATGGGAAAAGAGGAAGAGGGAAAGGCAGGAAGAAAAAAGTGTAAGCTGAAAGGAGAAGGCAAAAGAACGACAGAAAGAAAGGAAGCATAAAGCAGTAGGACAAAGGTGAAGGGACAGACAGAAACAGAAAAAAAGAAAGCAGGACAGAGATGGTGAGGCCAACAGAAAGAACAAAAAAAAGGAAGCTAGAGAAAGCAGAGAGGCATGAAGCACGGCCATCGTCAGCCATCATGGGCCAGAGATGGGGCCGTGCCCGCTTGGACCGCTGAGTGGCAGAGTGGCAGCCTGGCTGGCAGGATGTGCGGCTGGTTGGCTCCAAAACACACACACACACACACACACACACACACACACACACACACAGACACACACAGACACACGCACACACACACACACACACACACACACACACACACACACAGACACACGCACAAACACACACACACACACACACACACACACACACACACACACACACACACACACTCCCACTCCCAGGAGCTGAGCCCAGGCCAAGGCCCTAATGAGTGACTCTCTCACCGAGGAGACTATCAGCCCAGCCTGCACACCATCAGCTTAGTGCAACTCTGACTAGCCTACGCCACCCATAACCTATAACCAGCAGAGCTCAAAACACACAGCAAGCCAAGTGCATTTATTTGCTTTGTCAGGAGGACACTACCTCACAGGGCTTTAACCTTCCTTTTTATGTTTCTGCTTTCCATATTCCCACACTTCCAATCTTCCAGATCTATTGCTATCCAAGTTTTTCTCTGACCATTTTCAGTCAAAATAGCCAAATGCATACTTGCTAACTTACAGTAGTTGACAGCATTGCTGGTTACAATGAAATAGCCCATTGCCAATAAAAAATAAACAACTTGCTAACTGGTTAAAATACCCTAAGTAACTAAGTAGCTAATTGGTTAGAAAAGCCCATTGCTAACCAACTGTGTTGCTAACTGGTTTCCCAGCTTTTACAACGTGATTTCAACTAAGCACAGAGCAAGCCCCCAAGTCCTAGCATTACCATGTATGTCTGCCTGAATACACGTATATGTATCACACAAATAACACAAATAACAAATATATATATTTTATATTTTTGTTTACTCACCTCCCTGGGCAGCTCTGACAGGAAGTTCTCATCAGCTGCAAATGTCCGCAGGTTGGTCAGGTAGCCAATGGTTGGAGGCAACGACTCCAGTTCATTACAGCTGCAGTCAAACTCCTCTAAGAGCGACAAACTAAAAGAACAAGAGACGTCACAGGTAAGGAACAGCTTTTCACACAACATGTTTGGAGATCAAAGGTGTAAAACTTTAAGTGTACTTTAACAGCACTCTCACTCAACAAATTCACTAAATGTATATAATCTTTTTGTGACAGATGTGACAGAGACAAACATTAGATCCATTTGACAAAACATGTATAAATATTTATAAACCTTCAGACTTCATTCATATCACAGAGTCCCAGTTACAATATTACTAAGGTATATGATTATATACAGAGTAACGTCTTTCAGCAACATACTGAAACTTGAAGTTAAATTTCACATTTTGATTCAGGAGTATTGTAAAGACTAAGCATTCACACCAGGAATGAAAATTATTTTAATTGATTATATTATAAGTATTTGAGTTAATAATGTTAACTGTAACAATATGACAATACTGACCATGAAAGCCTGATGTGTGTGATGTTCTAATTGGTCGTCATTTTTGTATTTTCCTTCAAATTGCCCTGACAGCAAAAGCGATCTCCAGCTAACTTTTATTCATCATTATAGTGCATGTTGTGGATATGGTGTGTCATTGACTAGAGTGATGCCTCAAACTTAAGTGTAGCCATCATTCCTGGTGTGTACTACCCCTTAGAGTCCGAGTCAGAGAAGACAACCTAACCACTGATATTTTACTCTGTGTATAATGCAACCACTGCAACAGGGACTTTGCAAAAAAAGTATTGCTGACACACTCATAAATGATTTTTATTTTATTTTATGTAGTGCACACACAATATCAAAGAAGGTCAAGATTGAAGGTATTCCTATTCACAACTATATGGGGACCAAGAAATAAACAATGACAAACAAACAAACAAATAATTATGTGTTGAAAGGAATGACAGTGGAATGATGTTAGGTGTTTTTTTCAATGAAACATTTTTATCAGATATCAGTGGAGCACAGCGAGACCATACCATAGCTTAGCTACTGTTGAGCACATTATTCTTCATTGCTCATTTAAAGGAGAATAAAGGACTTTGCAACTTTTAGTTCTGTTTTTAGAGAACTTCATGTACCTTCATTCGGTACAAAAATGCTGAAAATCTGTTCAGGAATGAGTGCGCTGGCCTACTAATATAACAAGCACTACAAAAAAACCTGAAAGCTGAAGGGCTTTTAATCCTGATATACAGAATCTACTCTAACTTAGTATTGGTGGTGCTTCTGACATCAATAGACTAACACACTCATTCCTAACAGATTTTCAGTATTTTTCTTTTGCACAGCCAGATTCTCCTTTAATGGCAGAAACTTGATATAGCACATCACACATCAGAGCCTTCATATCCTTCCTTATTTACTTGTACATTTATTATGATATAGTATATAAGTATATAAGCAACATCATTCAGTCTAATATACTGTACTTAATAATCTTAGTGACCAGGGTGTTTACTGAGTCAAGCGCTTCAACAGTGCAAAAAAATTCGCATCAGGCATCACAATAAAATGATTTTCAGTATCTAAGGGGAAATCCCAAAATGTGTAGTGTGTGTGTGTGTGTGTGTGTGTGTGTGTGTGTGTGTGTGTGTGTGTGTGTGTGTGTGTGTGTGTGAAGGGTCCACACAGCGGGGTCATTAGTGTAGCATTTGTCTGGGGCCGGCAGACCCAGCTGGCTTTCCATATGCACAGAGTGTGTGTGTGTGTGTGTGTGTGTGTGTGTGTGTGTGTGTGTGTGTGTGTGTGTGTGTGTGTGTGTGTGTGTGTGTGTGTGTGTGTGTGTGTGTGTGTGTGTGTGTGTGTGTGTGTGTGTGTGGCACGTCAGTTTGAGAGTATACGGCAGTCTCCAGAGATGAGCGCTTATCTGAATAAACACACCATGGTCAACAAGGAAAGGAGTTAAGGGGAAATCACAGAGCGAAAGGCTTTCTAGGGCTATTTTCACATGATTGGAAGTTCATTCGTACTGTACAGTAGAGTTGGCAGCACACAATCATGTCAATCGATGTCTTTTGAGAAAGTTTGGTTTTGTGATTTTGACCTAAAACACTAAAACGACTGTGCCTGGAGCACGTCGGTGCACTGATACAAAACACTCAGTTTTGGCACTTTAGGTTGAAATCACAAAGAATTAACTTTCTTACAACATCTGTAAAAAAAATAGCCCTACAAAGCATTCCGCTCCGTATTTTTCCTTGAAGCAGTATTATTATCATCCATGTTTAGTTCAGTTCGGAGGCTACTTACCCTAATTTGGGGCGTCCACTAAGTAGGTCATTTTAGACGCATGTGTGGACGACACACACAAACAAAACAAAACAAAAAATTGACCAATGACAAACCAAGAATTCATAAGAGGTGCACAAAATCACAGGCATGGTGAGACTGTGAGTGACATCATGTCGCCATGGAGATGATGGTGGTAGTCATGGCGGCGTCACTATCTCTGGTGGGGGTGGGGGGTGGGGGAGGTCAGGGTCACATTCTTCCTGCTTGTCTTTGGTCTCTCTCTACAGCTAAAACACCACATCAAATAGCCTACAGGGTCTACTGTAACTTGGCTTGGTGTAGCTCCAGAGTAATTTCAAGCATTGCCTTCTAACAGCACCAAATAGCGAGAGGAATGAAAGCATCTGGAACACCATAGACCGAACGCGAACGCAATGGCAAACAAGCACTTCACACTGAGTCACTGTAGCCTCAGATCTTACGTTCGGTTTCGAATAATCTGAAGCTCCGATAACTCAGTGTAAAGTACTTGTTCGCTAAGCTGGGCATACACTGTGCGATATTTTCGATCGTTAGACGCAGCACCAGCTCAAACTGTACGATTAATTCACAGGGGTTAAAAGTTCATAGCTCATCGTTGATGTTCTCACACTGTGCGATCTCATTTTGGCCACGACGCAACTGCTCACACTGCGCGAGCGAATACTGAGCACAAAACTCAAAATTATGGGAAGAAACCACTAAAAGAACAAGTCTTCTTGCCTGTTTGCGCTCTTCCAGTGTAGAAAAAGAAATGCATGGGCATACAGGACTTTGAAGACATGGGTTTTGTTTCATGTAGCACTGAAAGTGAATTCTGCATTATGTCTACAGCTTGCTGAATTCTGCACCAACTTTCATTGATGCAAATAAATAGGCTCTTTTTGGTTTAGTCCACTGGTCGCCATGGCTTCAGTACACTTTCACTTTACCAATCATATCCGAGCAGGCTCAGAGAGCAAAAAGCATTAAGTTAATAGGGAAATCGTGTCGTGGCTGTGCTTAAACTGTGCGAACACCCTCACGAGGGACGACAGAATATCAAACCAGTTTGATTTTCAGCCGACCCTACGATTGTCGATTGGGAGGTAGTCGTGGGAGGTTAATCGCTTCTCGTTACCCTGTATACTACACGATATGAGACGCACGAGTGAGCTGAAAATCGTCCCGATCAATTCTCACACAAGTGAAAAAACGTGGCAAAAAGGGGCAAAAATCGCACAGTGTATGCCCAGCTTTATGCATTCACGTTCGGCCTTTTCCAAATTCTTCTGTCCCACTTGCTATCTAGTGCATGTAGCAGGCTCATTCAACAGGGCTATGCTTGAAATGACTTAATCCGGAGCAACACTTTAAGCATCTCATGACATTTAACCTCATTCAGCATCTGACTGCTGTGTTTTATGTGTTTGTTTAAAAAGGCAACAATTTAAATCTCTCATAAACATCTAAATCATCTGCGATCTCCAAAAGCCATGATCTGATCGTTTTGTGATGCTGAGCAAAGCACAGGACTGGGAACAATAATTAACAGCACCTAACAGGGTGACAAAGTACATTGTCGCTTCTCTTGGTGTGAACTGTGGTTCCGCCAATCAGCGTTTTGCCACACGAGGTGAGAAGAACCAACAGCGCAGAGGTGCGAGACAACAGTCACACACACACACACACACACACACACACACACACACACACATCCACACAGTGTGTGTGGGTGTGAGGGGGCATGAGCAAGATGGATCTGGAACCAAATTTAACGTGACTGCATCGCTAACGCATGTTCCCTTCACGTCCTAATGGCCTTATGTATTTAGAGGCCCTGAAGCCAGCACTGACAATATCATACCAATAACACACACACACACACACACACACACACACACACACACACACACACACACACACACACACATTTACAGCTAGTCACTACTACATCTTACTGTACTTAAACATGCTCACACATCTGTAAGGGAAAACATATGCCTCATCATTGTGTGTGTGTGTGTGTGTGTGTGTGTGTGTGCGTGCACGTATGTGTATGGCAGGGGTGATGTCTGGGTGTCAAAACGTTTTTTTTTTTTTTTAAAGCAACACTATGCAATATTTAACCACAATTTGAGATTTCTAGTCCATCACCTTGGATGGCATATGAAGTGTGGTTTAACACAAATATATTTCCCACTAGACATCCATGTTTTGCACTCTGCAACCACTTCAAAATGAAAGAAAGTTGCAGCATTGTTCACTTCATTGCAATCAAACATCAATTAGCACCATCTCACAGTGGCACTAAAGTTTTTGGAAATGTTTGAAAGTTTTTAGAGCCTTTAGTGTCTACCAAAAACTACATAATGCTGCTTTAAGAGGTGTTTTAAAATAGCGCTGCTTTTGGGAGTTTAAACATTAAAAAAGAACACATTTTTTATGCTCACCTCCCAATGTTGTTAGGCAGTGAGGTAAGCTGGTTGTCATCTACTTTTAGCGTCGTCAGCTTTTTCAACATTCCTATGACAGAAAAAAAACAAAAACACACACACACACACACACACACACACACACACACACACACACACACACACACACACACACACACACACACACACACCAAAGACAGGCAAATCTTAACTCATGGAGCAGCAACAATCAATCATTCACATTTCTGTGCAAATAAAACCTATAGGGCTCTATCTTGCAGACGGCGCACCATGCCTTCGCGACTCGCGCAAGCTATCATTGCTATTTTGTGCGAGCGCATGGTTCGTTTTTCTCTCAAGTAATTCACGTTGTCTAACTAGCAAGTGACTTTGCGTCCTCGGAGGTGTGTCGAAGGTGTGGCTAGGCGCAAAGCGCGTTAGATGCTATTATACAGACGCAGAAAGGGATCCGCCAGTGACTGGAAAAACCTGGTCATTCGTCAGTCACGCATTCCTGAAATGCTATTTTATGGACGCACAACGC
>JAODXP020000022.1:29652649-29662649 GCA_027497455.2 Sardinella longiceps | reverse complement strand
GGTAGTTAGGATCCTTAACCAAATAACATTGTGAAAACAACATTAGGTACAACTTTCGTAGCTCACTTATGTGTGGAATCATTCACTATTACAGTAAAATAAAAGCACAAATGAAAACAACAAGAGGCAAAGAGTTTTAAAAGTGACTCACTTTGGCATAGTTTTCAGATGGTTTTCTCTGAGTTCCAGGATGCGTAATTTGGACAGTCTGGAGGGACAGAAGATAAAAAAGGACAGAAGATAAAAAAGGACAGCATCAGTGTGCATGACGGCAGCTGCCTTTGTGGCAGCATCACAGCCCTTTGTTTACCACAGAAGCCAAATAGGAAAGAAAAAGTGGAATTCAAGTCATGTCATTCTCTCACACAAACACACACAGCATGCCTCAGGCTTAGAGCCAAAGCTGATCAACTCTCTCTCCATCACTCATTCTTTCTCTTTCTCTCGTTAGTGCTCTCTCTCTCTCTCTCTCTCTCTCTCTCTCTCTCTCTCTCTCTCTCTCTCTCTCTAAATCACTCACTTTCTGTCTCAATCTCTCTCTCTTTCTCCCTAAATCACTCAATCTCTCTCTCTCTCTCCATCTCTCTCTCTCTCTCTCTCTCTCTCTCTCTCTCTCTCTCTCTCTCTCTCTCTCTCTCTCTCTCTCTCTCTCTCTCCCTCTCTCTCTCCATCAGTAACGACAGGAGCCATTCATTATCAAGCAGACAGAGATGCCAGGCAGTGCTTTATTCATGCAGGCCCAGGGCAGTGTTGCGTCTCTGGGCAGCTCCCTCATTCTGGGCTGGCCTGCTATGCTGGAGAGAAGCAACAAAAGAAAAGCGTACATAACATAACATAACACTACACTAAACTACACTACACTACACTACACAACATCATACTACACTACGCTATACTTAGGGATGAGCCAATTAATCGTGATTGCTATTACATAATCATAAATAAAATCGTGAAAAGGCTCCCTTTAATCGTTAAAAAAACTATGTAATATGCGGCCACTGGAAGCCGCTACACGTAACTAGAGTTTGGACTATAACATTATACTGTAAAATCATGTCTTTTTTCCACCGAGGAAAGTGGTTATTTTGGTTTTATATGTCACATTTGGTCACATTTATGTACAGTATGCATAATAATCGTAGTTATTGTGAAATCGTGATTATTTCTCAGAGAATAAGCATACCCTCATCCCTATCCACTATACTGCACACTCCTCATCCCTATACACTATACTGCACACTCCTCATCCCTATACACTATACTACACACTCCTCATCCCTACACACTATACTGCACACTCCTCATCCCTACACACTATAGTATACTGCACACTCCTCATCCCTATACACTATACTGCACACTCCTCATCCCTATACACTATAGTATACTGCACACTCCTCATCCCTATACACTATAGTACCTACATACACACATAGTCCTCATCCCTATACACTATAGTATACTGACACACTCCTCATCCCTATACACTATACTGCACACTCCTCATCCCTATACACTATAGCATACTACACTGTACGCTCATCCCTATGACACTATACTGCACACTCCTCATCCCTATACACTATACTGCACACTCCTCATCCCTACACACTATACTATACTGCACACTCCTCATCCCTATACACTATACTGCACACTCCTCATCCCTATACACTATAGTATACTACACACTCCTCATCCCTATGCACTATACTGCACACTCCTCATCCCTATACACTATAGTATACTGCACACTCCTCATCCCTATACACTATACTGCACACTCCTCATCCCTACACACTATAGTATACTGCACACTCCTCATCCCTACACACTATAGTATACTGCACACTCCTCATCCCTACACACTATAGTATACTGCACACTCCTCATCCCTATACACTATACTGCACACTCCTCATCCCTATGCACTATACTGCACACTCCTCATCCCTATACACTATAGTATACTGCACACTCCTCATCCCTATACACTATACTGCACACTCCTCATCCCTATACACTATACTGCACACTCCTCATCCCTAGCACTATACTGCACACTCCTCATCCCTATGCACTATACTGCACACTCCTCATCCCTATACACTATACTGCACACTCCTCATCCCTATACACTATACTGCACACTCCTCATCCCTATGCACTATACTGCACACTCCTCATCCCTATACACTATAGTATACTGCACACTCCTCATCCCTATGCACTATACTGCACACTCCTCATCCCTATGCACTATACTGCACACTCCTCATCCCTACGCACTATACTGCACACTCCTCATCCCTATACACTATAGTATACTGCACACTCCTCATCCCTATACACTATAGTATACTGCACACTCCTCATCCCTATACACTATACTGCACACTCCTCATCCCTACACACTATAGTATACTGCACACTCATCCTCATCCCTATCACACTATACTGCACACTCCCTCATCCCTATACACACTATACTGCACACTCCTCATCCCTATACACTATAGTATACTGCACACTCCTCATCCCTATACACTATACTGCACACTCCTCATCCCTACACACTATACTGCACACTCCTCATCCCTACACACTATAGTATACTGCACACTCCTCATCCCTATACACTATACTATACTGCACACTCCTCATCCCTATACACTATAGTATACTACACACTCCTCATCCCTATGCACTATACTGCACACTCCTCATCCCTATACACTATACTGCACACTCCTCAAACAAAGTGGCTGACTCTGCTTGGGCAGTCTTAAGCCTTTACTGAAGCGGACGTGGGCCACATCCCAACCAGCTCGGGGTCAAATCCTCCCTGGAGTCTGAGCCGTTATCTGTGTGTGTGTGTGTGTGTGTGTGTGTGTGTGTGTGTGTGTGTGTGTGTGTGTGTGTGTGTGTGTGTGTGTGTATGTGTGTGTGTGAGCTGTAGCTGCATCTGTGTGAGATGTACTGTACAGTCACAAGAAAGTGATGAATGGGTCTGTTGTATGTCTGTCTGACTTCCTCACAGACACTCACGCGCAGTACAAAGAGCACAGCACACACACACACACACACACACACACACACACACACACACACACACACACATCTGTCTTTATATATTTTAGTGGGCAAGCGCACACACACACACACACACACACACACACACACACACACACACACTCACACACACACACACACACACTACACACACACACACACACTTGTCAGCCATTTACCTCCCAAAGTTGGCAGGCAGGTACTCCAGGAAGGCGTCATTTAGGAACAGCTGTGTCAGGTTGAGGAGCTGGGTGAAGCCATCGGGGAGCCTTCAAGCAGACAAGACCAGACCAGACGAGAGTGGAGGAGAGTGGAGGAGAGAGGAGGAGAGATCAGACACACCATTTAAACACTAAAGAAACACACTCACACACACACACACACACACACACACACACACACACACACACACACACACACTCAGGTTTACCTTTAGCCAACACTTCAGCCTACAACAGCACAAACACACACACACACACACACACACACACACACACACACACACACACACACACACACACACCCTCAGGTCTACCTTTAGCTAACCCTTCAGCTCAATGCATCCTGAAACAGCACACACACACACACACACACACACACACACACACACACACACACACACACACACACACACACACACACACACACACACAGTAACAACTAAAATCTCCACAACTTGTTCCCATTTAGAGAGGTCAGAGGGATGCTTTGCGACAGCAGGTAGTGGAGAAGATGGCTTGTCACAGGTGCGTCCCACACAGGAGCCGCCTGTCACAGAGTACGAGCCAATCATTTGTGTCAGTCTCAGATTTGGGCGGGGCTGGGGCAGCACTGTGCTGCTATCACAGATAGCAACACGCTTTTGCAACACTGCACACTAAATCCCTTGTCAGATTTATTATTTTTTTCTCTCGCGCCAGAATGCGAAACAAATAAGCCCTCCAAAAATAAGGTTTGCGAGGACCTAGCCTGGGGACTGCGCCGGCTTCAGATAATCCTTCACAGATTTTGACATGTAATACAAAAAGCCAAGGCTTATTCTACCTGAGCAGAGGTAGAGAGCACCAAAATAATATTGCTCAAACCTACACAACAACAACAACAACAACAACAACCACAACAATAATAATATTCTATTTGGTAACACTTTATTTTAAGCATGTGTTAAGCAACATCAATCATTTGTTAGGCATGAATTCAGATATTTCTTGTTCATGACAAATTAGGTCTTTGTTCTTGAAAGGATCTTAATAAGGACCTAGTGGGCCTTGATTTTGAGTTACTAATAAGTAGCAAGTGCCAGAAGAGAACATGTATAACTTCCTAGTATACTGTCTGAATAACTCCCTAATAGTGGGAGAACAGTTGTAGAATAAGCAAGCATATGCAACATGGGCAGTGAAATATAACATTGAGGTGTAGCTGCATGCTTACATATTCCACAACTGTTCCCACTATAAAGGATTTATTGAGAGAGTATAATAGGAGTTTATACATAGGATACACTCTTCTGGCAGTTACAACTCATTAGTAAGTAGAGATCAAGGCCTATTAAGGTTATATAAAGAATAAAGGCCTAATTCATCATGAATAAGGAATTTGTGAATACATGCCTAAAAATGGCTGATGTTGCTTAATACATGCTTTACAAGTCACTAATACAGACATTAATTAGGCATGCCTTAGTGCCTAACATGTGATCCTTAAAATAAAGTGCTACCTTCTATTGTATTCATTCTAAAATTCTCAAATTCAAAAAAGCCATAATAATAATATTCTATTGTATTCTAAGCTTCTCAAATTCAAAAAGCCATTTCATTAATCAAGATACTATTTTTAAAATGTGGTGACACAATACAGTACATCTACTCTATAGCTATAGCTAACATGTCCGTGACATTCCCACACATGCAGCTCACTCACTTGGTTATGGGGTTGACACTAGCCTCCACCACAGACAAGCATTTACAACATTTGATGTTATCTGGGAACTCCTGAATACCTGAAAATGGGATTAGGGAGGAAATAAGTTCTGAAATATGTTGTTTTTAAAGAATATTCAATAAATTCAATAAATATTGAATTTAAAAAATATACATTCATCAAATACATTTTACTACTCTTTGTAACTGAACAGATATGCATGTGACAAATAAAATTCTTGAATATTGAATCTTGAAATATCATTTCAAGGTGTCAAATACTTATTATAATTATATATAATTTACAATTATACTTATTATATTTGAATTTGTATTTATATTTATTTACATTTACTACAATGCAGTTGCTTTTCAATTACATTATTTGTTTTACATTCATACAGTATAAATCGTTTATCCTTTACACTGTCTCCACTGAGATTGTCAGAAGAAAGTCAGAAGACAGCGATCTTGTTGAGGATTCGATCTCTGTTGTCAACTCACCATTTTTACTGATATCTAACTCCTTGAGGTTGACAAGGCTGGCGATGGTGGTTGGCAGGTTGGAGAGGTCGTTGTCAGGCATGCTGAGTTTCCGCAGGGCTTGACAGTTGAAGAGTTGCTGAGGAAGACAAAAGAGTCTGAGTCAGTAGCATTGGACAGGGCCAAGGGGACGGGGATAGGGATGGGCTGGGCTGGGGTGGTGTGTGTGTGTGTGTGTGTGTGTGTGTGTGTGTGTGTGTGTGTGTGTGTGTGTGTGTGTGTGTGTGTGTGTGTGAGGGCCCCGCCCCTCCCCCCATCCCCAGGGGTCAGCTCAACACTGGCAGGTGAAATATATTTAAATCGTGTGCTGACTCTCGCTACTGGCCACGTATAAAAATGTTTGAGGCCAGCAGACCACTGCCAGGGCTGGAAGGGACAGAGATAATTAGCACTGAGTTAAATGTATTCCATTTGGTCTTGCAGTCGCAGTACCGTTAATCATCTCCTAAGGCAGGGAGGGAGTGTGTGATATACGCACATAAGTACAGGTGGAGAGAAGGGTGTGTGTGTGTGTGTGTGTGTGTGTGTGTGTGTGTGTGTGTGTGTGTGTGTGTGTGTGTGTGTGTGTGTGTGTGTGTGTGTCTGAGTATGTGTGTATGTGTGTGTGTGTGTGTGTGTGTGTGTGTGTGTGTGTGTGTGTGAGTGTGTCTGTCTGAGTGTGTGTGAATGTTTGAGGACCAGACTCTGCTGAGACAGTACCTACTGCCCTTGGTGAACCATCACAGACGAAAGAGAGATCCACTATTGAGTCTTATCCAAATCCAGCTCATATTCACCCAGTCTCAGTTTCCTACTGTAGGTAGAGATGCTGCGACTGCTACCCCTGTCTGGACCACAGACTTATTATTATTGCCTGGGGGGTGAGCAGACAGTACAGGATGCAGAGACTGAACTGTTTTAAGTCTAACAAAGTCAAAAGTTTACTTTATATTGGATGTTTTCAAAAAGTTTTCCAAAAGCTTTGAGTTCTTCGAAAACTTTTGAAGACACAAAAGTGCCCTGAGGAGATAGAGTAAACTACTTGTAAATAGTTACATGCTTTTTTCATAAAAATGTGAAACTTTTGGCAATTTTTGCAAAGGTCATCATACGTATGTGGTCCCATTAGAGATGACTCAGGTGACTCAGGGCCGATCTAGCTCGGATTTAGGTTAGGTTAAGGTAGTGCCTTTTAGGCTGTGTCGGATGGTGCCGTTGGGGGCAAAAACACAACATGAAGACCATAACTGGACCGCATCAGAGTCATTATATCAGGACCAGACTGACACAAGATTCCAAATCAATCCAAGATTCCAAACCGACTCCAAACAGATTTCTGATAGCGCAGTGAACAGCTGGGTTTCTCCATCTCTGTGCCCTTCACACATATAAATATTTCAGATGCTCTTGAGAGGCAGAGCAAACACAAATAGATCAGCTTGCATACTATGGTGTTCTTTGAAAAAACACAAATAGAGTACCCTGCATAGGGGTCAATAGACAGCAAACACACATAGAGTACCCTGCATAGGGGTCTACTGTATACAAAGGCAAACACACATAGAGTATCCTGCATAGGGGTCTACTGTATACAAAGGCAAACACACATAGAGTATCCTGCATAAGTGTCTATATACAACACAAATAGAGCAGGTTACATGCGGTTTTATACAGTATTTCCTCCAAGAAGCCAAAGAGCACTAATATGGATTATAATTCCTAACACACATACAGCACACTGCCCCCCGACCGCCATCAAATATACACACCATTACTGACATCATCCCCTTCCCCTTATGTGCATCATACTGTATACATGTGATAAATCAACTTCCTTGGATGCAGGCAAAACATGCGTGGGATGAGGTCATGGCCCCTCACTCGGATTGCATGTCTGATCCTCAGAGAGAATAACAGAGACATTCATGTCCAGGCAAGACATCAGTCCAGCACACAGACCCATTATAGAGGCATATTATACCTTAGGACCAATAGGGATCTACTGAATAAGTACATTAACAGGATGAAAGAGAGAAATAGAGAGAGAGAGAGAGAGAGAGAGAGAGAGAGAGAGAGAGAGAGAGAGAGAGAGAGAGAGAGAGAGAGAGCGAGAGAGAGAGGGTGGGGGGGGGGGGGCACTACTTCAGGCATTCATCAGTCTCAAGATAGAATATGTGTTAAAAGAAATTGCCTCCCCCTATCATTCCCTCTGTCATGAATACCTCCATCTGCTCTCTCTCTCTCTCTCTCTCTCTCTCTCTCTCTCTCTCCATCCCTCTCTCTTTCTCTCCTTTCATCTTTCTGCCTCCTTACCTCTCATGAATACCCCCCTCTGCCCCCCCCCTCTCTCGCTCCCTCTCTCTCTCTCACTCCCTCTCTCTCTCTCTGTTGTGAATGCCTATTGCATAACATTCTCATGCATTGAGTTACATTGAGCTACAGGCAAAAAAGCTGGTGAACTCCAGACGCTATCTTAGCAGGAGTCTTCTTCTCATCTCCCCAGCACTTCTCTCTCTCTCTCTCTCTCTCTCTCTCTCTCTCTCTTGCATCAGGGAGAGTGCGCTCTCTGAAATCTCTAAGATTTACTTTTCAGAACAACTCTCCTTTTCATCAAAGGCATCAAGGCTGTTGCACACTCGGCGTTACTGATATTAACAGACCCCTTGCTACTCCATACCAACAGCATGCACGCTGAAATAGCCCTTTGATTTGAAACTGGATGAAATCCTTTTCTACAGAAATGACACAGAGTCTACCTCATTTATACACACAAATATGCTGGAATTAGCTGGTCCATCAAAACCCACTGTCCTACCAACAGGCAGGCCCATCAGTGTCAGTGACTTTCCAAGCAAAATTAGGTTTGATTTATTCAGCTGAAGCGTCATTCAAATATTCCCTGACAGTGGCTTTCTATCAAGTCTGGCTCAAATCTAAGAGATGAAAACATTTAGTTTGTGAAAGGATGAGTAACTGTATGAGGAACAGAATAGCCTCCTTGCGCATAAACATCTTAAAGATCCTCACTTACAGTATTTCCGGTTACATTGGCAGCATAACAATCGTGATAAGAGGAAACTCACACAAACTTACATTTGGATGTCAGCTGCCAAGTCCATCAGTCATAGCAAAGTCCTCTCTTGTCATACTCAAACAAAACTGCTAACTTTAATAGTAGCCATTTAATCGTTAATTTCAAAATTATGTTAGCGTTAGCTGCTAAAATTCTAATTCTAATGTAACTACCAGTGTTCCATCTCAGTCATTGCGGCCAACGGTAACCGGAAATCTAAGAGCATTATAGAATTGTTATGTGCAAGGAGCCCATTGTGCCACTGCAGCTGCTGTTGCTGCTGTTGCTTCTGGTTCTCTCTGCATTGCACAGAGCAGGCCTGCAGCCCCTCTAGACTAGAGCTCTCCCACTGGGTGCTGTCCATGGTGCTGAAGTAGCTACTGAACCTCACTGCAGACATGGGGAAACTCTCCCAGGCTTAAAGAAATAGTCCACCTTTTTAATGAAATTGGGCTATTCATTCATTCTTGCCTAGAGTTACATATATGGGTAAAAGCATTTTGGTCTCAGTGCTTGTGTTTGCCTAGTCCGACAACCCCAACTTTAGCTTCAGCTTAGCATAGGTGCTGGAATATAAAGTTTCTGAAGAGTTGCTATCTGGCTACTTTACATTCCAGCGCCTGTGCAAAGCTAAAGCTCAAAAAGAGCTCAAGTTGATGCTGCCAGACTAGGAAAACGCATGCACTGAGATGCTTATACCCATTATGTAAAAACAGATAAGGGAGTGAATAGCCCAATTTCATAAAAGGGTGGTCTATACCTTTAGCAAAAACATGAGATACAGATATCCGCTTCTTTTTCTACATTCTCCTGCTTCACACAACTAGACTGCCATGGTACACTACATCCCAGCACCTGACCTTAATGTAGCACCACCACAGAGGGACTTTTATGGCCAGTCACTCATGTGAGGCAGGGAGGGGCTAGAGCTAACACAATGAACAATGCTAATCAATCTAGGGCTAATATAGACAATACAGCTGCCACAGCTAACACAGTCAACATTGCTAACACAGCTAATTAATACACCTAACAAAGACAACTATGCTAACAGAAATGTCTGCACAGCCTGTCTGAGCAAAATGTTGATTTTTACTCAAACCTGCATGCTCTTTTAATTGAGTTAAAGAAACAGTTTGCAAAGACTTTTCTTCTTCCTTTTCTTTCCTTTCTTCTTTCCACAGCATTTTATGGTCAATGTCAAGTGCAAAGTATTTTGTCCCATCAATTATGCAGATAAACACACACAAAATGATAATAGGAAATGTATGTGTTTGTCATATTTGACATTAAAGATCACATTATAAACCGCAAGTGATACTATGTAATGTAGTACATACTGTAAGTATATACGGTATGACTATGTAAAATCATATATAATACGGTACCAATGTAATTCTATACTGTATGC
>JAODXP020000022.1:29622649-29642649 GCA_027497455.2 Sardinella longiceps | reverse complement strand
TTCAACATGGAGACAGATATCTTAAAAAGATTTAGCACCATCCAATAACATCTCTACATAATATAACCTGAGAAAAGTGAGAGAGTGCAGACCCCTGCCAAGACAATATTGTCACTGATGCTATATAAATTCCAGAGGGAATTCTGGATAACTGGTCAACATCCAGTTTAACAACAGCCTTCATGGTGGCCTTACACTTGCAGCAACATTAACACTATACAATGATACTGAGTAGAGTGATGTAACATGAGCATCATTTGTGAAACACGTGGCGAGTATCCACTATATGCACTCATATGACACACAAACACATACACACACACACACACACACACACACACACACACACACACACACACACACACACACACACACACACACACACATAGACCTACACACACGCACACACACACACACACACACACACACACACACACACACACACACACAGTATGTTTCTCCTCAATCTGAGTCAGTGGAATGAAGTATGGACCAAGAGAGAGAGAGAGAGAGAGAGAGAGAGAGAGAGAGAGAGAGAGAGAGAGAGAGAAAAGTAAAAAAGGAGAGGTTAGAAAAAGTGAAAAGAAAGTCAAGGAAGAAAATGAAGATGAAATGGTATGGAGGCAGAGATCTAGAAATGAAAGAGGGAAAGGGAGATATACAGTGAGAGGTATGGAGAGAAAAAAAGAGAGAGAAAGCAAAGATGAAGAGCTGTATCTGAGAGGAGAGTAGCAAGCTCTGCCCAGGGTGCTATGGAAACTACATGACGCAAGAGCAGACTCTGCAGAGGCGAGAGAGAGAGAGAGAGGGAGAGGGAGGGAGAGAGAGAAAGAGGGAGAGAGGGAGAGAGAGAGGGAGAGAGAGAGAGAGAGAGAGAGAGAGAGAGAGAGGGAGGGAGAGAGAAAAGTAGGGATGGGAGAGAGAGAGGTGGAGGGAGAGGAGGGAGGGGGGTAGAAATCGGGAGGGAGAAAGAGACAAGAGGAAAGAGACAAAAAGTGAAAGACATTGAAAAAATAACAAGAGGTAAAGAGAAAGGGAGAAGGATACAGGGAGAGTCACAAAGACAGAAAAAGAGAGTAAGAGAGAGACACAGAGAGAAAGAAAGAAAGAAAGAAAGAAAGAAAGAAAGAAAGAAAAGAGAAATAAGCCCCCAAAGCAATAGAAACTCAGTCCCTTTCTCTGGCTGATGGCTTCATCTGTATCTCTCCCAGTCATTCTCATAGAGATCCTTCTATGCTGATCAAACCCACTTCAGCCCAGGAGCAGCTAGTGAGAGAGGGAAACACACGCAGCCAGCCTCTCCCCAATCATATGCCATCATCTCCACTAATCTCCGCAGCTTTTCAAGAACACCACGCCACATAATCCCACTGGCGGCAGATTAAAAGTAGTTTCATTTTAATGGGGATCACATTTATTCCCTCACCATCCCACATATGGGGGTATGGGAGAGTCTCATTGATATGAAGTGTGTGTGTGTGTGTGTGTGTGTGTGTGTGTGTGTGTGTGTGTGTGTGTGTGTGTGTGTGTGTGTGTGTGTGTGTGTGTGCGTGCGTGCGTGTGTGTGTGTGTGTGTGTGTGTCTGTGTGTGTTTGTGTGAGTGTGTAAGTGTGTGTATATCTGTGTGTGTGTGTGTGTGTGTGTGTGTGTGTGTGTGTACATGTGTGTACATGTGTGTACATGTGTCCTCAAAGGGACTATACGAGGCGGCACACACAGCACTGTCGTACGTAGGTGGTCATTAAAAATGTACGTGTTACCAACAGATGAATTCCTCAGGGTCAACTTCCTGCCAACAGGACACAGACTGTTCCTAATGGCTGCAAACAGTTACCTAGGTAACCATCTCTGGAGGTCAAAATGGATTCAATTTTTTTGGACCAGCAGTAATATAATGAATGGGGGAAAAGGCAAGAGTAAATTGCCCTGCGTTGAAGCCTTGTTGCGTACAGTGAAGTCATTGTGGGATATTAAAACAGCAGGTAATCATGCTAGCGGTTCCCCTTTGCTCAGAGATACTGAGGGACTGTGAGGGAATCAGCCAGAGAGAAGCACAGAGGAGGACAGACAAGACTACAGTATTGCTTTCACACCTGCAGTGCATTTCAGCGACACAGCTGTTTTTTATATACTCTAACCCCCCAAACACACACACACACACACACACACACACACACACACACACACACACACACACACACACACACACACACACACAAACAGATTTATGTGAGACACTGCAGTCAGACCTAATATCAATCTCTCTCCAGGGAATTACACCTTTCTCTTCTGTCACCTAACAACAGTAGGATAAGCAAGCATGAGCCCAGCAAAACCAAAGGTACAGGTGATGTCCGAGTCCGACACACTACAGCAAAACCAAAGGTACAGGTGATGTCCGAGTCCGACACACTACAGGTAAAACCAAAGGCACAGGTGATGTCCGAGTCCGACACACTACAGGTACATGCTACTGTGCAGGTGTGAGTCATCCACTCATTTCTACTAGCAGTTCCCTAGAGACAAAGTGGATAAAATATCCCATAGCCCCAATGTATAGAGCTAAGATGAATCTAACCAACCAAGAGTCATGCTGTATCTATAAAAGGCAGAGGCAGTGACATGATGTGCTAACAGTTGGCTAAATATATAAACGTAAAGGTCAAACACAGACACACAGACGCGCGCACACACACACACACACACACACACACACACACACACACACACACACACACACACATACACAGAGAGAGACACACACACTGACGCACGCACACACACACACACACACACACACACACACACACACACACACACACACTCAGATGCCCAGTCAGCAGATGGGCATCAAACACATGCAGTGCATCAGAAGGAAGAAAGGTCAGCGAGTGAATACAGTACAGTACAGGACAGTACAGTAAACAGGCTGACAGCACAGAGCCCAGGGGCAGACACAACTCTAGAACACTGAGAGCTGAGAGAACACAATACAAGCTTCCTCTGTGGAACTTAGGGCTCTTTCCAAGAGACCTACAATGACTGACAGCATGGAGGATGGCTTTTACCTCACATTATTACCCAAAAACCTGTCAAGGAATTTACTTTCATATTTGATAGTCCCACTTTGCAGTGTTTTAAGGTCATCACACTGTTTCTGTTGTTAGATGTGGGTCCTGATCCAAAATCAAAGCATTTTGGATATTGACATGACTGAATAGCACTAGCTCAGATTAATCTGTTATCTGTAATCTGATCTGTAATCTAATCTTTATACATATTGATATTAATGCCAGATTACAGATTAATTATAGGTTACATATTAATTTGTAATCTAATTAGATTCGGACAGGGTTGAGAATGAAGGTGATTTTATACATATTGATATTAATGCCACTGCCGATCCTGCTTATTGGCCTAATTCACTGATTTAGTGTTAGCCATATCTACTGCAAGCCAAAATTGACCAATTATTCTGTGACAATCTGTCTATTCATGTACCTAGACAGTGATGCCACCACTTTGGCATAATCATCCCAGGATTTTGTTTTAAAATAAACATGTTTCTTTCACTAGCGCCATGTGAGAAGCCAGTTTAGACCATCCCCTGAATAAAATGCTGCATTTGTGAGCGTTTTATTTATTGCTTGTGTGCGACCTATTTGATTTAGTTGTTGCTAGGAGACAGGATCCTGGGTCTGTGAGCTTGACAGTGATAATGAAGATGATCCTAGCAGAGAGAGGGAGAGAGAGAGAGAGAGAGAGAGAGAGAGAGAGAGAGAGAGAGAGAGAGAGAGAGAGAGAGAGAGTGCACAGGCTTCTGGTAAGAGCAATGTGAAATCATATTCACGAATGGCTAAACTTGAAAAAGGAAATAGTCTTGACAAATAATCAATACTACACGTCTCCAAACGCTTGCTACCTGTTCAAACAAAATATGATTCCTGTCATGCACCTTTGTTAAAACGTCTGAATATACTTTATATCCTCGAAGTATGTGCACACACGCACACAAGCACACATATACACACAAACACTGAACCTTGCATCATCCTAATGCTTCCAGATGGAGTGTGTTTGTCATCATCTACAAAGGTAGTCCTGCAAACACACACACACACACACACACACACACACACACACACACACACACACACGTGTGTGTGTGCGCGTGCGTGCGTGTGTTTGAAAGAAAGAGAGAGATTGGCTGGGCACGCTTGAGATCACAGAAATTGAGCCATTAATGCCACAAACACTGACCCCACAATTCCATTAACAAGCCCACAAAAATAAGGAATTACTTCGACTAGTACCAAAGATTCTAGAGTGCTCCGCTCTAAATTCTTTGCTAGCACTATACTAATCTACAATATTGTCATCCTGTACAGAAACACAGGATGACAATATGAGGTTGAAGCTGGACTAGTCCAGTAAAGATCACTGTAAGACCATAGACTGCTGACCATATGAGCCAAATTATAAGCACTGAAGGACGTCTGCCAAGCCCTGTAAGGATGAAGAGGTTTCTGTTGGCTAATTCTCTATACTACAGCTACAGCTATACTACAGCTCCACTACAGCTCCACTAGTGCTACAGTAATAGCTTAGCCGTGCGGTGTGTGGGAGGAGGACACAGCAAGGAACATCTTGTTCTGCTCCGAGTTCATTCATTAGACTAGAAAGCACAGAGGGGGAAATCTCTCTCTCTCTCTCTCTCTCTCTCTCTCTCTCACACACACACACACACACACACACACACACACGCACGCACACACACACATGCACACACACTACAGATGACAACAACAACAACTAATTTTAGTACCACTGATTTTAGTCCCTATCTAACAAAGAGAGGGAACCCAAACACACTGTGTAGCTATATTCATTTCAAACAGAAAATATCAACATATAATGTATTGCAGGGTTTCACCCAGTGCTTTATAGTTAAGTTGGCCACCTTGACAACAAACACAAAATATAACAAATTTTCTTTTCTTTTTTTAAAGATATTTTTAGGGCTCTTTGCCTTTATATTGACTGGATAGTCAGCCCTTGGATCATTTTGGATCAGACTCGAACCCCGGTCCTCGGATTTACTCAGTACGACGCACTGAGCCACGGCACTCCCCGATTAACCAATTTTCTGTGAGAAACACTGCATAGTAGACCCTTATCTAGAATGAATATCAATCCCATCTATGCCTCTCTCAGTCAGCACTTCTCAAACCTGTTCACACATGAGGAACAAATCTCATTTAGGACAGTGATGTCTGAGGCACTGGCATTGGCTAGCTAGCTGGCATTGTCTGTGCTATATAAAGGCCCCTCCAAAGGCATTTTCTAAAGTGAAGCGCTGGCTGGCCTCATTCAGATGACCTGCTGAGCAGCCAGAGGCTTCCAGGCTTTGAAGAGTTGGGGATTTGGCTTGTGTGTGTACTGTGTAGCCTTATTCTCTCGGACTCGCACTCTTCACTGGACCCCGCTAGGCCACCCTCGGCTCTTTAAAACAATACTCTGATCTGTTCTGCCAGGGATAGAGCCAAAGAAAGGCCTTTATTACATCAGATAAGCTTGACTAGCGTTACTTTTTGGGAGTACAGTTTACTAGGCTGCTTCCATTCCTGTGATTTACTTACTGTATATTTCCAAGCTTTAAAAGCAATACCATTTTGTGCATCGTAGACCGAGTTTGTGAAACGGCAGCTAACACGTAAGTGAATGAGGCATGTCAAAAACGAAACCTAATCGATCTGCCTTGCATGAAATCCTGTGATTGAGGTGGCTAACAATAGCACTTGGCACTACAAAACCGTAGGACTACGTGTTGATTCTTTCTCCTTTAAACTTTCAAGTACCAGCCTCAAACTTTCCTTCCTTTTTTTGGCACTAGTGCATTGCCCGTGCAACACAGGCTTTTTTTCTCCACCGAAAAAACTCCACTGGGAGTGAGAAAAGGAGTGGCTACGTAATTAGAACGATACATAGATAACTTTTCTAATCTTTGTCCAAACAACACCAAACTTGGCACTGCACTCACTCGTATCATTAGCAAGATGCATACCAAATTCGAGGTCAGTCGGACAAACGGTTGCAGAGTGATGCGTGGAACACACAGACCCACACACAGACACATGAACACAGACAGACGTTCCTTGCATTAGATAGATGTACAATATTTTCTACACTAGTGTACAGGTGTACAGTTTGGTCACGGTGAAAATCTCCTAACATTCCTATTATAATACAGTGGCCAGATGGAGAGACAGTACATTCTAGGTGGTGTGGATGCACTACGTCCTTGACACCGTCTTTGCCTTCAACCTTTTTTGAATTTCCTGCTTTGCGGTGGGTGAGAACAGGTTGTGTGGCTTGGAACACATGCACCATCTGTGGTACAAGAAACTGACATAGATTCTTATACTGCAGGGACATTTTTAGCTTCAGGAGACTGGCAAAAAGCTGTCGCAGATATTACAGCATTACCATCAAACGCACTCCCGCCCAAACACCCCCCAGTAATGCACTCCTCAGAGGGATTTATCCCAGATTGCGTCTTCTCTGGACAATCCTTCAACCAGCGCTGTTTTTTTTATTATTAGTGTTATTAAATAGGCTTTTGATCCATGGCCCACTTCCCATTCAGTTGAAGGCAATCCTAGAAAACAGGGGAAAAGGAAGGAGGAGGACGAGGAGGAAGACAGTAATATCTTACTTATTAAAGTGATAGTCAATGACAGCAATCTCAATGGTACTTTCGATTTTGAAGGCACCAATGTCAATGGTACTTTGACAATGGTATTTTGAAGGACACCACTTTTCGTTCTTTTGATTGCAAAGGATTTTGGTGCCATCGCATTCGCATTCACGTTATCTCTGTGCTGTTCCAAATTCATTCATCCTCACTATGTACAGCAGTCTGCAAGCTCATGCAACAGGGATTGATTGATGGCAAAGCATCACTTAATGCTTAGTGCATGTCCCCAAATATACATGGTCACTAACCAATTTAAACAATTTTGTTGGTTGGCAATGGGCAATTGCATTGCAACCAGCAAAGTTGCTAGTTTGCAGCACTTGCTCAGTTGGTAACTATGGTTTTGGAAAACACAAGACAGATGCCGGCTGGTTCTAAGAAAAGATCCAGGCGTGTTTCTGGAGAATGTCGTGCTGCTGTAGTGCCAGTTTGAAGTGTCTCGATGACATCAGTGTGTGTGTTTGATTAAATTACAGCGGTTCTATTATAAGACCCCTCAATCCCATCTCACAGAATGCACAAATGCAACCTGTTTATCAACCTTCTGAAAACAAACCCAAGATTTCTGCATTAATAAACACGGAATACAACTGAGGCGGCAGGATTCCAGAAACGGAATGCAAATGTTCCATTTAAATTCATTACTGTACTTCACTCTCTCTCTCTCTCTTTCTTTCTCTTTCTCTCTCTCTCATTTGTGGCGCTGCAGAGTAGCTCATCTGCAGAAGCTTTTATAGACCTCCTCTCTTTCCTCCTACAGCCTTGGCTTTCCTGGCTTTTAATAACAAAAGCCAAAATTAACAGCTTACCACAGCAACCACAACCTATTGAACAACAACAGAGAGTCGAAGGCACTTTTTCAGGGAGGCCTGTAGGCAGCTTTGGAGGAAGGTGAAATGTGTGTGTGTGTGTGTGTGTGTGTGTTATGTGTGTGTGTGTGTGTGTGTGTGTGTGTGTATGTGTGTGTGTGTGTGTGTGTGTGTGTGTGTGTGTGTTATGTGTGTGTATGTGTGTGCATCTACCTCGCTGTGTGTGTGTGTGTGTGTGTGTGTGTGTGTGTGTGTGTGTGTGTGTGTGTGTGTGTGTGTGTGTGTGTGTGTGTGTGTGTGTGTGTGTTGAGCGGCGCAGCATGGTGATTGGTATTTTAGGTCACCTTGAGCAGAGGGAGCCCTAGCTAGAGTAGCTATGTGAAGCTGTGCTGGGCTGGGCTGGGCTGTGCTGGGCTGTGCTGTGGGCCCGGGGACATGTGTGCTAATGGAGACAGAACCAGGACACTAAGCGGAGGAGAGAGGCCTTATTTTTAGCCCAGACGCACAGGAAATAGAACAGGTAGCCCTGCCCACGGACGGAACCCAGCTCGACCCAAAGCCGGGACTGACTCACACTCGAGTCGACAGACAGAGCAGCTCATAGTTCTCCCTTTCATGCTAGCACATAAAGAATCCGACTCGACTGGCACAGACATGGCTGAATGCATTCCAATATGGATCCAATAGCCCAACATTTCAAGGACAATATAACTTAAGACAAGAAAAGAATCACGGCAGACTTGAATTCCCAACCTTGGACAATGGAGACAGCCAGGCACTCTATGGCTCTTTAAGTAGGTCTGCTTGATTATGGTAAACAAATCTCATCTTAGTATTCATTCAATATTGATGTCATGATTATTCCACATGTTTACCTGAGGTCATGTACTGTATCAGGAAATGAAAGATCAATGGGCCTCATTCAAAAAACTTCATATTGGTGAATACAATTCTTCTTAAAAGACTGTGTAAGTTTGATTGAACAAATTTCTTCGTAAAAATGGTTGGTGAATGAGGCCCATTATGTTGTTTCAAAGAACACACAAACAGGGAATAGGCCTACATACTTTTGCTTTCTACAGCAGCTGCTACTATCTACACGTGTACCTCAATTGCTAATATGTATTTTACAGTATAATGATATTCAGTTGCATATGTAGCCTTGTTGTGTAGAGGTCACCAAGTGCTGCTATTGTAGGAAAAAAGCAGAAAATTTGGTACCACACGGACTGGATGGTGACACAGCAAATTACAGTAACTGAAAAGGGAAAACTTGGTTTCAGAGCATTTTTTGCCTTGCTGATATCAGTTAGTGTTACCTGCCGACACGCAAGGTGGTGGGTCTCCCAATTATGCAGACAGCAAGGTGAACACTCGCTGTCGATACGCAAAGTGCTGGGTGTCACAATCATGCAAACAGCAAAGTGAGCACTCACAGCTTTGTAAACTCATTCACTAAACAGTGCTAGTTAGTTAAAGGGTCTTTTTGCCAATTCATAGCCCTGTTGTTTTACATATTGTAGCTATGAGACTGACCAAATTTCGTTCAGCACAGACCAAATAACAAAACGCTACCTATAACCTTAGAAGATGCGGACATATAATAACAAGTAAATCCTTTAAGACTGTTTAGGGTCCAGACTCAGCATACATGTAGATCACAGGGAGGACACTGAAACTCAGCAAATATCCCTTTAAAGTCTCAAGGGGCATGAATCTGATGCACTGCACTGCTCTTCTCACGCTGGTCACAGTTGGACACAAACAACAAACAGATCTTTGAAAAACAACATTGATTCTCTCACTCTGTCACCTACTGTACAGTATATCAGAGCAAAATGGTGTCTGTATTGCACTGACAAAATTCAACCTGTTCACTGGCTGTTCGTCTGTCACGGTTGTTTTTGTCCTCACACCTCTGGAGACTGACAAAGCTTGTGAGGACTTGTGGGCTTGTAGACACACAGGACAAAGCTATCTTTATGTGAATTTTTAGCGCACCATCCTCATGAACAATTGCTGTGTGGCAAAAAGAAAAAAAACAACCTTTAGATGGTCAGGGTTAGGCGATGTTAGGACTTAGGTGTTATATTAGTCCCTCTACCAGAGTCCATATGTTTCTGTGATCCTTACACTTACACCTTATAGTCATTGTGTATGCGGCTGATGCAATATTAGGTCTTAGGTCTAATTTTAGTTCCTGTACCACATAGTCCATAGCATGTTTCTGTGATCCCTACACAGGCACCTTATATTCATTGTGTATGCAGCGGATGCGATGCTCATCTGCAGACATGGGCTACAGGTCACATTAACTGTCCACCTCCCGCAGGCGGCTCCTCTGGTAACATATGTTTAAGGACTCACAGCGCAGGGTAATTAGTGTCTCCAAATGATCTGAATTTTAAAGAGCACACATGCTTGTACATGACTCCATGCTTGTCCGTCTTGTCCTCTCGACATGCTTTGTGGCGGTGGTGTTACAGTTGCGTTCCAGAACACGATGGCGTTCCTATGCTTAAAGGGATACTGCTACATTTTCAACCTCTGGCTATGGTGTTAGTATGCCTGAACATGTGTTCCTGTGCTTAAAGGGGTACTACTGCACTTTTCAACCCAAGCTTTTCATTTATTGCCAGTAGGAAAAAAGAAAATTTTGGTACCGCATAAACTGAATAGCTAACCAGCAGCCATGTACATATTTCTTGCCACATGCAGTTTGAGTTAGCTATTGGTTCAATATTTGGTCTACGTTGTAGCACAATTTCTTCTAACACTTCTTCTAACCGACAACACTTTGTGACCTCGAACCACAGAGCTGTGTTGAAATATGCAAGAACATTCCTTTAAATCATTCAGAACAAAAGGAGAGAAAAATAACAACTCAAGCTGAACATTCTGGCATCAGTCTCTCATGACAGGAGTTTAGACGCTTCATACAGTACAGTATCAATGACAAGGCAATTGATTTATTGATTAATTGATTAATTGACTGACTGATTGACAATGAACCGGTAGGCTGATTGACTCATAGCATAGGACCTTCCAAACAGGTGAAAGACCGGGTTCGATTCTGACACGAGGTCATTTCCCGATCCATACCCTTCTCTCTCTCCCACTCATTTCCTGTCACACTCTCTACTGTCCTATCGAATTAAAGGCCCTAAAAAATAACTTTAAATAAATAAAAACATACTGCATGTCTTTTCTTACAGTATACTGTAGAGTGAATCACTTATTACCACCACTAGCTTATATCACATAGTTGGCCACAGATGCATGAAGCCTTTCTCGAACATGTCTCTCCAACTGTCTTGGTTGCAACTGCACCAGTGGACAGCATTTGATTGATATCTTGTTCCTACTTTGTTGAAAACAGAAAAGATGAAAAAAGGTGGCAAACAATTCACAGTAGTACTCCTCTGTTTTAAGCACAATAGAAAGGCAGGAAGTTATGAATTAATGATGCTGACAGATTCTAAAAGGAGTCCGACCACAAAGCTTTTAACTGCGCTGTGCCAGCCGTGCTCACTGGCATCAAATGTTACGCGCCGTCCCAGTGGATCAACCGTCCAGAGAATCTCTCTTCCACAATATTTCTCTCCTCTATAAAGACTGCCCTATTTCACCACAATCTAACAGCCATCTAGCCTATTTTCTTTCCCATCACATTGACTATACATTGGCCCATAGCCAGCATAAAACCCATCTTTAGAATGCTTAGACAGCCTTCCATAGTCTGTGCTCCAACAGTGTGATGACAAACAAGGACTGTTTTGTTTTTTGTTTTTTTCTTTTTCTAATTGACTGGAGCAAACAGAAATAAGCATATAATCTTCTCCAGGCAGAATCCACCAAGTCCATGTTGAGCAACAATGGGCCTGACACAAGACAGCAAGTCTGTGCCCGCCATCCAAGCCTGATAACCAGCCTTCAGTGTGTGTGTGTGTGTGTGTGTGTGTGTGTGTGTGTGTGTGTGTGTGTGTGTGTGTGTGTGTGTGTGTGTGTGTGTGTGTGTGTGTGTGTGTGTGTGTGTGTGTGTGTGTGTGTGTGTGTGTGTGTGGCTTACGACCGTGTCATCAACCCGCGCCCGTAAATCTGTTTACCACAACGGTAATCTAACCCAGCATTATTATAGCCTCTTCCAGCCAACACAACTCACTGGAGGGAGAATGAGGGAGACAGAGAAGAGGGGGATAGAGAGAGAGAGAGAGAGAGAGAGAGAGAGAGAGAGAGAGAGAGAGAGAGAGAGAGAGAGAGAGAGAGAGAGAGAGAGAGAGAGAGAGACTAAGTGAGTGAGAGAGAGAGAGAGAGAGAGAGAGAGAGAGAGAGAGAGAGACTAAGTGAGTGAGAGAGAGAGAGAGAGAGAGACTAAGTGAGTGAGTGAGAGAGAGAGAGAGAGAGAGAGAGAGAGAGAGAGAGAGAGAGAGAGAGAGAGAGAGAGAGAGAGTGTGATAGAAGGAGCGGTACAGGCACATAGTTTGTATTGGGGAGAGGCAGAGATTTACTTATTGGCCATTGAGGAAGACAAAGCGGGAGCCGCGGCTAAACTGCCCTGCTACAATAGTTAATGGCCGTCTAATGGAGTGTGGAGAACTATGTTTACATTATGAAATCCCCAGGCAGCACATCGCTAATACTGCATAGGGCTGTCGTGGTTCACTTGGCTAAGGCGCCATGCCATAAATAAACCATAAATCCGGGGACCCGGGTTCGATTCCGACCCAAGGTCATTTCCCAATCCCTTCCCGTCCAATAAAGGTGAAAAAAGACCCCGAAAATAATAAAGCTAATAATGTATAGCATACATATAGCATCTACTCTAGAAATGGCACAAGTGGCCAACCAAGCTACTTATACTGGTAGCACTGGTGCCAGAAGGTGAACAATAACATGATTAGTTTTTGTTTGCTGTTTTCATAGTAAAGCAATAATGGAGGCTAGAGGTTTGAGCCAGACCTGACAGGAGTAAACATAAGACTGGAGATCTTCAATATCATTGGCACATTCATGAGCAGAATAAAAAAAGTAAAATGTGAGAGAACTGCTAAAATTTCTAATTATTTAAAGCAATTTTTGTACTTGCACTGGACAAATGTATGGTCGAACATGCACCACTGGTTCCATCCTGACGCTCTAAACCAACATCCCTCATCACAAAAACATGCAATTATATCCTCAGCATTGCTGTATTCATGGTAATACAAAAGGATCTATGGAGAGGAATTATCACAATGTGCAACACAATATAAGAAACAGTCCTAGTCTGCTGTAAGGGACTGAAGGCTTATGCAACTCTCAATCTGACCCTGATGTGTGTGAGGTGAGTCAGGGGAGAGGAGTGAGAGGGGAATTCAGATACGCAGAGTCACGCATACGAGTACGACTACCGAAACACAATCTGTGAAAACCCAGTAAGCACTGGCCCAAAAGGGACACAAAATACAATGTTTAAAACTTATAGTTTCACAAAGTAGGCCTACATATGCATTTCCAAACGGTATAGTCTGTTACATTATGTCATTGATCAGAAACCAAAACAGAATTGAGCTCCACCTGAGTAGCCCTAGGCCATCTAGGAGGGGAAATGCACTAAATTAGCTTCTGTAAGATACTGTTATAACTTCTGTAAGGTGATGTAATAACTGCTGTAATAGGCAGTAACAAGGCATTGTAATAACAGTTGTGTTATTCTCTAACAAGCACTGTGGCAACTAAATGGCATAGGATGCGTCTTTAGCTCGTAGCATACCCAGGCTCCTCCTCGTTTCATTTCAAGCCTAGATGACTACCACAGGAAAAAGCGTTAAGGACCGATGGAGCGATGGATGTGACAGGCTAAATCAGAGTCCTCTAAAACGTCAGTCAATGTGCCTCAAACAGTTAAGCACACAGTTAAGCACACAGCGCTGCCATTAAAGCACCATCAACTCACTTAAGCATTAGGCCGACAGTCATTTCCATTGCAGACATGATGAGTTCCCAAGTCCATCATCGCCACTGTTGTGCTGGAAGAGGCCGAGGGGGAGCGTAGCATCGGCACGCTATCAGACCTCCGCTAATTAGGATTGCCACTTGTGACGCGGCCAGCCAGCCAGAACAGCCCAGGCCAGGCCAGAACAGGCCAACCCTAGGAGCGGATTATAATGGGGAGGGGAGCAGGGGTAGGGGAAAGGGCCGCAGACTGGAATCTCTAGTCTACTGCATGGGGGCTTATACAAGTAAAAGTAATCCCTTCTGACCTGGTGCACTAACACACACACACCCACTTGCTTGCACAGACACACACACACACACACACACACACACACACACAATTGCTACCACAGAGACACACACACACACGTAGCCTATACACACACACAGCAGATAGGCCTGAAGACAGCGGAGGCTGAAAAAGGCCTTCTCTGGAGTTGGAACAAGGCTAGCAAAGCTTAGGAGAATAGGCACCACACACACACACACGCATACACACAAACATAGGTACGCACATGCTTGCAGGCTTGGGCAAGCCGCAATCTCTCTCTCTCTCTCTCTCTCTCTCTCTCTCTCTCTCTCTCTCTCTCTCTCTCTCTCTCTGTCTCTCTCTCTCTGTCTCTCTCTCTCTCTCTCTCTCTCTCTCTCGTTCTTGTAGTGGTCCAGAGGTGCACTAGTATGCCTTCCCCCTCCACAGGGTCCCCATGGGGTGCTAAAGTGTCTGTTAAACAAACATGTTTCTGAGAGAAGCTGTGAAGCCGCACAAATCAATATCTAGTCAAGATGCACTGTGACAAGCTTTCAAATACTCTACACATTCCATCCTGTTGACCCCAGCAAATGCCCTTTAAATCACAGCCTTTGGAAAACACAGAGCCTTCCCCCCCATTCTAGATTTACAGTCTTTATAAGTTATTTACAGCCCCGTGCCGCTGATACCTCTAAAACAGCATGCCTTGCCAGCCAGCCACTTTTCATGTGACAAGGTTAAGCACCTGAAATCAAAAAAAGGAGAGATTTAACACTGGCCTTCCTATAGAGCTCATAAAACTATTATGTGCGGAGAGACAGGCCCACGCTAGGAATTTATAACTTCATACATTATTTCTCAGCCGCGTTTAATTCTGACCTACTTTTGATTAGCGGTCTTTTAGAAGCGAGGGGGATTCTATAAAAGCACGTGTCATAAAGGGCCCGCCATATGGAGATGGCCTTTATTAAAGCCAGTGCCTTCTCTGTGCTCCTACGACTGCAAATAACAACCAAGCCAATGAAATCAAGGAGCAACTGACCTTGGAGCCGTTCCAGCTCTCATCGTTTGGCCCAGAACAAAGCTGGGCTGGGAGATTTCTGGATAAGTTTCACTGTTTCCAAGCCAACAATAAGGTACAGTAGGCTGATAAGATTGACACAGATCAGTTGTTTCTGTTGATTTGATCGTCTTAAACTGGTTGCTTTGAGAATCTGCTTGCATCATTAATTCCTAACTTCCTACATTTCAACTGTGCATGCAGTAAAGCAGAAGAACAGATTGAAAGACAATGAATACTAGGTACAGTACATACACCATGCTATGAAATGATACTGAACAGAAAACCAAAGGAAATAAAATTTTCCGATTATCGAGGGCCCCGTGGCTCAGGGGCTAGAGCCTCAGACCAATACTCCGGGGACCCGGGTTGGATTCCGACCTGAGGTCACTTCTCGATCCCACCCCATCTTTCTCGCAGACTTGTTTCCTGTCATCTCTACACTATCCTATCTGATTAAAGGCAAAAAGCTCAAAAAATATCTTAAAAAGAAAAAAATTTGATTATCCTAGCGTACATTTGCATTTCAGGTAAGAAATAAGCCACAAGAGGCTGTAGAGTAGGAACTGAGGGTATTACAGACACTAGGGAAGTTTGTAAGGCATGCTGCCAAGCCGAGTGAATCACACATAAATCAAGCATAATTCAACCAATCACGATCAAGGGTCAAAACTATCCATTTTATGACATAATAATATTTACTCAAGCATGTCCACATCAGTAATATTACTCATAACTCAGCTATCCATCAATATGTTAAAAAATAAACTATCAAGAAAGGCAAATGTGCAGAACCATGGGGTTGTAGCCGCAGCTCTTCCATCAGTGTAGTCAGATTGAATTTGTGTAAGGGGATAGTGAGGTACTACCCCGCAGTGAGGCATTATGGGTAAGAATCTATAAGGAAACGTCAGAACCAATCAACTGGCCTGGCGAATAGCCATTTATTGGTGACAGCTATTTATTGGATAGTCAGCTTATTCACTAGGCTTAGTATGGGGTTGGGTGGATCCTCTAGAAAGCCAACAGAGAACCGGTTTAAGCATGTGTGATGGCCTGTATTAGACCTAGAGCCGTCTGAAAGAACATTCAATATTCATGCAGGTTGCAGCAGCCGACGGTATGTAAGGGGAAAAAAAGCAATCTGATAAAATGAAATGACATTCAAATAAACGCCATTGAAAACGTGTGCAGCTATGGCGAGGGACATATATTAAAAAAAAAAAACGGTGCCGTCTCAGCAGAAAGCACCCCGCTAGCAGACAGACAATACCTATAAGTGAGGAAGACCCACGGGACTTGGCCCATATTCAGCAGAAGATCTACAGACTCTATGGGTCCATCAGAGCACATCAAATGGATTGAAAGAGAGCTGAATCTTCTACAGACTCCTCTCATTCACCAATGATACAATGCTCTAGGTGGAGGTGCTCCAACTCACAACATATAGCAGCAGTTAAGGAATATATTACTACTACACAACACAAAGGCAACCAACTCAATACAAACTATACAATTCACATTGAATACCTTACGGATAACAGGTGTTCTCAAATCCTTCTAGAAGAAAACTAGACATTGTCACAGGAGATTAAAATGTCAACTCCTGTTCTCACTCACTTTTTTTTTTCATTTCATATCTGTTGAGCAAATAACCTTGGATTCTTCATGTCATTCTCCCTCTTACCCCCCAAGCCTTCATATCTCACCAGCTTTTTCATCTTTGCTGTTATTACAGCAAGCTTAAAGCCCACCCTCCCCTCCACACACACACACACACACACACACACACACACACACACACACACACACACACACACACACACACACACACACACACACACACACACACACACACACACACACACACATATGCACACATGCATGCACAAGCACACATACTTTATACACACACACACACACATGCGCACACACACACACACACACACACACACACACACACACACACACACACACACACACACACACACACACACACACACACACAGGCCTTGAACCTGACATTCCCGTCTCCCTCTCTCCCTCCCTCCCTCATTCCCGCGTTCGCTCCTGGCCTCGTGGCCTACAGGCAAGAGGAGTGAATCCCTCCCGAGGTGAGCCTGGAATCTGAGGGAATGTGGAATTACCCGGAATGCCGGAACGCTCAGCGCCCTCTCAATGGAAGAGCTAAGTCAGCGACTCTCACAAATCCCACAGTCTCTGAGGAAAACCCAGGGCCTATACCACCACCACACGTGACCAGCATGTGTGGAGTCAAGTGTGTGTGTGTGTGTGTGTGTGTGTGTGTGTCCTAGTGTGTGTGTATGTACGTGTGTTTGTGTGTGTGTATATAAAGTATGTGTGCTTGGGCATGCATGTGAGCATATGTGTGTGTGTGCATGGCTATGTGTGTGTGTGTGTGTGTGTGTGTGTGTGTGTGTGTATGTTTGTGTATGTGTGTGTGTGTGTGTGTGTGTGTGTGTGTGTGTGTGTGTGTGTACCGTGCATGCACATATTGTGAGAGTGCTTGCATGTGTAGCGCAACATGACCAGAAAGCAAAGCAAAAGAATGCATTTACATGCAAGCCTGCACTCCCAGTATCACCTGCTGGCAGCGGCAGCGGCAGCGGCACCGCCTCATCTGGAGCTCGAGCTACCCAAGCAAGCGAGCGAGCGCCCGTCACGAGGCTTTTGATCAAAATGGATGGCTTCGCTTCACACTATTGCCTCTACAAAAGCTTCAGACTCACAAACTACACTTAAGCACAAGAGGGAAGATCGCTGAAATCTGACATTCCTTCAAGAACATCACAGAGAATGGAACGTGTGTGTGTGTGTGTGTGTGTGTGTGTGTGTGTGTGTGTGTGTGTGTGTGTGTGTGTGTGTGTGTGTGTGTGTGTGCGTGTGTCTTTGTGTGTGTACTGCTCATTACAACAAAAGATGAATAATGGCCATTTCCCTGGGATTTAGTTGTGCCGTGTACTTTTTCAAAAAGCCCTAGTAAATGAAGAGCTTTAAATGAGATTGACATGGAAAAGGTGTCGGCAGAAAAAACACCCATGCACAAAAAGTCATTAATAAACCTGAACAGCTAATGAGGAGATGCAATGCCAAGCGTGCCGTTGCATTAATTCCAAAGGTGGTCATATGTGTCATCCATGGTCTGCATGAGCTACTGAACATCGAGACATGAGCAATTGATCAGAGACACAAGCGACTAAACATCGAGACATAAGCAACTGAACTTCAAGACACAAGCGATTGAGCATAGAGACACAGGCGACTAAACATCGAGACATGAGCAATTGATCATTGAGATACAAGAGACTAAACATCAAGACACTAGCAACTCTAAATGGAGAATAAGCAACTGAACATCGAGACAAAAGCGATTGAACATCGGTATCCACACAACTTCCGTTTTCAGGTGCATGTTCAACATTACATTTCAAGAGGACTCAACACTTACACTAGCCTGGGCCCACACATACCTCCTGTCGCTGCATGAAATTTCGTGATCAAGTCAGTATGGCCAAGGAGGCAATTTCCTCAGCTCTCGAGCCCAGAAAAATCAGGACCCAATGAGAAACGAGCAGGCTGAAGGAGGCGATGACTCTGTCCAGCTCTGTAGCTCTGTCCAGTAAGAGTCAAGTGACAGAAGTTTGATAGCATTTGACAGACGTTTAGATTAATCCCGTCTCGGAGTTCCTTGGCAATGCTAGCTTTGCCAGACTACAGTTCATTTCCGAATGTGGTTGTGCAAGCCAGGCTACACTTACACATAAACCTGTGCCTGCTGCAATACAATACACTAGCCGAACACAGAGAGTCATAAGTACGCCCCTCTGCGCATTAAAACTCCTAATAACGGCCTTGTCTTGTCTTACCTTATGCTACTCTTTAAATAGAAACAGTGGGCCTGCCTGGCCTAGCCTGCCTGCCTGCCTGATGCTGGCAGCTACCTGAGCAGATGGGCAGGTTGAGTCATTACTGCCCACTGCGTTAATCAGACTAGTGCTTATTGACAGAGGATGAGGCGCTGACCAGAGGTGAGACACGTCATCTCACGACACAAGACAAAGCCAGCTGAGCTGCGTGCTACAAGATGCTTAGGTGATTTTCAACCATCAAGATGCTTAGGGTGATTTTCAACCATCAAGATGTTTAGAGTGATTTTCAATCATCAGTGCTACCCATCAAACCACTTTTGTTTCATTTTACACAAACATGGAATGGTAGTGGCACATCATTTATTCACATTATTTATTTATTTATTTATTTTAGTTTTAAACCCCATGGAAACTCACACTGATCAGACAGATGTGTCCGAATGTGTATGTGTCCAAGTGTCCAAGTGTGTATGTGTTTATAATTTATCTACATATCTCATATATGTGGTGATGTATATATGTGTACATATGTATACAATCATAGCAATAATCTTTTTCAGTTTATTGGTCAAGCAAATAAGAATATAGATGTGTATGATAAACTTGCCTGCACCTCAAAGTGTGCACCTACATCATTGACTGATTACAATGCAAACCAAAAGATGCAGCTGCCTGACCCACCTGCAGTGCTTATACTATAGCTACATATCTCTCTCTCTCTATATAGCACATGTATAGATGTGTGTATGTATGCATGTATGCATGTATGTATTTAAAGTACATATGTGATTGCAATGCAAACCAAAAGCAGTAGCTGCCCAACCCACCCACTGTGCTGTTCTACATCCTCTGGGCTTCACTCTCCACAAGCACGTCACAAAAAATATACCCAAAGACCAAAAAAAGAAAACTCAATAGAGCTATTAAAACAGAAGCAATCCACATCCTTCATCCCCTGACCACACACACACACACACACCACTACTCTCTACGATCAGTCTTAACTTACTGCTTTCTCTCCCTCTGGGAACTTAGATGACTGGACAGTGGATTTAAAAATGACGTCCACTAAGACGGACTTAACTCTCGCTTCTTATTCACTGGCTCGGACGCAGCGGGAGATAATGGAAGCCTAAGGGTGCTGAGTCGTTCCCTCGCTCACTCGCTCACCCCCAGACACACACACACACACCCTCACTCACTTGCTCACCCCCAGACACACACACACACACACACACACCCTCGCTCATTTGCTCTC
>JAODXP020000022.1:29605149-29617649 GCA_027497455.2 Sardinella longiceps | reverse complement strand
CACCAACAAGGTCGGATAACATAGATACCAAAAATAGCTGTCTTTTAAAAGAGAAAGCCAGTGGTAATCAATCCATAGCCTTGATGTTCAAGATCACAGAGTGCTGTCGAGAAGAAAAAGAATAAGAACATTTGATACAGTTTAGACAAAATAGTAAACCAGTGGCTATAAGTCACTGAAATGGGCATAGAAACAGACTTTCAATTTACTTTTCCTATGCCCTGTTAGCTGTTGGCTGTGTTAGCTGTTGGTTTACTAATATTGTTGTTTTTCCTCCAGCACTCAATGACCCTCAGACAGCAGGGCTATAGAACGAACAATAATGCATTTCCACTTTAGTGTTTGTATTTCAGGTCGATGGGAAAGGAGAAGACAAGATATGGTACCAATGATAATCCTGAAGGTTACTGTACGTCCTACCATTGTGATTTCCTCCCGCACCATGTCTGAAAGGTCTCCACAGTCTTCTCCACACTTCTAAAGATGGGCCTATTGCTGAACCTCTCCACTTGTGAATAGTAAATCCCTCAAATTTCATATAATCATTTACCTGTACATCACTTTAAGATGAATGTAGACCCCGCACACTGTCCTGTACGCAAGCAAAACATATTTATTACAACGTTTTGGTCAATCGACCTCCATCAGGAATTACCTGCCAACAACACACCTGTCTTTTTAAAGAAGTGTCCAAAGAAGTTCATTGACTCTGAAGGCCTATACATCACTAAAATACTAAATAAAATTCTGCTATCCATGAAACATGCCCGTCATTATGTTCTGGCGCATAATGGCTGCCGTGCATCACCCAGGTGGGTGCTACTGTACACATTGGTGGTGGTTAGTGACTGAGGTCCCCCTTCCACTGTAAGCGTACCTAAGGGTAGAAAAGCATTCAATGGTGTTACTTGCCCCCAACGGCACCTTCCAGGCAGCACACCCTAAAAGGCGCAATCTTAACCCTATTCCTAACCCTAACCCCCTCAGCTCTCATCATTACCTTAAACTGAGGGGAGTAGTGCCTTAGCAGCACTGCCTGGAAGGCACTGTTGAGGGCAAAAAATACCAAAGACCTAGAAAAGCGCTATAGAAATGTAACTACTTACTTACTTACTTACTTACTTATGTGTCTTTTCCACATAGTGTGAGAAGCCTCTTCAGTGTTGTGTATGGAAGAGAGGCCTGCTAGCACTGTGGATGACTAAGCTGCTGCTCTACCTGAGCCTTATCCAGGCCAGAGCCCATGAGTGTCCCATATAAGTATTACAGGTTAGGACACGACCCCAAACTGTACTGTGCTGTGCTACGCTGCACTCACTGCCCCAGTATACTTCTCTGGCTACAGTGTACTGCTGTCCTCAGTATACTTCTCTGGCTACGCTGCACTCCTGTCCTCAGTATTTACACACGCACACACACACACACACACACACACACAGATTCATGCTCACACACACTCATACATGCCCAAAGACACCCAAACACATAAACACACACATTAAGGCAAAAGGATCATTGATCAGACACAGACACAGAGGTTCTCCACAGACAAGCTGATTCTGGCCTACAGTAATAGTTCTCAATGCTTACACAAGAACTATAATATCCATAAAACACGACTGGTTCTGTTCTTCTGCCATCTGGTGCCTTATGGTTCTCATCACTTACACAAGAACTGTATGGTCCATAGAGCTGGTTCTGTTCTTCTGCTATCTGGTGCCTTATGGTTCTCATCACTTACACAAGAACTGTAAGGTCCATAGAACTGTTTCTGTTCTTCTGCTATCTGGTGCCTTATGGTTCTCATCACTTACACAAGAACTGTAAGGTCCATAGAACTGGTTCTGTTCTTCTGCTATCTGGTGCCTTATGGTTCTCATCACTTAGAACTGTATGGTACATAGAACTGGTTCTGTTCTTCTGCAATCTGATTTTCTGCACCACAGTGTGATTACTGATATAGACCAATCACACCTCAGTTTAAAAACAATTATATGTCACCAATAACAGCCCAAGCAACAGATAGATAGTCAGTATACAAACACTATACAACCTCATTTTCAGTTTCACACAAAAAACTAATTAAATTTTCATGGACATGATACTGTGTGAATATACTAAAGATTTATTCAGGAGTAAAAGTAATTAAATCAAATTTTATGAACAGCCAGACAAATATGCTGCAAACATACCTTTTGAAAAGTAAACAGCAACAGAGTCAAACACAACCCTAGCACATACAAGCACAGCCACATAAATATGTTGGTAATTGAAAGTCTCTATTTCAAAGTACTCTCATAAACAGTACAGCTCCTGCTCAGAGAACACAATATATAATATCTGATTTCTAATGCATTGAGTGTCTGATAGTCCATCCAGTGTCTTTGTAATGGCCTATCCATTATTACATTTCATTTTGGCAAAGCCATTACCTGGGGGAACGCGCCCAAATCTCATTGCTCTACCCTTATCCACACACACACACACACACACACACACACCTCTCATAGCCCGTCTGAAGAGTCAGAGTATTAACTGAGCTAAGCCAACAGATCCCAAAGGATGGAGCATTAGAAGCTGGAATATTAGCAAATCCATGTCAGGGAGGGATCGGACTTGCACAGAGAAGGAGAAGGGTGTGTGTGTGTGTGTGTGACTGACGGGTAGTTTGCTGACATAATTAGCATCTAAAGGCGAGCAGAGTGGAGTGAAGTGTGTGTATGTGTGTGTCTGTGTGTGTGTGTGTGCGGGGGGAGGAGGTCCAAGACCCTGGCTGGGCTGAGCTGAGCTAAGTGCACTGGCAGTGTGTGTGTGTGTGTGTGTGTGTGTGTGTGTGTGTGTGTGTGTGTGTGTGTGTGTGTGTGTGTGTGTGTGTGTGTGTGTGTGTGTGTGTGTGTGTGTGTGTGCGTAAGGGCCACACAGTGACAGCTTTGTCACCTCTCACATCTCCTCAGTTTCAGCTGCCCTCCCCAGGGACGCACAGATGAGTGATCCATGTCAACAACACCACTGCAACCCTCATCGCAACCTGCCTCTGCAGCCACACTGAGCCACAGCCACTGCTGTGCTGCTGCTACCACTGCCGCCGCTACAGCTACCGAAACCCCGCTGTGGGGGAAGAAATCAGGCTAGTCTGCTGAGAGAAAGGCAACCTATGACTTTCACTTAAAAAATAAAAACAATATTATACAGTAGATATAGTTATGATATAAAATGAAATGCAACATTATCAAGCATGTTCTGCCACTGTCTGCCAAGACCACACACACACACACACACACACACACACACACACACACACACACACATTAAAAAAACTGCAATTACAAGCATAATGCTAAAAGCATTTAACAAATAGAAAAAAAATGCTAAATATATGCTAATATAAATTCAGACATGAATTGACATGACTTGACATAGTTAAATCTGCTTAAAGCCTGCAGCTGTGCAAATAATCAACAGTATCTTACATTCACATTAAACTCGCTATTTCTATTTAGTGTTGTCAATGAGTTACAGTAACCACAGCTGATTAGACAGATAATGCTACATGAGGGATCACCAAAGGATGGATGGACATACACAAATAAACACAAACATACAGGCAGAGATAATCAATTAAAGGTGACCCACTCAGAACCACTGACTGTCCCTTTAACCAGGGCATCCATCAGTAGCACGTCACGTAATCAATCAACCAATCAATCAATTAATCAATCAATGATGTGTCAATCCTGAGCATAAAATGGCAAACAAGTTAGCATGGCACGCTAACTGCAGAGGAAAAAATAACATCAAACTCTAAACGAGAAGCTACATCAAAGTCGGACTTTCCAACTCACTGCAGTTATATTAGGCAACACGCTAGCAATTGTGTAATCTTTGGCAGAGTAGCAGTCACATATCCAAAAGTGGTGATGCCATTTGCACAGAAGGAACACATGCAAGGTCAGCAGACGCAGAAAAACAGATATCTTTCAAATCCTGCCATTTTGGCATACATGCTTTATGCACAGATGGAGAAAAAAATTCATATGACTGTCTCAATAAACACTATGACATATCTCTATAAGACTCAGGTCTCAATGGGCTTAATCTATGGACACAACACATCTATTACCCGGTGGGCTTAGTCTATAACACATCACTCAATAATGAAATACCTCTCTGGAATCAAACCAAATACCAAGAATACAGCTCAAACAATGGACATTCACACGGTTAAAAAGCATGATTCATAATTGGCTGCGCTGCAATTTCTTAAAAGGAAACCATGTTAGGCTATGCATTAGGAGAGGAATAATATAAAGGCTATATTATTCAATCCAGGTCTGACAATCCAGTGACAGGTCTGTAAACTATACTTTACCATAATGTTGCCTGTATCACTCACATCTGTCAAGATAATGTCATATTTCGGAAAGTGCTGAATATCAAGTGGTGCATTCCTTCTCAAAAGAGGCCACTAGACCGATGATAGCTCAGCAGTGGGAAGATTAATACCTTATAGATAATTCAAAACATGGAGGTCATGGAGGCGCTGGCCCTTATAAATTAGCTAGCAAGTTCATAGCCAAGTCAATGAGCCATAATACATTGATTTTTAATACACCTACTTATGTATCAGTTACAGTGATATAATGGTATGGCTTAACTTTACAATATGCCGGGATGGAGACTGACCTCAATTGGGCATGTATGGGCTACTTCCAGTAATGGTGACTTCCATAGGACCGCACAAGGGCCAATTATAGCAGGGCCTGGTTTGTTAGCCTCCTTCAGTCAGAAGAAACATGAACAGACTAGGCTTGCTAATGAGAAACTCCAGATGCCATGTCCCACATAAAACAGCCCAAAACTCCTACAGCCCCATGCCTATCCTGGATGAGGAGACTATTTTCTTCCTTAAAGCCATCAAAATCATAAACCTCATATTTGTGAAAGGCTATCTCAGGGAAATAGGGACTAGGGACACACTAATCAGAGAGGTCTTTGTAGATTTTTACACGACTTAAAAAGTAACCCACTTACTGCTGCAAACCTCCGAGGAAAAAAAGTCAGAAATCATTATCCCTGAAATGATAATAGCCGAGTTTATATAGCGTAGGTCATGTCAATAAAATCACTTGTATCATACTAAATCACTGCTATGTTTGCCCCACTAAAGTCGACCACATCTGCTACCACTTTCTTTAAAGAGGAAGATAAAAGAAAAGGAAAGTCAGCCTAGATTCTCTTCCCAGTAGACTGATCCTACGGATATAGCCTGCTAGATGTTGCAAGTATTCGCTTTTTATAGGGAGCGAAAAAGATCGTCGACAACATTGTACTCAGTTGACATAGGCTATAGTGCCTTGTTGCTGGGTGCCAAACTAGAGCATGAAGATGTTCCGTCTTATCATTTACACCCATGATCATATGAAATCTGTAAACCCCCAATTTAATAATAATAGGAAAATGTCAGCAATAAACACCATAGGCTAATGAGCAGTCTATTTATTTCCCATGCGTAAAGAAAAAAAAAATCAATGGATGGAGTGAGCAATCATTAATCTAACACGTAGCCTATACCTGAGGGAAAAAAAAAAACATATTTATTTAATCTTCATCAAATTAGTGTCTATAATTGTTATGCCTGTGAGTTGTGGTGGGCTTGCGATCATTAATCTGGACGAATTCGGTGAAGAGCACAGAACAGAAAATGATTTAGAGCCCCTAAGAGATATGCCGCTGCCTATCTCTGTGGATCTCTATGTGTCAGGTTAGCGATCGCTGTTCACTGTGTGGGCAGTTATCGCAATGCAGAGGACCGTGTTCATTCAAGAGCTCTGCGATATCCATATCTCAATTAAGCCAAAGCAATGCCATTTACCGACAGGCTATCCTTTATGTATGCCTTATTAAAGCGCCTTTCCAAAATCATTTAAACCGAGTCACTGTTGCTCACTGGAGCAAATATACACAATAGCCGACTACTCACATGGAATAGTTGAATAATTGTCCATCAGGGAACGCCTTTTCAAGCAAATAATTTGAATCCAATTGTAAATCCCAAAGTGGGCCGCCGGTTCTGAAGCTGCGGGTTGAGCCAAGAGAATTCGAGGAGCATCACACTCCGGTGGGTGTGCTTCCGATAGAAACTGGTGGACGAGTCTCCTTCAGAGGAATGTAACATGCCCACATACTGTCCAAACGCTCGGAAATATTAGATGATGCGCTAGTCATATGCTACGGGGAAACGTGGTGAGTTGTAGCGGAGGGTAATGTCTATATCTCGGTTTTTATGAAGATAGAGCGATCCATGCCTCCCCATATTTTACAAGTACAAGTTCGTGATGTGAGACAGAGAGGAGGGTGGTTTCTTCATACGCCGTAATTTTCCTGTACACAGTCACAATAATCCACAGAAAACCCGCACACTTATAAAACTGCCGATGGCTTCTAGGCGTGGAAACCGTATTTGCCAGGAGAATATACGTCCCTGTCACTATCCCGTGTGAAAGGTGTAGGACAAGTCGAGCCAGCTTTCGTCCCACGGATGCAAGGAGCGTCTGTAGCACTGAAATGGTTGCGGTGGGAGGTGGGAGATAGGATGAAGACAGACAGCGGAGAGGAGTGGTTTCAGTGCGTGATCGTGTGCGGAGGAGGGCGAGTGGGGCTCAACCACGCTCGGTATGATAGTCAGTCTACTGGCTTGGACACTAACGCAGGGTATTTGATAGGCTAATTCCTGATAAACACGTATGTGACAATGACACAAAAAAATAATTAACCTTTAACGGCGATCTCTGGAATAAGTGGGGTTACATTCAACACCAAAGATGTGGTTGGTTCTGGCGGACAAAAACAAATCAACAAGTCGAGGTATTGCGCGCACCTGGTACTAGGACAAGTGCTATGCTCCAGGTATGGAGTGACTTGAACTTGAAATGGATTGAAATAATGGCATCTTGGTAGGCTACAGCATGTCATTCAACCTTCCAAGATTTTGGCAGCATAAAGTCAGAGTATCCGCTGTGATGATTCTACATTGATGTGGCATATCAGTGTTCTTGAGAATGATTGATCTGGCCTATTGCAGAATACTTTCATCACTCTTTGGTCTTACGCTTAAAACAGCGGGGCTGCTGGAGAACGGAAGACAACATTATCCTAAAATGCAGAGGCTGGCAAAGAGTCAACACAGAAATTTGGACATGAAACAAAACCACCCAACCTGTGTCCAATATCTCTATGGAAAGTGAATCCAGCCAGCTAGTTTAGGCTACCTACTACAGATGGCACGCCATTGGGTGAATGCCAGTGGCACATCTATAGACCACAAGGACGTCACTTTTGTCTTTTTAACATACAAAATAACAGTCTGTCATACTGTGCCAATGTCATGATACCAACCATGTGCAATGACAGACATGATGATCTCTGTCCTCACATAATATTATTCCTTAATTTCTTCAGGGGGTGACAATCATCAGGCAATATTACAATAAGAATCAAGATGCTGCTGGGATACTGTATCACTTTTCAATAGCAAAAATACATGTACTGACTGACTGACTGACTGTTCATTATTTTTATTCCTATTTTATTGCACAGAGAAGATTGGGGGTGCAGTAGAGAGTAGACCCAGGGGTGCTGTTGCTCTCCCAGGTGCTGAAGTCACTGCTGTTGCATGCATGTGACCAGACAAGATGACAGACAAGGGTCTGAAAACCACCTCTGTGAACGAGGCCAGGGGCTGGAATCCCAGGAAAAAATAATAATAATCAAACAGAATGACATAGGAAGGCAATAGCCAGGCTACATCTCTGACATGGAAAGGAAATTATTTATTTTGAAGGGAGAGGAACCGCTGGTGATGGAGACAATACAGAAATTGTATGAGATTTCTAGATTGGATTACTCAGGAACCACACTAATGATGCAAATATATGCCATATTTGTGTGAAGAGATCATGAGATATGCTACCCAATATTAATGGGGGCGACATGGATGCAGAGCTGGGTTAATATTATTTTTATGGAAATTCAAAGAGCCCTCTGACAAAACCATGAGGAACATTTGTTCCATTCAACCTGTGTTGATAAATACAGCCCAGGATGTAAGAACCAAAGAGTGCTTAGCACTCTAGAATCTTTGGTAAGAACATTACTGCAGAATTCTAGTTCAGTGACATACAGGGGCTGTGCTTCAATATGCTTCTAACAAGCCCAGTCAGATTGAATATGCCTGCAATAACTTTGAATAGATAATGGCGGAGGTCTGTCAAGTCTAATCTCTGGGCTCTGAGTTAATTACATATTTATGATAATAACACTACACAGGCCACGGGGAGCCATGTTCAGCTGGCCAGAGGCCAATACATTGATATTCCTCATGTTTGCCAGGCATATCTTCAATATGAACCTGGATTTACGGCAGAGATGGGAAATGTCTTCAACTTGCTATCATCACTTCACGCACCCTGTAACCAAAGTGTACAGTTAAGACTTCCAATGGAATCACTCTATGCATAATGTTGTGCAAATGCTTTACTGGTCAACATATATCATTGTGGATGCCATGCCACGTCGAAATTATATGTAGTTACAGTAAAAAAATAAAAAATGTTGGCTTTCACCTCTAAAGATCCACATTAGGATGTCCAACATACCTAACTGTATTCTTCCTCTCTGATAGGCTACTCAACACTGTTCTTTTCACCTCAGTGGGTTTCAGCTGAGCAGCAATATAAGGCCAATTTTGGCACGATCCAAAGTTGTTCTCTCATAAAGGCCACTGTTATGCATCAGTGATCCACTATGAACAACCTCACCAAAACACGAAACAAAGGAAGGAAGGAGGGAAGGGAGGAACGAAGGAAAGAGGGAAGGGAGGCCCTGCAGGCCCTGGTCAATTATTTGCTCTTTGCAGGAAACGAGGACAACGAAACACTAAAATGTCCCAACTCCACTTGAGGTCTGATTGCCACGTTATTCCTTCTGGAACAAATGCAATGCATTTTGTGTGGTCAAGACAAGCTAAAATGAAGATGGGTAGGGAAGTCTTTCAAGTGTAAACAATAAATGACATCTAAGTAAGATCTAACTAATAAGGCAATGTGTAGTTTTTATCTGAACATGTTACAATGAAATACAAACATGAAACAACATGTTTCTTGAGCTAACCAGATATTTGTAGGAACTATTTGAAAAATGTTTTTCCTTAGTTTGGTTTCAGGTGTTTTGCAGCTTTTACTCCATATAAAAATAGGCTGCAAAAAGTGTGCAGAAATCTATCCTAAAAACAATACAGTATCTTCACACCAATAGTCTAGAAATGCATCACTAGTATCAAACATCAAACAGACTCAAAGCATTTCGGCAACAACAGCTGCAGAAGGTAGGCCTAAATGTAAAGACTGATACGTATTTCAAATGCTATATGTAGACGGGAACTGCCTGCTTAAGTGGACTTTCTCTAAATAGATTCCGTTTCACTTTTCCATTTCACATTTCACTAAAGAGATTCCATTTTCACAAGGTCGACAACAATTCCCAGTTTTGCTTTAAACTAATCCACCACCCATTTTTACAGTGGCAGCGCTATCTTAGCAGTGGCCATTCCAACACTATATCAAATATTTATGTGAGTAATTATTATAAATGGCCGGGGTGACACTGTGTGCCGAGACCCAGTGAACAAGGTCCACAAAGATACACAGCCGCACACGCACAGCACCGACCGCTGTCAAACCTGCTAATTGAACAGGACTCTCGGAAACGGCAGAGAAATGGACCGGCTCCCAGAGCAGCACGTTTGTGGTATTCCTGTCAGGGACAGTGTGACTAATGCCGAAACTGAGGAAAGGCGAAAGAGGAAAGAGACGCGGCTTTGGAATCCTCGCTGAGAGAGAGACAGCTCACCAGGGATATCATGGGACACTGGTGGGTTTGGGATATTATTTTGAAATATTTATATGATCATAGCGGACATATATACTGTACATTGCGTATGTTATATGTTATCATAATTTATAATGACACGAGACAAGGCTGGACTATATCTGACAATACACCTGAGAGACTATTTATCAACAGCACAAATGGGTATATACATGGCTATAGCTCAATGATAATATGGAAAAGCAATACAATGACATTTATTTTTAAAAGTGCACCTATTGACAGTCAGTTTGCATATGTCAGTTTGGAGTGACACATGAAACATTTTGTCTGCACAAAGGGATATCGACTGAACTTGTGATAAGCAAAAACAACAAAAAAATCAGTAACAGCCATGGGCTAAAATCGTCTCTTAAGAGAGAGTTGTAAATTATCATTGATTTTCTCTTAAATGGAAACAACAGCGTTAATTGTCTTTTTTGGTACGCATGTTGCGGTGAGTCACTGACACTTGAGGGAAAAAAAATAACTTGAGAAAAAAAAACTCATTGGTTGATTGACCAACACTTTAAAACTATTTAGCCTAACAGAAATACCAAAAAATCCTTGTATGATCATTCCTACTATACTACACACACACACACACACACACACACACAGACACACACACACAGAGACACTCAACCCCTAGCTGGTGTGTGGCCGGTGTGTGGCTGGTGTGTGCTACACATTGGTGGTGGCTTGTGAGGTCCCCCATCCACTGGAAGTGCTTTAAGTCCGTAAGAGTAAAAAGAAGCGCTACAGAGATATAACTTACTAATAAAGGCCTATTATGTGGCACCATCAATAACGTGGGGCCTAAATGTGGAATGAGAAACTACAGTTATAGGCTATACTAACTACAGTCCAGGGGTGGACTGGCAATATGGCACACAGGGCAAATGCCCGGTGGGCCGTCCGACACACTATTTGGGCCGACTGCCCTGACATTCTCACTGTTACTGTAATCATAGGCTTATTTTCAAATGGTCTGACCAGTATGGTGGGCTGGTCTTGTTCGAAATGCCAAGGTCGATTTTTTTGTCCCATGCCAGGGCCGATTTTTTGTCCCTGTCCGCCCCTGCTACAGTCTATAGTCAACTCCCCTGGCAGTGCCAAAGGGACAGGAAAAGGAGTGAGGGGAAGACGAACATGTGATTGGGAGAGGAGCTAAAGCACTTCTCAGACACATCAGACAGGCTCTGATCAGGACTGTTACAAGGTACTTGGGGGCCCCAAGCAAACAGGACATGGGGGCCCTTCACTCCTAGTAAATACTTACACGAACCACATTGTTATAATTTTCAAACATCATCAATATAATTATTTGTATTGTACAGTTGTCTAACTCCAGTTTAAAGTCATTTTTTGTTGAAAAACACCACTAACTTAACTATTAAAATGATTAAACAGTCAATCTTGGGGGCCCCTTTCAGCCTGGGGCCCCAGGCAATTGCCTGGTTTGCCTGCCTTGTTGCGACGGCCCTGGCTCTGATTTTAGTCAGTTAGTCAGTGAAGACTGTGTATGCAGCAACATACAACAGCAGCACATCTGGTCATGATCATAACTTCACCTTTCTGATGATCATGACGTCGCATTTATGATACTAGAATGCACAAATGAATGTGGGACATAAACATATTATGTACTGTGTGGTGGGGCTCACTTATCCAAAAATGTTTCAGCAGGTACAAAATCAAAAAGAGCATACCGGAGAAGGGGGAAAGACTTGCACAATGCTTTTTGAATGACTCAAATTTTCATAGAAAAATAGACAGAAACATTTCGGTCTTACAATGCCTGACAAAGATCATAAGACCGAAATGCTGCTTTTTTTTCATTATTATTATTAAAATGAATCATTCAAAAGCAGTGGGCAAGTCTCTCTTTTTTTGCCATTTTTGATAACTCTGATGCTGTCATTGCTAGATCATGAAAAGTAGATGACAGATGATGAGCAAACCTACATTCATTTTTTCATTGCTAATCAGAGCTAAACTGTCCAAACTGCTAATATTTATAACCTCAGAGTACCTCACCCAGCCTCTCATTAGCTGAATGCCATTTCTACCCCCATATTGGTTCAATAGGACTTAGGCTCAATGCCACTGATTGAAAATGACACAAGCCATATGTTTGGACACAAACATTTGTCATGGTCCTTGAAAAACAACACGGCTGCCCAATTCAATTCATTTACCATAATGAGATGTAATTCCGGGCCAGAGATAAAATGTCACACGAGTGACACTGACGGAACGCTGAGGTTCCTTAAGAAGCTGAGTCACACTACTGGCCCAATGTAGCTAATCGATAGTTAGCCTGCATAACTTTCACTGGTCTGAAACCTGAGTTTGAGCTCACCGCAAGCAAGTGTGTGTGTGTGTGTTGAGTGTTCTGGCACATAATGGCTGCCGTGCATCACCCAGGAGGGTGCAACACATTGGTGGTGGTTAATGAGGTCTCCCTTCCACTATAAAGCGCTTTGGGTGTCTTGAAAAGCGCTATTGAAATGTAAGGAGTAGTAATAGTAGTAGCTCCAGCAGATACGTTCCGTTTTCCATTTCCATTTCAA
>JAODXP020000022.1:29552649-29590149 GCA_027497455.2 Sardinella longiceps | reverse complement strand
CTCATGTCAAGCCTTTCACAGTTTCATCTTTATCAGCGTAAATAACCTTTTTCACTTGATCTGGCTTGGGTGATGCTGTTCATGCTGGTGTTAGTATGTGTTGTGCTTGTATGACACATCTGTATGTTTTCCTGTAAAGGGAATTAGAGGTGAGGTGTGTAGTATTCATGAAATGCGGAAATAGATGTTTTAGATAACATAGTTAAATAGGTGGAAACAGGATTTTTTTTCTTGGCTTTATGTTCCTCCTTATGCCTTCCAACCCCCATCAGATTCAATGCCACTTCTGTAAATATTCAATTCAATTCAATTTATTTTTGTAGAGCACTCAAATAAACTACACTGACTCGCAGCACTTTACAGACAGTACGGGGAGCACCCATGAGTAACAGGAGCAAGGAAAAACTCCCTTCGCTTACTAATAATTCATTTTTAGGAAGAAACCTTGGGCAGATCCACGCCTCATGGGCTCAGCCCACCTGCTGGAGGCCCAATAGAGTATCCGTATAGTCGGTAGTCTGATACATAGATTGACCATGGTTTACACAGAGTAACAGCATGAATACAGAATGTTGTCTGAAAGTTACTAGATGGTAGAGAAAAAAATATATACTATAGTTTATGGGGCAGTCAATATGTGCTATCTTTCCCTGTGTATACCCTGCCCCCGTATGATGTGCCAACGCCAACACATGCAAATGTGTTTGTCTCATGTGCTTGTTTTATGTGCTTATGTACATCCCGCTCATATACAATGCGCTTATATGCTTACTGTATATGTGGGGCAGTCAATATGGCTATCTTTCCCTGTGTATACCCTCCCCCGATGATGGACGCCAACACATGCAAATAGTTGCTCAGGCTTGTTTAGTGCTTAGACATCCCCTCATACAAAGTGTGCTCTTGTCTTATATGCTTATATGTTCACCCTATGCTCATGTAACATCAATGGAGAAAGGAAACTGTGAAAATAAATTTCCCTCAGGGGACAATAAACCAACTAACTAACTAACTATCTAAGCTTTCTACAGTGGTGGTGTGGTAAGATTTGAAGCTAAGGACATTTTCAACCCAAGAATAGTGTGTGTTTTTCAGACTCCTGCAGACATGTGAAAGCATGCAAAAGGTGTCAGGTGCATCGGCTTTTTCCCCTACACCTGTTCCCACTCCACTGCACGCTGTGCCTGACAATAAAAGTGAGCATAAAGGTTCGTGTGTCACAGTGCACTCTACATCCTGATCTTCACTCTTCAAGGGTCACAACCCATAGCACGCCATGCCACGCCACGCCACCCAGGACCATGAATGTATGTAAGCTGTCAGTGAACTGTTTTGATCCCAACACACACACACACACCACCCAGGAACATGAATGTATGTAAGCTCTCAGTGAGCTGTTTTGATCCGAACACACACACACCACCCAGGAACATGAATGTATGTAAGCTGTCAGTCAGAAGTTCTGATCTGAACACAGACACACCACCCAGGACCATGAATGTATGTAAGCTCTCAGTGAGCTGTTTTGATCCGAACACACACACACGCCACCAAGGAACATGAATGTATGTCATAACTGTCTTTGAAATCAACACAAGACAACTGAGAGGATCACATTCCACTGTAAGCTGTCAGTAAGCTGTTCTGATCTGAAGACACTCACACACACACACACACACACACACACACACACACACACACACACACACACACACACACACAGACACACACACACACTTACACAACAATTCCATGTCACAAAGCACTGTATCGATTCACTTAAAATTCTCTTACCTACAACTGACGCGGAGACAACCTTAGAAGACTCTTTTGCCCCCTCTTGTCAGTGGGAGAGGTGACGGAACGCAGACTTGCCCCTCGGGAGGGAGGAGGGGGAGACTCAAAGGCGCGTGCACTCTGTCTTCCAGCTCTCGTGCCTGGTGCCCTGATGCCACATCCTCGCCCCCCTAGCCATGCAAACCCTCCTGCCTGCCTGATGAACCCTCTCTAGACTCTAGTGCTGATGGAGCTGGGCTTGCTTAGATGGTCCATGGTGCTGCTCCAGAGACTGGGAGATAGAGAGACTGTAGCTTCTTAAGGTCAGACCACTCCTGTGAGCAAAAGGGAAAAAAGGGCAAACAGATGAGGGTTAAATGTCTGTACAGCTGTATTTTTGAAATTTATTTATTTATTTTCATCACAGAGCAGCGCATTGATTAATCGCACAAAATTTTCTTTTTTGCTTTACATACAGCTTGGGTAAGAGTTTGTATAACATACAGAATTATGTCTACATGCAAAACTTTTAACCATGAACACGTTATAGAAGAAAGTATTGTTAAAAACAAATTATGGAAAATCAGTTATGTCTACACGCAACATTTTATATCACGAGTCAAAGGTGAAGACATTATTAGCAAATGTATTTAGCATCAAGCTGAGGTTACTGAACAAATATTGTTAAAAATATACATTATGGGTAAATACAAATCATGTCTGTATCACAACCAGTGATTAAGGTGATACTTGTAGCTGTTGTGTTTTTAGATTGTGTTATCGTAACTTCAGGGCCAGTGGAAGTGGTTAAGGAACCTTGCTAGCATGCTAGTGGCCTAAAAACTGTGGGTTTCAACCTGCTGCAACTATTGTGCCCTTGAGCAAGGCACTTAACCCTGAATTTCTAGGGGAGAACACTAGGGGAGAACACTACATGCATAAATCATGTAAATGCAAAATGTCCGCTCAAATTTTGATGTATTTCCAGAATATTCCCAAAATTTCTCTTGTTGGTTTGGATTCCTGTTGTAAAGGGTCTTAGCCAGGGCCTACTTGATATTACTGTAGCCCAGAGAAAGAACGATTGTTGCACTGCAACGGACTGAGTCACCACTGGTGTTTACCAAGTCTGAAGGCTCAGAACATGGCCTGTGTGTGTGTGTGTGTGTATGTGTCTGAGTGTGCTCATGTGTGTGTGTGTGTGTGTGTGAGTGTGTGTGTGTGTGTGTGTGTGTGTGTGTGTGTGTCCCTCCCTTCTGACTGCGCTGCTAGGTCAGGACTATAACTCACAGCGGAGTGTGTGTGTGTGTGGGGAGTGGAGAGGAGAGGTAAGAAAGTGGAGCAGTCTCTGTATAAAAAGCTGCTCCCACTCCAGGGATCTACCAGGGCTTAGGGTTTTACCAACACCACCAGTCAACTCAACTTACGGAGTCCTTTCCAGAGACAGAGAGAGAGAGAGAGAGAGAGAGAGAGAGAGAGAGAGAGAGAGAGAGAATGAGATAGATAGGAGGGGAGAGAGAGAGAGAATGAGATAGATAGAAGGGGAAAGACAGAGAGAGAAAGAAAGAAAGAAAGAAAGAAAGAGAGAGAATAAGATAAATAGAAGGAGAGAGAGAGAGAGAGAGAGAGAGAGAGAGAGAGAGAGAGAGAAAGGGAGAGAGAGAGCAAGGTCTGCCATGGTTTCTCTTCTCTTCCTCTTTTCTTCTCCTCTCTGTCTCTGTCCGGAGATGACAGGGGAGATTTTGCACGAGGCGAACGCTCGCTTTTCAGATCCCTGAGCTTCACTCAGCAGAACAGAAGACATGTTCCTTCCTTCGTTCGTTCGTTCATTCCGAGGGAGGGCCCATGATTCACAGCCATGAAATGGACCTATTTCCAACCTCAGCCGCTCCAATCAAACACTGACAGCGATGACGGTTTACCATGGAGACGCGTCTATTTTTGGAGAGGCCTCTCAGAACTAAATTCACACCCTATAGATATCTGACATTTGAAAGCTTCCAATGCCTTTGCTTACTCTTCAAAGATAATTTTCAAAGACAAACCTCACGTGTAGTACAACATCAATTCAAACAACACTACAAACAACATTAAGCTGATTATGTGTGGTAGTACATACTCACTTACCAGTAATCAGGATGTCAATGCCTAAATTTGAATTCTTTCTCCGTATATTGATAACAGATTAAAAAAGCATCCATCTATCCATCCATCCATCCATCCATCCATCCATCCATCCATCCATCCATCCATCCATCCATCCATCCATCCATCCATCCATCCATCCATCCATCCATCCATCCATCCATCCATCCATCCATCCATCCATCCATCCATCCATCCATCCATCCAATCTTTTTCCACTTGAACCCAAGTAGCAGGTCTGAGGGGACCACACAGTCAGTGTGATTCTGCCCCAGACGGACTCCAGACCCAGGAGCTATTAGGGAGGGACGGAGGGCTGCTGTGCTACTAAAGACCTTTCACAGTGACTGCTACTGTACTGTATCCTCAAGCCAACCCTGTGCTCAGGTGTGACCCAGGAGGATAATGGATGACAGGAAGCAGTAATCCAAAGCACACTGGCCCAGCACTGTGTTACAGGTGCGATATTAACTGTAACTGTAACTCTGATAGTCTGTGACAGTCTATATACAATAATATCCAGTGCTGCTACACTAGCCTAGCCTAACTGCAATAACATTTTGTCTGTCTGTCTGTCTGTCAATGATGAGGTTGGCTGTGTGTGTAATGTCTGTGTGTGTGTGTGTGTGTGTGTGTGTGTAATGTGTGCTTCAGTGGGCTTCACAGTCGCAGCCTCAGTCACAGTGACGCGACCTCAGATGCTCGGCTTGTCTGAGTGATCAGGGCAAGGAGAGGAAATGGCTCAGAGGAAACGATAGTAGTGTGTGTAGTAGTGTGGAGTTGAGACTGAAGAGGTCGTATCAGAGACTCTGAATAATATATTATTCTGGGCGCTGTAGTGAAGTCAAACAAGCTATAGCTAAGCTAACAAACTCGCTCTCATGACTGCATGTAAAATGGGCAATGCGCTTTCTGTTTGATACCACATCAGAGCCAAAGCGAACGTTATTGTCAATCAAACTATGCAACAGTACATTGCAAGAAGACTGAGTCCACATTGCTATTGGCCGCTGCCATCTTGGGTCTGGGGTAGTATTTATGCTTCAATTACAGCCATTTTGACTGTAAAGCAATATCCAAAGTATCCGGTGACAACTATGGCACGCAATCTTTAATGTAGTTTAATGTGGTTTACCTGTAATGTAGCGATGTGATAAAAATCTAACTACTTCACCAACCACTTATTCTATCCTTCATCATCCCTTACAAAGTCCACAGTAGCCAATGGCCCTTTGCCATAATGCTCTAGATTAGGATCTGTATAGGACTGGCATAGAACCACTGCAGAATGGCAGATCTTGTTGTTGTGAGAGGGATACAAACAAACAAACAGGACACAGAGGATAGGTGACAGATAGGATTTACTAGGCTATAAAAAAATGTTCCCAATCAGGCCAATGGGGAATGAAATGATGAAGAGCGACATCATGTGGGTTCATTTGAGGAAAAAATAAGTCACAGAGGGAATACAAACATATACAATTCTGCATATGTACAATTCTGTTGGTAACAGCCACGTGTCACCCAGACCCAGGTGTTTCCAGGGAAGCCGCACAGTTAATGCACACACGTGCATGCAAATGTGTGTGTGTCTGTGCATATCTTTGTGTGCATGCAAATATATACTGTAAATGTGTGTATGTGTGTGTGTCTGTGTCTGTGTGGGTGCATGTGTTTGTTTGTATGTGTGTGTGTGTGTGTATGTGTGTGTGTGTTTGTCTGATAGTAAGTGTGAAGATGTGTGTATATGTGAGTGTGTGTGTGTGTGTGTGTGTGTGTGTGTGTGTGTGTGTGTGTGTGTGTGTGTGTGTGTGTGTGTGAGTGAGTGTGTGTGCAGATGTGTGTATGTGTATGTGTATGTGTGTGTGTTTGTCTGATAGTAAGTGTGAAGATGTGTGTATATGTGAGTGTGTGTTTGTGAGTGTGCATATATATGTGTGTGTGTGTGTGTGTGTGTGTGTGTGTGTGTGTGTGTGTGTGTGTGTGTGTGTGTGTGTGTGTGTGTGTGTGTGTGTGTGTGTGTGTAAGTGGGGGGTGCACATAGTGAAGGGGGAGGTGTCGGGGAGGAGCTGAGCTGATTAAATGAGCCTCCTGACTGTAGGAGAGCGGCTGAGATTGAATGCAGTTAAATCACAACTCCTAAGGGGGCGCCTGCCAGCGATCAATGAATGAAAAAACAGAGAGGACGAGAGAGAGAGAGAGAGAGAGGGAAAGACAGGGAGAGAGAAAGAGAGAGAGAGAGAGAGTGTGTGTGTGTGTGTGTGTGTGTGTGTGTGTGTGTGTGTGTGTGTGTGTGTGAAAGACTGAGTGAGTGTGTGTGTGTGTCTTAGTGAGAGAGACAGAGAGAGAGAGAGAGAGAGAGAGAGAGAGAGAGAGAGAGAGAGAGAGAGAGAGAGAGAGACAACGAGGGGGGGTGGGGGGTGGGGGGGGTGTTCTGAGCCTGGAGCCCTGCTTTCCACTAGCGACCCATTGGGCACTTAAGACATGCCAAGCTCAGGTTCAATCACTTTACTTAATGGAACAGATTCGTTTAAGACTGCCACCCCACTGGCTCGTCACGGGGTGGGGGGAGTGGTTGAGGGGGGGCTCTCGACACCTTGAGTAGTGATGCACACGACCCACACTGATAGAACAACATTTGTTTGGGTATCAGCTTAACATCAGGCCATTTTAAGGCTATATGTAACACTTAAATCAGCTTTGTGTTTCAGACTATATAGGTTCAAATTCTTGAAACAGGTGATAACAATTGTATTGTCATATCAAAAACACCTAACCACAGATATCCTTTAAAGCTAGCATGCTAATCAACTAGCTTTGGCCCAGTTTTCCTGTACCGTGATGCGGTATCATGAGAGCCCCTGCATCAAATCCAATGCCAATGAATTCAAAGCTGCAGGCTTAAAGATGTCTAAGACGTCTCAAGTCGAAACCGAAAGAATTTCATGTCAACAGTAAATAGTACATTTACCAAGTCAGGGAGAACTTCAAGGGTTTTTGTTATGCCAAAAAATAAATAAGAATACTTTAGAGCAATAAACATCCTGCGGATTGGTCAGTTAACTCACAATTTCTCTCATGGTCAAATTCTGTTTCTATTTTCCCTATTTATACTTTCAATGGTTTACAATCAATGATGCTGTGCTGATTAGACTCGTCAAGTTAATCCTATTTCAGACTCATCCTCTGTGAGTTTGCATCATTGCACCACCAGCAGCAGCCCAGTGTTTGAATGCTACAGTATTACTGTAGCCCTTCCATCCTCAGCAGGCAGACAGGCAGGCAGGCAGTCGTGACTCCAGCATGACACAAATAAAACAGAGATGAAGAATTAATAAATGCACAGAGAGGAACGCAGAGAGCAGGGGAGAGGAGAGAAGAGAAAAGAAAAGATGAGCGGAGAGGAGAGGAGAGGAGAAGAAAAGAGAGGAGAAGAGAGGGGAGGGGATAAAGTGGAACAGCGGTCCCCGCGGCCCTCCTTTTTCTGGGACGCATCGTCAACATCGCCTCCTCCTCAGCCGAGGTGCGCTGACTACGCCGCACCATTATGGGCTTATGCGCTTTTCTGAGGGAAACAGCAGAGGATGGCCATACAGCTCTACCTGTTCGGGATTGTGTGTGTGTGTATGTGTGTGTGTGTGTGTGTGTGTGTGTGTGTGTGTTTACCTCTGCATGCATCTGCTATCGTGTCTGTGTGTGTGTGTGTGTGTGTGTGTGTGTATGTGTGTGTGTGTGTGTGTGTGTGTGTGTGTGGGTCTTTACCTCTGCATGCATGTGCTATCATGTCTCTCTCTGTGTGTGTGTGTGTGTGTGTGTGTGTGTGTGTGTGTGTGTGTGTGTGTGTGTGTGTGTGTGTGTGTGTGAGAGTGTGTGTGTGTGTGTGTGTGTGTGTGTGTGTGTGTGTGTGTATGAGAGGCCTGAGGCAGCACAGTACAAAAGAGAAACGAGAGAAGTGAGGAGAAGAGAGGAGAGAAGAGCAGGGACGAGATGAGTGTGCCATGTGAGCGTGATATCACTGCAATATTTGAACAAGTTTTGCCTCCGGGCTTCCGTACAGGCACATGTTACCACTCACAAAGCACTCCAGCTTCACTGCACCTGCTCATAGCCCCTGTCTCTCTTCTGCTCTGTTCTAGCGCACAGCCACTCACAACCTCTCTTATTTTATTTTAGTCATGCTATACAGTGCACTCTTGTTCTTATCATATCGCGGATGGGGCTCCTTATTTCTGTTAAAAAAATAAAAATAAAAAATCAGAAAAAACTCGCACACCATTATTTGCCATTGAAAGCAGTAAAAAAAATCATAAAATTTGTGGTTTCTATGTAGATTATTTTTCATCCCTGCATGACCCTAACGTAGCTTTTTTTTCCCACAAAGCTATTTCCCCTGTCTGTCTTGTAGACCCTGCAACAATGGTAGGTGGTTCTTCCTATCTAATTTCTTGTCAGTTTTAGAATTCCATTTCATTTTACACCTATACAGAGACACATTTGTTCTGGTTTCAGTCTATAACTTGAGGTACAGATTTGAAGCTTCCCCATTTTGAATTCATATGCAATCATCCCCACCATGTCAAAATAGCGACAGCCTGATTGGAGGCTTTATTAACGGTATGAATGTCTCTTTCAAGCGTGAAACCTCCAGAATGAAAGAGTGGAGCGATGACACCCTGGGACTTTCTAGGCTTCCCAGAGTGCTTTGCTCTGGCCTACTTGGTATTTCTGGTGCCTTTATATTTCCTTGTTGAATCGAGCCGAGAAATGATATGGCACCTGCAGAGAACCAGAGGAATGAAACACTTTCTAGGTACAATAAAGCTCACAGGCTTTCATTTATTCGATAACTCCAATAATTTAATTAATTTATTTGATTTTTAAATTAAATTCATTTAATTTATTTGATAACTCAAATCTACAATCTACTCCAATCTATTTGATAACCCAATCTACTCATGCTGCCAAACAGAAATGACCGCAAATGAGAATAAATACTATAATTCACACGCTCCATGAAAAAAGAAAACTCCCTGGGTGAGATAGATTTATTTTAAATGAAGGAAATGAAGGTGTAGAAATCCATTGCTGATTTATACACTGTACCCTGTAGACAGCCCAGCTAAAACACAGTTTAAAAGCAGCACAACATGTTTACTTCTTTTTGATCATGACTGCCAAGCACTGTCACGTTCAAAAGTTAAATTGGAATTTGCATCCCTTATCCCAAGTGGAGTGGCCATGTTTTCCTGACCTTCTTCTGTCTGAACCTATTTAGATGAAGATTCAGCTGAGACAGAGCCAAGAAGGTCCTTAACCCAAAACCACTCATTACAAGCATAATGCAAATCATCAGAGCATACAAGTCCAAGTCTGTCTCTTGTCCAGCACGACATCTCATCAGACTTGAATCGTGATGTGATGAGTGCTCTTCAATATAAGTTAAAAAAAAAAAAAAAAGTGCACTGAGATCTAAACTGGCTATAATGAACTACTCTTTAGAGATGGCTTCTGCACTCAGACCTTTCCTCATTCTGTGTGTGTGTGTGTGTGTGTGTGTGTGTGTGTGTGTGTGTGCGTGTGTGTGTGTGTGTGTGTGTGTGTGTGTGTGTGTGTGTGTGTGTGTGTGTTTTTCTGCATTCTGGGGACCAAATTGGAGTCCCCATCCTGTTATCAGACTATTGGTTGTGCTAATCGTTCATTATTGTCAGTTCCTGTGAAGAATACGATAAAGCTCATTCTCACCTGACCACACTGACTTCATAGCAGAAATAAATAAAGACTGCTACAGGACAGTAACCACAGCCTCTAATGATCAAACTCAAGGATTGATTCCTTTAAACCTAGAAATAATCCTGAATATACTCTACATCAGGGGATAGGGAACGTATGGTTCGCGAGCCAGATGTGGCTCTTTTGATGGTTGTATCTTGCTCGCAGACAAATCTTTACAGTAATAAAAATAATGATAATGTTAAAAATATAAAACATTCTCATGAAGGCCTATTTCAATCCATTCATCCATCTATTTCAGTCCAAGGTGACTGGACTTCGGCTAGCTTTGCTGAAGAAATGGAAAACCATTCACAGATGGGGAGCATGCCAAAACACTCATGCTTGATGTTGCCAATGAACTTTTTGATGCCTTTTCGAATAAAGACAAGATAATCAAACTAATAAAAGATATGCCTTTCAAATATTTGGCGTTCATGGCTCTCTCAGCCAAAAAGGTTCCCGACCCCTGCTCTACATTATCACAAAACTCCAGAGTAAATCAAATAATAGCCCGATAGTGTTCGAGGTCAGTCCGTAGGAATAAGAACAATAAAATTTGGTACAACATAGACCAAGGGTCTCCGATCTTTTTTCGTCAAAGAGCTGCTTCAACAAAATCAACAAGGCAGAGAGGTACAATATTCTGCATTATTGCTAGCATGCCATCAATAATACAAAAAATAACATACAAAAATATTATGCACAATAAATGTTCCTTCATGATCCCAAAACATCCGTTACACTGAATGCAGCTGGAAATATCACTATCCTATAACATCTGAAGTCCATTTCCTGCACATATGAAACAAGCTTGGCGGTACAGTTCTGTTTCTGCACAAAGGTGAATCTTAATTCACTCGGCTCACTCAAGCACACCTACACAAATGCAAATGCAAAACAGCAGGGAAGGAATCAGATTCATACGGTTGGAATGGTGGATGCAGGAGATCTGAACTCAACATGTTAACATAATGAGCAATGCATGAGGCGAATCATTCAGTGGTTCGCTGGCTTAAGTTTCATTTAATTTAAATCTCTCCACAAAATACAAACAATAAGAATTGACGTGTAAACCACAAAAATACGATGCTATTTTGTGTACCTGTTTAAGTGAATATAGCCACTTTTTCTTGGCATCTGATCTGAACACAGATCAGGCAACAACCATCCTGGTTCAGCATCAGTGCCCAAGGAAGATGGAGCATCCGAGCCGGATGCGTTAGCAGCCTAAAGAAGCACGTGGGCCGCTAAGCTCTATGGTGCATTCAAATGATGTATTTCCTCCTCCCAGGCTTGTGCACAACAACAGCCCCCATAAGCACCAGTTTGGAATCAATCCAGCCATCTAGCAAGCCAAGCCAGCCATCCAGCCAAAGCAAGCAAGCAGGCAGGCAGGCAGGCAGGCAAGCTAGGCACTGACTCATTAAGATCATGCTGGCCAAAGCATGTAAGGGCAAGGCTATTACTTACACACGGGCATGGTGTTGCCCAGTGGCCGTGAGTCAGGCCTGTTCAAATGTGAGCTGCTTGCACTCATAACATCAGCCCTGACCCTGAGGCATCCACTCTAAACACGGGGCTGCTTGGCCTGGCCTGGCCTGGCCTGGGCTTCACTACTGTTGCTTGCAGCTTCCACTGCTGTTAGTGAGGGCGGCTAGCTAGGCTACATTTAACCCAATGTTCCATTTCAGTTGCCGTTTATGAATGCATCTCCTTGGATACTGTTCTATAGAATGCACTTTGAAATCTTTCTAATCAGATTAGAAGTGTCCATGTAAAGCCGCCTGTTGACACCATCAGGCTGCAACACGTCTCCGATCCTCACATGCGTGAAGAGACTCCTACACACAACATACAGCATCTCTCAACCTCCACATCTGCCATATATATACCATATATACAGCACAGTACAGCACATCACATACAGCTGCACAATATAGCAGCGCTCTCACTGTGCATGTGCGTTGGCTGTCGACAGTAATTACATAGGACCGTGACATGACCGTGATCGCATCACGTGTGTTAGGCTACAGAGAATGTACACAAGTGCTGAGCATATCTGTGTGTGTGTGTGTGTGTGTTTGTGTGTGTGTGTGTGAGAGAGAGAGAGAGAGAGAGAGAGAGAGGGAGAGAGAGAGAGAGGGTGTGTTTACATGTGTCAGACTGGTGCAGGCTGTCAGAATAACTGGGCTGTGTGTAGATCTGGCATATGTATGGAGTCAGGACAGCTGCATGCCAGAGTAAGATTCAATGGGATTCTGTGACTTCACTAAAAAACAGTAGGCCTATATTTCTCCTGTTGGCCAAAGTGTAGAATTTTGCAGTAGAAATGTTCTGAATAATAGCTAGGGCTTTTTATTAAAACATGAGATTTTAGAAACGTACAATACTGTTAAATGCATTCTTTTATCAGGGTTTTCAAAATTCAAAGATAGGTTATAGGAGCATTTGAGGGGAGAGAGCATAGTAGGTCAAATGCAGTGCAGAGGAGGCCAAATGAATCAAACTGTGAAACTCAGGACGTCATTACTGCATCTAGCTGTGTGAAAGAGAGAGTACTCTGTTTAGAAAGCAGATTGTGAACAGGCTGATCCCACACTAGCCTCAGTCAGCTGCAGGAGAGAGAGGGAAGTGTGACCGATTGAAGAAGTTGGTTACCATGACAATCACCACGTATAGTATACAGGTTACCAGTAGCAGATATTTCTGAGTATTAAAGATGTCAGTGAGTGGATAATATCTATAGCAACATGTTCTCAAACAGGGATGTGTTCTCTGAAATATGTAGGACAAATTTTCCTATTTATCAAGGTAGCTCACACATACAAATGTGACAGGAACGGACAGGAATGTTGCCAACAGAAGGTTCCATTTTGATGATGTAATAATCAACATGTCAGTCAGCACCCATTCTAAATCCGTACAGTATTCCAATTCCGGGTTCTGGAAGTGAGGCCAACCCGGCAGATGAGTGTGGAACCTTGAGGTGCTTGAGGGAAGCCAAAGCTTCAGTGTTGGATGGATGCTGAACGGAACAGAACACAGTGAGCATGTTTGATTTGTGACTTCACACAGAGAACACTGAGTGGGCCGGCAACCAGGCATGCAACACAGAGTTGCCATGGCAACTGCAGCGAGCCAAGGAGCGGAGGAGAGAAGTGCAAGACAGAAGATGCCAGTTAAGTTCTGTCATTTAATCAGCTGATGCTCGCCATGTAGGTTACGCCGTTGCAAAGACACGCCAACACCACCACCCACAGCCGAGGGACATTTTCTGTGAGTCCATACAGGAGCAAAACCCTCCAGGCTTTACCTCCAGCAACTCAATCATACCAGTAACAGCATGGACAAGCCCCAATGTAAGTAAATAATGACTACAGGCAATTTAGATGTATTTCCAACCCCGTTGTTCAGTAAGTCACAATCAGTACCTCATCAATATTTCCTCCGGAGAGGGTCAGTGGCTCGGTTGGACGTCGGCCATTTGGGAAAATAATGACTGGGAAGGCAACCCAAGACAGTGCAAGTACAACACAACTAGACACAGACAGCGACACCACAGCTCCATCTACTGAACAAACTCTGTCAGGAACGGATCACAGAGCTCACGTCAGGAGAGCGATGCACAAATCGAATCCCAGAGATCATTTTAGAGCGAACAATCTTCAGAATAAAAGAGGATACACATCACAGGTGTCAGAGACTGGAAATGGACATGTATACACCACAGCACATCCATGGACACACGGCTGTAAAGAACATAATTAAAGATTATGGAATACTGACCAGGATCAGAGCAATGTAATATGTCTCAATGGGAGTAAACAGAAATAATTCCGATCTGCATAAGTGCATTACGTCACAATATGAACTTTTCAACGATCTTTCTCCTGCCTTTTTGCACAATGTAACTGTTTTCTACACAGCTAATGCACTTTCAATGTTTCAACTGCACTTTTCAACATTGTTGTATGTCATTCCCTGTTATTCATGTGCCCCCTTGGCTTTGTGTTGTGTAGTTGTATTGTTGAATGTGTGAGCACACCAAAGTACATTCCTAGCAACTGTTTTTTTTATTCTGTTGATATGTCTTGAACTTGACTTCAACAATAAACTTGAACTTGATCTTTCATATCAGAGTATGAGAGTTTGACTTTAGTCTGCATAAAAGGTTATTTTCCCACCTCCCAACCTGGCGGCAGTACATGTAAATCCTCATCACCCAATTCCATGGGCGCTTCTAACAGCTGAGTTAGAAGCTCAAGCTTTTGGCTCAGTTGGTTAGAGTGTCCCATTCCAATGCCGGGAGTTTGTAGCTTGTGGGGTGGCGGGTTCGAGACCCATGTGCGGTGCGGACCGCCACCGGCTACATTCTGCTCTCAGCCTTCTCAAGGTGCCTTAAGTGTGTTGTTTTGAAGTCAATGTCTGCCATGTCCATCATTCATACCTACAGGGCTGATGGGGAAAAAAAATCCTGAGCTTGAAATTTTTTTCCATCCCAGGGAGGTGGTCACAGATGGGGGTGGTGTTATGTTTGCGGTGCACTTTACAGCAGAACACTACTTGGTTGTGGGCAACTTCCATATCTTCAGCTAGGAGGCAGTGATGGCCCTGCATGGATGCACATTTAACTCAGAATATGTCATTTATCAATCCTTATGAGTTCCAGGCAATTTATGTAAGCATACAATGAGAAGAAAACATTGGAATTTTAGTTTAATCCTACTTTACTTCCCACCTCCTTATATCTCTTGGAAAAATATTTTCAAGTCATGATGATACTACACCCTGAAATCACGACGCCTGAATACTATCAAGCCTGTATTTGTGATTCTAATGCAGCTCAAGGAGCTTTTTAACATATTCTTGAGACCCAATCAAATGCTCTGAAACTATCCTGATGACTTCAAGGGCATGTAATCATTTAATTTCATAATTACATGACAAATATGAAATTCATATTTCATGTAATTTCAAGGTAATTTAAATCTTCTGTGGGTTAGGGTTAGTGATAGGGATGAGGTTAGATAGTTAGATAGGTTAGTCAGAGAGATTCATCATGGCCTATACTCTCTCATGTCGGCGCCAACTGATAACCAAAGGTACTGTACATCCCTCTCAATCCTCAAGATAAGATCCACCAGATCATACACATTAACCCCAGTCTTTATTTATTGCTTAAGATGCCCATATGCATTAAATACATTAAACACTTACAGGATGTCAGCACTGCATCCATTTAATCAAAGCACTATAATAACAGAGAAGGGTTTCTTACTGTATTAATCCACTTGGCTGTGTGTGGACTCATCTATTAAATCAGTAAAGCCGACCTCAGAACCAAATAGATCTCCGTAGCAAAGCAGACCTAACAGCCACGGATATCTCTATGAGGAAATATGACTTTGATTGAGCCTGCGTGGAATTAAGTAGTAGGCTAAGACTTTCCCTGCCTGTAACCTGTGATTAAATGATCATTAATGTTTGATTCGGCCCAGAGAGTAGTCCCAGGGAGATTGTGTTGTACTACTACTACTACACACTTTGATTGGGGGTTTTCAAGGATTATGGGGGTGTGACTGGTGACGTATTACGGTATATTTAATATCATGTGAATTCCACTAATGAAAGATACTACTAACCAAAGATTCTAGAGTGCCCACTCTAGAATCTTTGCTACTAACCAACATGAACACACATTACTGTGTACAGTCTACAAAATAAAACACTCTCACCATAGCAAACACTACTACTGCAGTATAGGCAAATATCAAAATGCTCACACAAAAAATTGAGGGAATGTTTTCTGTTAATAATACTGTATGCCGGGGCGCCGTGGTTCAGTGGGCTAGAGCGTCATACCATTACTCCGGGGACCCAGGTTTGAGTCCGACCCGAGGTGATTTCCCGATCCAACCCCATCTTTCTCTCCCACTTGTTTCCGGTCCACCTCTATACTGCCCTATCCAATTAAATAAAATTATAATAATTATTATAAAATAATAATAATAATGTATGCCAATACTCATATACCAATCTGTTAAACTGACTTGGTGTATTTGATTGCTCACTATCAACTCTCCTTTCCCCCTTTACCCAGTTTCAACCATTGTTCACCCTAAATTCAAGACCAAATAAGAAAAGCGAAGGCCAATAGATTTTTTAGTACAGTCTTTGAGTGTAAGAAGCAGACATCACAAAGTAATTGCACACCAGAATGATGACCACATAAAGAGGAGAATTTATTTTGTGAGGCAATGCCCCACAAAAGTAGCCTGACACGCCAGACTATAACATGAATGTATAGTCTGGAGACGAGTGATAGACCCCCGGGTAAAACTGCTAAAACTAATCAGCGTGACTAGCAACTAACAAGTGATTCAAACAACATAAGCCCGCCCAATAACTCCCTGTCCAGATATAACGCTGTGATTAGCTAAACACCACGATGTCTGAATACAACCTAGAGCGTAAACAGCTCAGAAACAGCTCAGACTCAATCAAGGTCTGAACTATGGCTCGTCCCTGGACGTACTCGCTGAGCAAATTCAATTTGCTACCGCTAGAGTGCATCTAGAGTTCTAGGCTACCACAAAAGTGCAATAAACTGCTCACGTCAAATATTGAAGGGGGGGGTCAAATGCTAACATCAATACTACTTGGCTAAATAGATAATTGAGGTAAGTGAATACTTAAACAAATCAACAAAGTAACAAAAAGCACAATAAGCACAATATGAAAGGACAACTATAAGTACAGAAGTTCTGTAAGTACAGATCTAACCTCTATCTCTCTCCTACCTGTCTTTTCTCCCCTCTCTCCCTCCCTCCCTCTCTTTCCTCTCCTCTTCTTTCCTCTATCCATCTCTGTCTCTCTTCCTCCTTCAGTCTGTCTCCATCTTTGAGTGAGATTGAGTGTGTATGTGTGTGTGTGTGTGTGTGTGTGTGTGTGTGTGTGAAGGCTGCTGGCGCTGTGTGTGTGTGTGTGTGTGTGTAGGCTGATGGTGTGTGTGTGTGTATGTGTGTGTGTGTGGGCTGATGGTGTGTGTGTGTGTGTGTGTGTGTGTGTGTGGGCTGCTATTGTGTGTGTGTGGGTGTAAAGAGGGGGAAAGATCACGGCAGCAGCAGTGGACTGAGGAGCTGAGTCACCGGGGATAATCCCACTAGATGATGAGCTCCTGAGTTCACCCTACTGCCCCTCTAAAAGCCCCCATACTGTACACACACACACACACACACACACACACACACCCCACACACACACACACACACACACGCACTTGGTAACAACCCCCAAAACACACGCACTTGGTAACAACCCCCCCAAAAAACACAGACACATGCACATATACACACACACACACTTGGTAACAACCCCCCCTTCCCCCAACACACACACACACACACACACACACACACACACACACACTTGTGTAACACTTGGTAACAACCCCACTTCATCAACTGTACACAACTACACCACCATGAAATCATTATCAACACAGTGTGCACATCAAACCCCCATCAGGTAACGAGTCTCTCTGGACTCTCTGATGTCATAGTCTGCATCCATATGCATGCAACAGCTGCACTGCACTAAATGCAACCAAACAACCGTACATCTTGACTCTTGAACATGGTAATACTTTGACAGTATACATACTATAAGAGCCATTAATATGACATAACACAAATCATGAACTTTGATGACACTGCATTAATGTTTCCGTCGCATTTGGGTTTATTTGTCTGCACCTCAAACAACGTCAACTTCACATTACACAAGCTGAATGAAAAGTCATAATTTAAAAAAAAAAACTGTCATCAATGTTCATGATACGCATCATATAATGGAAATGACCTGCTCCTGCTCTTATAGACATCTTCCAACTAGGCGGGTTTACATGGACACTTTCAATCTGATTAAAAAGATTCCATGTGCATTCTATAGAACAGTATCCAAGGAGATGCATTCATAAATGCAATCTAAAATGGAATATTGGGTTAAATAATCAGATTAGAAGTGTCCATGTAAACGGGACTAGAACTAGTGTTATGCAGTACATCTGCATTATTTAGTCTCGATGACTCATCCATACAGTATCTCCCTCAGTGACATGATCCTTCCATACGCATCAAACTGCACCAAACATTAACATCATCACCAAGAAACACTTTCATTTCAACATCCATATGTCTCAAAGCTCATCAAACTACTGTTTTACATAATGTTACACATATATGTTATAACATGGTCATTTCTTTTTTGAGATACACCAAAATGATGCATCCAAACATCCAAATCAACTGAACAGAAAGCTCAACCGCTGAATTACTGTTTTATTCAAACTGTTAAAAAAGAAACATTTCTCCTAAAAAACTACAAAAACCCAGCATGACAAACCATAAAATATTAGCAAAAATAGACAATAATGATATAATATTAAGGTTTTCACACTCCATTCACAGCAGTTGGTAAAAAGTGACATCCACAAAAAATATCAAATATTTTTTTTTTCTTTTCTTTCTTTCAAAATCATGATGTCAAAGCCACTGAATCCCTGACAATAGATTACGCACCCAGTCATTCAGTCAAGCATACCTACAGTACAATCAGACTGCAGCCATATTTACTCCTTGCAGCCTCCAGAGAGCTGCATTCTGAGAAAATAAAAGCCTACAAGTGGAGGCAATTAACCAGCCAGCAATCCCCTCCACATAAATAATCAACATGCATTCTGAGGGGGTTGATTGCTTTCAACAAGATGCTGCCGCCGCCGCCACCACTGCCGCAGCCGCCGTTCCGCTGCTGCTGCTACTGCTGCCTAGCAAATGCAATTTCTGACTGTGTCATACATATTCAGATTTCAGCACGAGGAAATGTGCACCCTTCCTTCGGAACAAATGGGAATTAATGGAGGGAGCGTCTGATCAGGCTGGTAATGAGATTACGCAATATGCAGGCTGATAGGCGGATGGGGAGTCTGAGATGGGGACGGAGATTGTTGCCAAACCTCCTCCTGTCCGTCACACTCACGGTGACCTACAGTATGCTACTGTAAAGCTAAACTCCCCACCTGTGTGAGACTGTGAGTGTGTGAGTGTGTGTGTGTGTGTGTGTGTGTGTGTGTGTGTGTGTGTGTGTGTGAGATTATGCAACAGGCTGATGGGGAGTCTGAGATGGGGACGGAGCTTGTTGCCAAACCAAGGAGGCCAAACCTCCTCCTGTCCGTCAAACTCACAATGACCTATGTTACTGTCAAGCTAAACTCCCCCACCTGTGTAAGACTGTGAGTGTGTGTGTGTGTGTGTGTGTGTGTGTGTGTGTGTGTGTGTAATGAGATTACGCAACAGGCTGATAGGCGGATGGGGAGTCTGAGATGAGGACGGAGATTGTTGCCAAACCTCCTCCTGCCCGTCAAACTCACGGTGGTCTGGTACAGTAAAGCTAACTGCCCACCTGTGTGTGTGTGTGTGTGTATGTGTGTGTGTGTGTGTGTGTGTGTGTGTGTGTGTGTGTGTGTGTGTGTGTGTGTGTGTGTGTGTGTGTGTATGTATGTGTGTGTGTGTGTGTGTGTGCGAGACAGATTTTTTGCACCCTAGGGTAGTAGGCTCCTCCTCCTGTCCGTCAAACTCACGGTGGGCTGATACAGTACAGCTAACTCCAACACTACCTTCAGTGTCTGTCTCAACCTGGGTGGGTGTGTGTGTGTGTGTGTGTGTGTGGGATGGGAGTCTAAGATGGAGATGCAGGGTGCACACCTCCTCTTGTCCGTCAAACCAAATTCACGATGGCCTGATAGTGTGCTTACACTGGGGACCAAAAGCTAACTGCAACACTACTGATCTAGATGACTGAGGTAAAGGCAATGAATAAACAAACACAAAGTCACACAAAGCAGAATGCAGAGGTCAGACTTTCTACAATTATAGGACTATTCTAGAAGTACATAACTTAACCACAACTCTTTTCTTCCTCCCCTCCCTCTCTCTCTCTCTCTCTCTCTCTCCTACCTCTGTCTTTTCTTCCGTCTCTCTCTCTCCTCCCTCGCTTTCTTCTTCCTCTATCTATCCAGACTCTATTCCTCCTGTAGCCTCAGTCTGCGCGTGTGTGTGTGTGTGTGTTTGTGTGTGTGTGTGTGGGATGGTAGTCTGAGATGGAGATGGAGATTGTTGCACCCTAGGGTGCCAACCTCCTCCTGTCCGTCAAACTCACGGTGGCCTGATACAGGACTTACACCAGTGACTCACAGAGAGAAGAGGAAGTCGTGGAGGAGGGAACACAATAGGCACAGCAATTGTTTTGTTTTGTTCTTGTGATTCACTTTTTAAATTGATTTTTGAAGGTAAACAAAATTAAAAACAGGATAGAAAGTAAAAACAAAAAAATGACACACAGAAATCACCATCATCACATTAACAAGGCAAACCCAGGGTGGAACTGCTGTATATTACATTAGCTGGGAGCAGAAAAAAAAGAGGATTGACACCAATGCAGAAGAGAAAATACAGTAAAACAGGAAAATATGACCAATAAGACACAGTTTCGAGTTTTAAGCTGAGAAAATATTGACTGCCAGAGGAAAAAGAAACTAATCTATACTATGGACGGTGACAGCGCTTAAATACCAGCGAGGGTAAAATCGGATTGAGAGTCGCAAACGGGGAATGCATGGGGGAAAAGCCCTTTCATGCAGCCTCATATTCTGATATAGAAGATCACTGAAAAGTTTATATTGCGATGTAATGAGACCGTCTCATTTACGGAAACTAAAACTGTTCATGTTTGCTCCTGTAGTAACGTATTATGTGCCTCTATCTTGGCCAGTTTTCAATGATCTTTGCTTGTACCATAGGGAATTTGGGCATCCTGTGGTATCCATGACGACATACAGAAGACCTACACACACACACACACACACACACACACACACACACACACACACACACACACAGTTCACTTAGTGTCTGACTTCCAGAGGTCCTCAAATTGTCTATCTGTGCTGGCCTGGCTGTAAAGCCTACAGTAGGTGTCCACCAGGACAGGTAATCTCCTCAACACCACGCAGTGCATCACATCACAACGCATTGCTTCGCATCGCATCGTAGCCCAGCGCCTGCAGTGAGTTCATGGTGGAGGTGGGCTGTTTGCTGGGCATTTAGAACAACTCCGATGACTCACCCTGCGCAAGACAGCAGCAGCAGCAATGGGGATGGAGGCGTAAAAAAACAAAAAAACAAAAAACACACACAACAAATTGATCTACATGAAGAAGTACATCCCATTGTGCTCCGCCGATAATGAACGGCGGCTCAGGAGCGATCAATATGCTCGGGCTCGAGCGGCGTAACCAATAAACGCCTTGCTCCTCCATCCCTTCTCATCCCATCCCAGCTCATCATAAGGGAGTAATAGCACTGCTTACAAAGCCATGAGCATAATGGAGTCTGATAATAATGACATCCCCGAGGCCGCTGGGCAAACACACACACACACACACACACACACACACACACACACACACACACACACACACACGTAAGCCTCTGTTATGCTCATCTAGGTGCACTTATGACGGCTGACATCCTGCAGGCGTTGTTAGTGGAATGAATATTCATGGCGGTGAGATGCTGTTTGCCGGCAAAACCGGCATGTTTGGAACGGTTTAATGAGAGGAAGTGCAATTTGTCACACACACACACACACACACACACACACACAGGCAAACACATACTGTACAAACACACAGACACACATCTCAACACACACACACACACACAAAAACATATATACATACACGCACACCACACATGCAAACACTGAGACACTTCTCTATCACACACACACACACACACACACACACACACAGACTCAAACATACATATGAGACACCCACACAGACACAGACACAAACAAAAAATGAATGTAACGACACACAAAAATAATATACTCGCATACACACCAACACACACACACTAACACTTACTCTCACACACATACAGAGAGAGAGAGAGAGAGAGAGAGAGAGAGAGAGAGAGAGAGAGAGAGAGAGAGAGAGAGAGAGAGAGAGAGGTCTGATATAAGTGCCGGTGAGGCGGAGATGTGGTGAATGGCTTGTGCGCTCCCGACAGCGAGCTCCCGCATCTCCCCAGGTGATGATTGTATATCTGTGCGGTGCGGTGGATGGGCTCAGTGTGCGCCGGGGTTTTGATGTGTCGGCGAAGCGGAGCGGAGCGACAGAGAAGAGGAGTGTGTGTGTGGGGGGGTGCACTTCATTTCAAGGGGTCATGGGATTGACTGACACATCATGTTGCTCTATCCTGCTGGGTAAAGGAACTCTGAACAACGACATGCCCATCAGACAGCAAGAACCGCTGCTGACTCCAAGGATATACACACGTACACACACCACACACACACACACACACACAAACACACAGAAAGACACACACACAGACACACACAGAGAGAGAGAGACACACACAGGCACAACTATAAGAGGATATATACACACACACATACACAGCACACAGATAAACACACACACACACACACACACACACACACACACACACAGACACACACACAGACACACACACAGGCACAACTATAAGGGGATATATACACAACAACAACACTTAAAAAAAATGACAGAGCACTATGGTGAAGAAAAGAGCTAAACAGAACACAAAGGGAAAGAAAAAAATGACAATGAGGCGGCACAGAGAGAGGAGAGAATACAGTATCAGGATGGAACAGAAAACAGCACAAAATAGAACACAAGAATACAATGGGATGAAACAAGAGACAATAAAACAGCACAAAAGTAAAGGTGCTAAGAGATGGGTGTCCTGCTGTAAGGATGAGTTACAGTAGACATAGACCTGGTAGAACACAACACACCACACCACAAAGCAGAAGGCTACAGCGGGAATAAGGTAACTAAATAAGATAACTGAATAAGGTTATGGTTACACTGGATTTGTTACAGAAGTCTTACATGTAAGTCAAGTTCCGTCAAAAATACATTGAAATGAATGGTGGATTTTTTTAGGATGTTGCTGCTGTGTCTGGTGTAGCTAGTTCCATTGTTTATAGTGGAAGCTAATTAGAATGATTTCTTATAATTTATTATTTATTCTTTGACATATCGCATAGTCTCCCTGTATGACCCAGTTTTCACCCAGAGTATCATGGTAAACATCTGTCCACACAATGCTTCTTCCCCAGCTACTGCTTCACATATATGAGAACAGGACATTTCCCATCCACCAGGTTTGACCTGCTATACTAGTGCAAACTCATGAGCTAAACAAGCTTAGTCAAGGTACAGTAAGGAACCAGTAGACGTGTACTCATACTTTGTCTTACTTTAGTGATATCTGCATCAAAGCATTTGTAATTTTGGATCCAATTGCTTGCTTTTCCATATTCCATATTTTAAATGTTTTGCCTTTTGCAAATAAAATGTGTGATTTTGACCATTAGTGCCATTGTTTAGCCCAGTGCGCTAGAGTAACTGTTTTGAACATTTGAGTTCACGACAGCTCTATAAAAATTCTGAGTTCACAGCAGTGTTAAGCAATCAAATAAAAACTGTAGTTAGTCTTGATGTGGCTGCAAACTATTCTGTACAACTACTTCATATCCAGGGGCAATGGCTTTGTCATTACAAAGTTTTGTAGTCAATTCGTAGAGTAGGCTACTTAGATTAAACTAAACGACTCGCTGCCATTTTGATTGTCGCACCGTAGAGAAAAGATTGACCTCTACTTCCACTGGTGTGTGGATTCTAAAGAGGTGTCAAGTTTTCTATAAAAATATCCACCCACTATGAGGGAATGAGGAGCAAAACTGGCTGTTACAGCAATACTGGGAGTTATGAAAAGAGAGGGGGGGGGGGGAGTTTCGATCTGAATACAAATCTAGGCTGAATTTGATGGAGCTGGCCGTAGCCTCTCTCTCTCTCTCTCTTTCTCTCTGTTCCTCTCATCTTTCCCCAATGCCTGGCGAGTGCTTTACAAGGGGCTGCAAAGAGAGAGAGAGAGAGAGAGAGAGAGAGAGAGAGAGAGAGAGAGAGAGAGAGAGAGAGAGAGCTGGAGAGAGAGAGAGAGAGAGAGAGAGAGAGAGAGAGAGAGAGAGAGAGAGAGAGAGCTGGAGAGCTGTATGCTGGCTGGCTTTGGTCCACATACTCTTCTTCACTCTTATTTTAATGCAGGGCCCAGTGTGGAAGTCCGTATCTCGCCTGGAATCCACTAAAGCTGCCGTTGTACTGAAATACTGCAGCATGACACACTGCAGGAGGGGGAATATCTTTTAATTAGTGCTTGCACTTACAGTACAGCCATAGTGTGGACGTGGGGGACGGGGAGGGCTTACAACCACAGTCCTGGTACCTGTGAGCTCACCAAGTGCTATCGGTATGAGGAAGAATGGGAGAGTTTGGTACAACACAGTTTATGCTAACTGAATGAGGGTATGGGAAATTCAATTGACAGTGAGAGAGGAGGAATGAGAGGGTTTGGAAAAACACAGTTTATGTTAACTGAATGGGGATATGGGAAACTCATAACCCTGCCTTACGGCGTTGTGAAGTTGTTTGCCTCCACCCTCAGTCGTTAAGTAAAGGATAACGACAGAACTATGCAGCAATAATGACCACGTCGCAGAACATTATCCTGCTTATTACATGTTCCTTGACCTCAGTCTGTTATACATGATCCGTTATTGAGAAATATTAGACCTTAGCATGATGGCAAGAACCATTGAAGTGAATGGAGCATTCAACAGCTCTATAAAGAGCAGTGTAATAATTCTTAATAACTGCTCACCTGGCCGGCCGTTAACCCTGACTTATCTTATCAGGTCACTATTCAGTCTGTGCTGTAATGAAGTGCCTCCTTCTTCTTCCTAACAGCACTCAGTGATGGTGAATTACCGGGCTGGATGGGGAACACTTTATTTTACAGTGCCTGTGGCTTTAAGTGTTTATCTCCCATTTAGGTACAGTGCAACCTGTGTAACAATATTAGGGCTGTAGCGATATTGTATCGAATCAAGAAATCGTGATACGCAGTGTAACGATACTGTATCATGATACGCCCTTCCAAAGTTCTGTAACCCTTCATTCCGAAAACAACCACATAACATGATGCGATGGTGCTTCCAAGCTTCAAATATGATTATTATTTTTGAACTTAAAAAAAATATTAGAAGCCTCTTGTAACCTATTCTAGCCATAAACAATTATCAAAAGATATATTTTAAAAATCGTGGGGTGTATCGAACCATAGGTCAAAAATCGTGATACGAACCGAATCGTGATTTGGGTGTATCGTTACAGCCAAAACAATATGTAATATCAGCTGTGCCTGATGTATGATGTATTTATTTGCACTCTAACATAAGTGCTTGTTGTAGTAGCCTACTTTGCCAGCTGTTGTAATATTATGTAATATGTACTATGTAATCTAATGTACTAGAGTTGTGCCTGCATGATGTATTTTTGTGGACTTAAATAGCATTGTTACAGTGTGAAGTGCTTGCCTGCTATGAGGGTTACGGTTGGAAGTCCAGACACGTAAAAAGACGGATACGGATACGTGTGGAGTGTTTCACATGTTCTTTCCGTCAATTTCGTCCGTATTTTGACACAAAAATGGGGAGCTTCAGATTACGGATGAAACGGATGAAATTCATTTGGAACAATGGGGGCGGGGGCGGAGTTTAGCAAATCCGAACGTAAAAAATGTATGGAAGTATGAAGAGACAAAAATACAGACATAAGTACACACATAAGGTATGAATGGGCCTATAGATGTCTTTAAATACACTGATGGCTGATGGAGACAGATGGAGGCTGACGTTACTGAGAAAAGGACTTTAGTGTGGTGAGGTGGTGGTGTGATCCTAGGCTGTACATGAAGCCTGTCCATACTCCATTCATAGCCCTTTCACGACCACATCCAGTCATTCCCAGAGAGATGCCCTTTTCAGGGAGAAGCATTCATTAGCAAGCATGGCACCGCCCTGGGAGATGGGACTTATGCCCAGACTTAGAGTGTTGTCAGATCTCTCATCCTGATGATTCTCTCTGTCCTTCTCTCTCTCTCTCTCTCTCTCTCTCTCTATCTCTCTCTCCCACTTACTCACTCTATTCACTCCACACTTTCGTTCCTGCTCAGAATCCATTTCTCTCTCTCTCCCTGCACTATCTTTCTCCTCATCAATCTCTCTCTCTCTCTCTCTCTCTCTCTCTCTCTCTCTCTCTCTCCCTGCAACATCCTCATCCATTTCTCTCTCTCGCTCTCTCTCTCTCTCTCTCTAACTCACTCTCTCTGGCCCTCTCCCACACACCTGGTAATGACTGTTTCTGTTGGCAAAAAAGCCAAACATATCCTGGTTTATAGCCAGTGGGTAGCTGTATGGTACTACCTGTGTCTGTTGGGAATGGGAGAAGGAAGAACTCAAAACAACATATCAGGTCTGTTCCTTTCAGGTAGGAGGTAGAGAACACTGGCCAAAAGATGTATTTGTTCCTGCTCACACATATACTGCATCTCCATGAGCTTTTCAACCAGTACAAAATACAACATTAAGGCCACTGTATTTCTGTATCTCAAATGAAAGCATACCATTCAGATTGGAAGTGTCACCAAAAGACCTTAAGGGCAATCACACACACTGTGATCAGATCATCTCAACACAAATGTTACAGTAATGTCAGATGTGTGAACAGGGTCTCTCGTTCTCCCTCTCTCCTCTCCTTTGTCCCTGATTTCACTTTCTCTCCGACTCTTTTTCTCTCTCTCCTACCCATGACCACATTCTCTCTCTCTCTCTCTCTATCCCTGACCTCTCTCTTCCTCCTATCTCCACCTCACTCACACACTCTCTCTCTTCCTCCATTTCACTATCTCTCTCTCTCTCTCTCTCTCTCTCTCTCTCTCTCTCTCTCTCTCTCTCTCTCTCCCTCTTCCCTGCTACTGTATCTCCCTCTATCCCTGCCTCTCTGAAAGAGCTCAGTGCACCTGCTGTGTTGCAGGCCTTGCTGTGGGAGGTTAACCGGTGCAGTTATGTGTCCCGCTTGGCACCCGGAACGAGCAGGCAGCCAAGAACAGAGCAGAGCATGGGGCCCCCGAGTGCCTCTGCCGCGGCTCTGCCCTCAGCAGGGGCCTCCTCGCTGTCAGCCACTCGACTGGAACATCGCTGCTGCTACCGCGACCGAAACCGCCACCACCGCTGCTGCTGCGCTCCACCTCATCTTCCCCCCCCACCCCCCATCCTCATTCTCATCCCCCCACCCCTCAGCCTTCACCCCTCCCCAAACAGAATAACAGTGCAAAGTGCAGACTCCCACACGCTGTTTAAAATGAAAGCTCGACTGTGGGCGGACAAGCCGGAGCTGAAGCCAGAGCTGAACCGAGGATGAGGAGCGAGAGAGAGAGAGAGAGAGAGAGAGAGAGAGAGAGAGAGAGAACAGGAGAATAGGATAGAGGACGATAGAGGACAAGAGAGGAGAGGAGAGATGTTACAGTAAGAGAAGAGAGGAGAAAAATGGAGAGGAGGAGAGAGGAGCGAAAAAGAGAGAAGAGGAGAGAATTTGACGAGAGAGGAGAAGAGAGGAGGGATTTGGACAGGAGGAGAGAGGAAAGAAAGGAGAAGAAAAAAGAGGAGAGGATTGGATTGGAGAGGAGAGGAGAAGAAAAGAGAGGAGAAGAGAGGAGAGGGGAAAGGAAAGGAGAAGAGAGGATTGGAGAGGAGGAGAGAAGAAAAGAGACAAAAAGAGAATTTAAAAAATGGTATAATGGGAGAGAATAGTACATAAAAGAGGACAACAGGAAAGAGCAAAGGAGCACAGATGAAGGGAGGATGAGAAGAGGTGAAGAGAGCAGGAGAAACGAGAAGAGCCAAGGCAGCAGTAGCATTACTGTAACAGTAGCACAGATGAAGAGAGGAGGAGAATAGGAGGAGAAGAGACAGAGGAAGAGGTGGAGAAGAAGATAAAGAAGGCAGAGGCAGCAGTAGCATTAGAAGTAGCATAGATAAGTGCTGTAATAGTAGCACAGATGAAGAGAAGAGGAGAAAAAGGGAAGAGAAGAATAGAGGCACCGCTAGAAGTATTAGTGCTGTAATAGTAGCACAGATGAAGAGAGGAGGAAGGAAGAGAAGAAGAAAAGAGGTGAGGAGAAGAGGAGAAAAAGGGAAGAGGCAGCAGTAGCATTACTGTAACAGTAGCACAGATGAAGCAGACAGATGGAGAGAAGAGGAGAGAGGGAAGAGAGGTGGAGAGAAGAGGAGAATAGAGGTGAAGAGAAGAGGAGAGAAAGAGAGAAGCAGGCAGCACTAGCAGTAGTATTACTGTAACAGTAGCAGCATGAGTAGTAGCAGTAATGCGTGCTCTGGAGGCAATGAGAGCAGAGGAGACAGAGATGGAGAGGAGGGAGGAGGAGAAGAGGTGGGAAGAGGAATATATAGGGAAGAGAGGAGAAGAGGCAGCACTAGCAGTAGTATCACTGTAACAGAAGCAGCATGAGTAGTAGCAGTAATGCGTGCTCTGGAGGCAATGAGAGGAGAGGAGAGGAGAGGAGATGGAGAGGAAGAGTGGAGGAGAATAGGAGGGAAGAGAAGAGGAAAAGAGGGAAGAGAGAGGAACATAGCGAAGAGAAGAGAGGGCAGCACTAGCAGTAGTATTACTGTAACAGTAGCAGCATGAGTAGTAGCAGTAATGCGTGCTCTGGAGGCAATGAGAGCAGAGGAGAGGAGATGGAAATGGAGATGGAGATGGCCTCCATATTATATCCATATTCATGACCTGTGTGCTGTGCTGTGCTGTGCTGTGCTGTGCAACTCAACCCAGCCCAACTCAACCCAATCCAACCCAGGGCAGTGAAGTGAAGCGGAGCGGAGCAGAGGGAGGAGGATGAGTCAAAGTGCTGACAGCAGTGTAGCGCAGCCATGTGCCGGGAGAGCTGGGGGTTTCTCCACCACAGCCAAGCCCACGGCCCGGCCAAAAGGGCCCTTTCACACACACACACACACACACACACACACACACACACACACACACACACACACACACACACACACACACACTGCCTGCCACCACAGCTCTCTAGCAAACCCTTCCTGAACAACAACAACAAAAAAAAACTGTGATTTTCTTCAAATTCATCTCACACTCACACATCGAGCTACAGGCTCTCTAAGGCCAGTTACACATCCGATTGGAAAGTATGATGCAAAAAAGAGATAATAATGCCATTCTATATAAAAAAAACGAAGCAAAACAAAAAACCCTACCACTGCCAGACCTTTCAAAAACCGCAGAGACAGATTGAGCACTGCGAGCGAGCGAGCACAACTGGCATAAGTAGGGGATAAGAGTCTTTCTATCTATCCTGCAGGAGCTAAGCTACAGTACGCTGCCTGGGTTGGTTCATCCGCGTGGGCGGCTGCAGCTCTTTGTGGCTTTTCCACAATGCTAACATCCTAGAGCGCTACACAACACAACACAACGCTACGCTATCCAGCCCAACCCAATAGATACAGCGAGCCTCTGTTTGCCAGGCTGAATGGGTGATGAATTCAGAGCCTGACTGAGTCATGCATCTGTGGTGGTGATGGTGGTGGTTGTGGTGGTGTTGGAGCATCGCTCCATCCAGATTTTGTTTGGGGCAAGAGATTGGAGATCCCCCCCCCCTCCATCCCTTCCTCCTTGTTGAATAATGTGCTAATGATAACGAGGCGATAAAGCCGGCGCCAGGTTGTGTGTGTGGGCTGGCTGCAGCGAGCGCTGAGAAGCTCGTGCACCATGGAAACCCAAGAAGATATGGGCTGCTAATTACCTGACCTGCTGACAGATGCTGACATAAAAGGAGAAAAACATACCAACCCATGTTTGGCTGAGGGAAACATCATCGGAACTCCTGTTCCACATGCCACTTTCTGAAAGCCTGGAATATTTGACAAAGATACACATGCTACCGGAGTCATGCAACACTGTCCTACCATTAAAAGCACAAAGAGCTGAGGTAAATACCAGCAACACTTAACAAAAACTGCCACATTCTCTGCTATAAAGGTACAGTACTGCTGTGCTAAGTAAGTTCTAACTCAGCAGTTCAGCCCAGTTGCTAGGAATTAGCATATGCTACAAAAGCCCTGACAGCATAGAAAAAGACTACTTGTTTGCAGTGAATACTTTTTTAAGCTTACAACTTTAAACCATCATAATTACATCAATGTTTTTTTTTTCTTGTTGTTAGTAATGTGGCTTTTGTTTGTGTGCACAGCAAACAAACAATGAGGTCACAATATAAATCCATTGACTTATGGTGAGCAATACTGATAGATTGCCTTAGAAAGCAGGCCTGACCAGGAAGCATGATGGCAAGCTATTTACAGGCCTGACAGTAGCGTAATTGTGCTTCTCCAATAGCCTAGTAAGGTATGACAAAATGCCTGCCAAAACAGTTACATTTTCTCTCAAGATGATGTTTCATAATTCTTATTCTTTACTCATATTTGTGCTCTTCAAGTTGAGCTTCAAAGACACGCCTCTGGCAAAACATGTCATAAGAATCCATCAGTAACTTTTGCCGTTAAGTTGCTAAGAAACAGACAAACAGATAAACAAATTCCAACGACAACATAGCCTCCTTGGCAGAGGTAACAAATTCCAACGAAAACATAACCTTTTTGGCAGAGATAATGATAAGATTTGAATAGAATTCCCGGACATTGGCACAGGTTCTGTGGTTCATTTTTAGACTCACACAGAAGGAGCAGTGAGCACATGCCCTGTGTCGCGTCACGTCACCGAGGGAGAGGGAACCACAGAGGAGTGAGATTGAGGAGGGTGAGAATGAGGACCGACTGAGGACACGGTTGCCAAGGTTATGACCAGATCCATCAATGCAATCATCAAATAGGCCCCAAATGAAAGCGCTTTTTTGTTGTTGTTTTTGAAAAAGATTTACCCTGTCCAAAACACAGGCCTACAGAACAGGTCACTGACACTGAGATAATCTGCCCAGCACCTCCTATCTACCCCTCAACACACACACACACACACACACCTCATATACGTACACATGTGAAAACACACACCATCTTCCAGAAACACAAAATCTTCAGACACACACACGCACAGACATTCACACTCATACTCACAGAACGCATAGAGGAGAGAAGGAAATAAGAAATAGGAGATTTCCGTGCCTCTCAGCTGAAAATTAAACTGCCTCACAGCTTTTCCCTTTCATAGTATGGTACAGTAATATTGTATAATGTGTAACTTGCAGTACACACGGCCACGCATGCCACTAATAACCCTTGACTTCGCTGTTGAGAAGATACTATACTGAAGATCATATCAATGGATGGTTTAATGGCTTATGTTAATAGAAGTCAGACCAAAGTGAGCTATAAAAGACCTTTTATCAGACTGTCAGCATAACTGGCCACACTATGAGCATGTAAAACATGCATGCTTTAGCATTCCGTAGTGTACTTTGATTCATCAATGTTATAATTCATGTTCTCATTCTCTAATGCATTAAGTATATTTTTTATCCATTTTTATCTTGTTGTGATGATGATGATGATGATGATGATGATGATGATGATAAGGAAAAGAGGAGGGAAAAAAATCCTGAAGATTTTTCATGGGACTGGCGAATGTAGGCCAGGGTGACCTAGTTGACAAAAGACCCACTTTCATCTGATTGGCTTCATCAGAGCTATCCACTGAGCGTGCCCGGTCTCGCTTCAAACCGGATATGTCTGGTGCCCACTTCACTCCCCGCCACCAGTGCCAGTCTGATGCTGTGATAGCAGTTCCACTGTTTCCTCCACAATCACACGTACTGTGCTGTAGGCTGACTACACAACTCACTCTGTTCCATTACCTTTCGTTTTGCTGTTTCCCTTCACACATTTGTAATATGTTCCTGAGACAGGAACACCTAGCCTGACATAGCCCGCCCATAATACGAATGTTCATACGTATCCATGGTCTGGGAACGGTCCTCTTGGGCGTGTTTATATCGGTAGAGAGTCTACCGGCCAATAAGCGACGCTGATTAGACGAGCTGTCCAATTGTTTCAAACCAAAAGTGAATGCCCTCCCCCCCCGCAGTATAATCGCGCCAGGTTAAAGAACCTCCAGACCATGAATACGGATGAACAGCAGTATTATGGTCGGGCTATGTCAGGCTAAGGAACACCACCATGTTTTCAAAATGCCAGAGTCATCGTGCCATGTTCTGTTGGATTTTCTGTGCACAGCATACAGTACATCTTAGTGTACCATACATACCCCATACTATCATACCATAAACACACTGCCATGCGATGCCAGTGTGTTTATTAACTACTAAAGCAAAAAGGATTTCAGGAGCTCAATGCTGTGATTGTGTGTCTTTTGCTCTCTATCTCAAGTAAACTGACATCTTTCTAAGCACTCCATCTAATAATCCTATTCATCAATTCATACTGTATATCCATCAACATTTTCTTTTTTCCAATCTGCATTGCACTCACGAGTCACGGCCAATACTAAGAGATGGCCTAACCTCATTCCCATGCAAACACCATCCCAGTGGTGTATAGACAATTAGAGTGGACTGTTTTATGTGGATGAATGTGCTCTAAGTTGTGTCTCTCCACAGCGGGGAGATGTCAGTTCCCATCACCTGCCCCTGTCTTTACCCTCAGCATCCCCTCAACCAAGCACTTCATCTTCCTTCATCTCCATCACAACACAGATCAACGATCACTCTCTTCAAGTGAAATGGTGCTGCAGTCATACATTACCTTTTTTTATAATGGTCGTTACCAGAACACTGATTTGGCAAACAGCCTCAATTCTCTCTACACATATTCCAGTCACACAAATGTTGGTTAGGAGCAAGACGTGAAGATCTCACAATGTCCAACGAAAGAAGGCTTCTACACATCAACATTTCCGAGGTTATCCATGTTCTGTGTCTTATATAGGATCAGATGATGTGGCTCTTGCTTGCTGCCTGGCCAGGCGCCCAGAAGAGATATTCTCCAGTGACTTTGAAGACAAAATCAGCCCTTGAAGCCTGCGACCTTCTTTTGAGTGAGAGGCATCAAGGCTTGCGGGCATGAATATAAAACATCTCAGCATTCGCTTTAATACTTATCAAGAGCCAATGCTGTATAGAGATACATACAGTACATGTACAGTATGTCTTTTCATTCTTAATTCACAAAAAAAGCAGGTTATAACGCAATGTCTTACTTTCCTTCATCATTGATGATTTTCATGGACATGCAAAATTTAAATGCCACTATATCGTTTGCTGTCATAAAAACCCAGACTTAGTGTGTAACTCGAAATAAAGGATTGACAAATACAGATTCACTGATTCACTGATCACCACCCACCATAACCTAGAGCTCTAGCGCCCAAGCAACCCCCCCCACCCCCCCAAAAGCTACCGCCTGTTACACTACACTGCTGTCCTTCTGCAACATGCCCAACCACCTCAGGCCACTGCTACAGAAACCACACAGGAGAAGGAAGAGAAGGCTTCTGTACGGAGGGGAGAGAGGAGGAGGAGGAAGAGGTTTCAGAGATCTTTTGTCTATAAGACGACTATTGTTGTGTGTGTGTGTGTGTGTGTGGTACTGCTCTTTTACTCCATTGCCCCTTTGTCTTGATATGCCCGGAATAGAAGACAAGTCCACCATGCAGCCAACAAAACAGTCATAAAACAAATACATGACATTCTAGTGTACCAGGCTGAGGAAACAGCGGAGCAATCTTTTGAAAGCCCTGAGTGAGTCTGTGACACAGGGCTTCTAACCCTTCCAAAAGAAAGAAAGAAAGAAAGAAAGAAAGAAAAAGAAAGAAACCTTCGTCCAACCTTATCTGTCAGTAGGATACAAATCTGCTAGATCAGAGTACTTAGGCCATGTCCTGTTCACTGCCTCTGAGTAGACCCTAATAGGCATTTAGGCATGAAGTGATTGAGCATACAGGTTATGTGCATTTCTCAAAGAGATACTGTGCTTCCACACACCCATCCACATCACATTGCTGTGCCCATGGCATGACAGTGAATCCATTTGACACAATGATAGTTGACCTGGCAATAAGTGTTTTTTCTGTATCTGTTCATCGAGAATTCATTATTCTTTTTGTATTCTAAGGACTCTAAGGACTAAACCTCTCCAATACTGGTCATCTGATTTGAATTTGCATAATGGAAGATGGGAACTGTCATTCTGTTTGATTGGCATGAAAATCAAAATGGCTCCTTCGTAGAACTTTGAGGAGTTTGGAGATAGTTGTCATGGGTTGTCATTCATATGACTCATTCCATTCCACAAGTGCTAATTAGTATGGAAATGATCTACATAAACAAGAGGACCCATAACCAACAACTCGGGGCCCACGTCAAATGTTTAATGTGAAATCCACCCACGCATCAACCCACTTGAACACTAATGATGGCTATATCTTTGAGCCCTGCTTAAAAATGACCCGTGGAGGGCTCTCTCCCTAATGCCTATGAGCACAGTCATGTCATCTGCATCGGATGGCTGACACTAAACATGAGTTCAAACTCAGAAACTTGGCATTTGATCAATCAGAGACTTAAAGCTTCTTCCCGATTGTTCCTCTAAATCGAATGACATAATAACAAGGCTGTCCACGTAATTTAAGACAAGCTGACTGACATTTCACACATTTTTTTTTTCATGCAGTGAAGGAAAATGACAATGTCTCCTCTATTTTCTAATGCAATGTAAACTGCAATACTGCATTGCTCTCTTTGGCTTGCTTGTGCAGTGATGCCGTGAGAATGTTAGACTGTAGGCTACTCGAAAAACCCAAGGCACTTGTGCAGCTAAACATATAACGTTAGCCAAGCTGGAGTTGATTACGCATGTTTCATTAAACAAATCGATCAAATCAATACGCATCATCAATGACCTCCTCGTTCATAGAAATATATTCACCTTCGATTCTTACGATTCTGAAATGCACAAGTTTCTCTGCAAGATAAATACTGTGATATCTCTGCGAGAATAGCCATCTCGAGCTTCAAGAGAAACGCACCGCACACCATACAAGGGGGATACTTCGTAATAAACCCATAGCTTACCGTGCGGCGAGAATTCCGTAAAGTCAACCACATGTAGATAGTTTCGAAATTCATGACAGGCAACAGCCTGCTTTACCTGCAGTGTGCATCCTCGGACTGATAAAGTAGGCGTAGTTTCACCTCTGCACAATGCAGATGAATAAACCGCTGGAGTGCTGGCATGATGTAACGATGCTGCTGCGCCACATGGAGAACACAGAATATTTCAAAAGAATTTGAAAATCAGTTTCTAGGCTACTTACCGCATGGCGTATATTCATTTTCAAGTCGGAACTGTACAAGGTCAATGGATGTTGTTGCTCAAAGGCGAGTTCCTTCTAACAATCCGGTTAATTAAGAAAAACGCACCGAAAAGACTTTGGCTACTGAAAAACAAAATTCCCGTCGCTCAGCATTTTCTCACCTTGCTTCATCTCTCTCGTTACAGTTTCATCTTTCCCGAATAGATCTACATTCAACGGTTGGGTTGATCCTCAGACTTGCAGAATTTCAACGTCAATCTTACAGGTTAACTGGCAGGAACAGGTCCCGCCTCTGTGCGTCATGGATTGGTTCCCAAGTTATCGCAACTTTTTTGAGGTGCGCTTAGTTCTTGATCATTATAAATTAGATATTGGTTACGTCGAAATATGATTTAGACTTTCCATCAGATTTGAAGGCTTTTAGTGCCAAATAGGCAGATATAGGCCTACCTTCACTTGCTGGATAACGTAGCCTAAAAAAACTGTGACAAGACACTGTGTGTACTTCTATGTCAGAAGTGGCTTTTTAACACAGACTGTTTGAATACAGGGGGCGCAGGCTGCATTATTCTGGTCATGTGAGGCAAAACATATCCTATTCAGTATAGCCTACAGTAGCCCAAGCTACATTTGAGCCTACACTTCAGCAAATCTCCATAGCAACTGAGGAGATTGATTCAATGGTGAAAAAAAGTTGTTGTGAATTCCTCTATTCCTGCTGGCTGCCACAGTCCTGCTCACAACTGCAGATCCGTCTGGTCCTCAGCCATGTTGAGGAAGGATTTGTGCCTTTTGATGTGATTATCTAGGCTATTTCTTGAATTTTGTACATCTATTATGCAGGCCTATGTACAGTTATTCTCAAACCTTTTTATTTTTTGTTGATAAACTAAATTGAGTGCCGTCTACTTTTATAGGCCTATTTTGCAAAATACCTAACAGTAAATGCAAAACACTAGTTCTATCCAGATATAGAGAAGACCATCATCCAACCACTGTCATTTACACTGCTGAGGTGTCAGTCACACATCATCGAGTATCTCTTTATTTCGATTCTGTGATATAACCCTTTTGATTGCATAACGAATAGTGATTTGTTGTCTTAAAGCAAGACACGCCACAGATTTGATTTTAGAGTGAATCACAGATGTGACTTTGTAGCCATGTCAGTCTTATTCTGGAATACATAAACCTAGCCTACAACAGAAAAGAATCTGAATCCAGAGAATGTCATCTAGTAGGCCTACACCACAAAGCAATTACAGTCTTTTCTTGTGTCTACTGGAATGTTTTAGAAATGCTGTCACTCTGTTTTATTTATTTATTTATTTATTTTACTCCTTCATGTCTGTGTTTTATCACAGTAGAATCTCATAATTGAAAAAGCCCATATTAATGCACTAAGAGAGTGTTGGAGAGCTACTGGTAGGAGGTTATCTGACTTCAGAGCTTTCTGCTTTATTTTACAGTTGCTTAGCAACACATTGCAGTAGGGAACGGATGTGTTAAATATATAAATAAAAACTCATAAGAGCTGTTGGTCCTCGGCTGTCAGAATCCTTGACTCTGGGCCAGTTTGAAATTGTTTTCGTGGATTCCACATCTAAAAATTGAGCACTGAAAAACACAGTGTTTTGTCTATGAGAGCATGGCATTTCTCACTTTCTCACTTAGGCTACATGCAAGGCTCTGATAAGCAGTTTTCACACAGCACTGGAAGCATTGTAACAACACCTATTTCACACACCGACTAAATTTCTCTTGCCCTTCACCTGCATATGAATGACAACTCAATTTCTTCTCTCTTCAACATTAGCCTATTGTTTCGAGTGAAGTCTGAGGGAATGGCAAGCTGATGGAAATGTCCCAAACCCTCAATTATTTCTCAGTTGTGTGGCACCTCTTGATATGACACCAGAGTCATCATAATAAATCAATCAAATGAAATGCAATAAATCCTAGAAAAGTAGACCTGGTCTGGCCTAAATCTGTCCAAGAGGATGACAGATTCTGACTCTTCTGGGCTGCGTTCATTTCAGTGTTCAGTTCAATCTATGCTCCTGGTGGTCCTATTGTAATCAGCAGATTCTTGTGTAAAAATGAATTCATCAGCAATGTTCTAATTTAATGGGCTCAGATACTCTTTGGAATGTCCCTTTCCCAAAATTCTAAAGATTCTGTGAGGCAAATGCTGATTCTTAAGTTTTGAACACAGATGAAGATCCAATAAACCTCCCCTCCTCTATACACCAGAGGCTTTTAAATCCTGAGAAATTTTTAACTATCATAAAAGCATGTGGAGAGCAGGTAGTTCTACTGGAACCTTCTTACTGAACTAACACTGAACTAAATTTTATCCCACAGATGAACTTTTCTCCCCAAAATCTTAAGGGCAGGCACTATAGAAAGGCATATGAGGA
>JAODXP020000022.1:29546354-29552549 GCA_027497455.2 Sardinella longiceps | reverse complement strand
AAGAAAGAGGAAGAAAGCTGTTTAAAAAATGAATGAATAAATAAATGAACTAAAAAGAAATCAGTACCTGGAAATAGGCTGCCCACAGGTAATGGGCAAAAACATTGGCTTACTAATGTGTTTTTTGGAATGGGTAAGTGCTGCAGGTCACAATCTCTATTAGAAATCTCTGATTTTAAAAAGAAGTAAAAGCTATGATAAATCAAGCTTTTAAAATACATTCTACCTTCGGCTATATCTGTATTTTGGCACATTTTAAAGCTCACTTTTGGAGTTCTGTTAACTGACAGGGATGGTCTTTTCTTCTTTCATACTGAAATGATACCATGCAAAATGCAAAATAATGTTTAAAATGGGCATGACAAAAAATGCCTGCAAATCTGGGTCAAGTCGGCAGTAAAATGTAGATCAGACTTCTTGTGACAATACACACAAACACACACACACACGTCTGATCTTAACTGAATATGCTTGGTGTAGCAGAAATGTAACAACACTAGCGCAAGGTACACCCAAACATAGCTGTAAGTTGGTCAGGTCTCAACAGGATTTAGTTGCTATAAATAAGTCATCACATGCAGATCAGGCATCCGAGTTTAGAGGACATCTTGAGGGTTGTATGGGGGGTACCCCGCTATATGAATATTTACGACTCAGAGGAAACCACAGACGACAGTGTTGAATCATGATTAATTCATTTCTTTGGAAAAAAAAGAGCTAGTCTGATTTTCATGTTAGATTTTTCTACACGGTCATCATGCATTCTTGCAGTATTGCAGTAGGTTGCATATCGCAGCAATGGCCAGTTCTTGCCTATACTGCGCTCAATAGGAACATCCTCCTCATTACTGTGAATAGCAGTAATGTACTGCTCATGAATTAATGCTTAATTCAAAAACTCAGCTGCAGAGATACTGACATACAGCATCTTTTTACCTCCGCTAAGGAGTCGCGTTGGTTTGTCTGTCTGTCTGTTTGTTTGTCTGTTTGTCTGTCAGCAGGATAACTCAAAAAGTACTGCACGGATTTGGATGAAATCTTCAGACAATGTGTATATTGGGACAAGTAAGAATTGCTTCGATTTTGGTGCCGATCGGTGATCCAGAACATGATCTGGAATGTATATTGTGTCTGTGACCACATTGCCTTGGTGGAGGTCTGCGCTCTCTAGTTTTCTTATGACATACATCTTATAATGTCTTTCTTGTCCATATCAAACTGTAGACCAATGTGTGAGTGTGAGGCCTCTGTTCAAGAGGAATCAATGAATATCACTATAGCTAGCGAGTTTAAATGAAATCATGTTCAAGTGAAGAGTTTAAACTGTTGAATTGTTTATTATGGAGACTCCCTGTGATTATTGTGATTATTGTGATTATGCCCAGAACCCAAGCAATATTACAACCCTCAACCATGACACAACATTGCAGTCTTTTGACCGGTACACTCTGTCACACGATAAAAGGAATCTACCAATCAAAATGTACCTTTACTTACAATCATCCTGGTCTGTGAAGTGCTGAAGGAGAGCTGCTGGTGATGTGAGTCTACTTGAACCTAAACCCAGTGGGAGAATTTTACTTTAAAGGCCAGAGATGGAACGCAGAATGCAGAGAATGATTGCAGAGACAAATGGTCAGAATCAGAATCAGATTCATTACAGCCATTTCAACAATATTACAACAATACAGTTGATAGGAATATGTTTTGGTGTGCTCACAGATAACACATAGCAACATACACAACACAACCACATACAAGACATAATGCCTTGCAGTGACTTCTAGCACTGCCCTCAAGGTACTGGTTAGGATTAGGGTTAAGGTAGTACCTTGCAGACAGTGTTGCCTGGAAGGTGACATTGAGGGTAAAAAACACCATCATGCACTACTGTGCTTTCTGACTGCCACAACCCTGATCAGCAGCTTTCCGAACCCATACAGTCAGATCTAACTTAAAGGAATATTCCACCCCTTTATGAAAATTGGTTATTCACCTCCTTACTCTGAGTTACATGTGTGGGTAAAAGCATTTTGGTCTCAGTGCATGCGTTTTCCTAGTATAGCATCACCAATTACCCCCCTTGTTTAGCTTTAGCTTAGCATAGGCGCTGGAATGCAAAGTTGCCAGATAGCAACTCTTTGGCAACTTTACTTTCCAGTGCCTATGCTAAGCTAAAGGTAGAAATGGGGTTGCCAGACTAGGACAACGCATGCACTGAGACTAAAATGCTCTTACCCACATATGTAACTCCAGGTGAGGGTGTGAATAACCAATTTTCATAAAGAGGTGGACTATTCCTTTAACTCCTCCTTCTGACTGAATCCGCTCTATTTTGACCATCTGCATGCAGATGTCATAAAAGTAGTCACTAACTGCTTAGTTACTAGGCTAGAAGCGCCAAAGACTGGTTTGAAGCATTTGTTTTGTTGCATGTTGTGTCACATGCTGAGCGGTGGGAACTGTAAAACAAAGGGGGATGAATATGCAAATGGTTCCTCTCTGAGAGTTAGTGTCCCAGCACTGGGTGAGGGGTAAGAATTAACATAATAAAACTACCATTTGTGTATTGTCAAAGAACTGAGATGGGTTTTTTTTTCACCAAAGGCGACAGTAATCTTTTATGGATGACTGCAAGGCCCTCACAGAGGCCTCAAAGCCAAAAAGCTAGTTGTGAATAAGTGAATGTATTGTTCCAATCCATGGGTGGCACATAGTAAAAGTTTAATAAACTAAAGGTTTCTATCATTATATCTGTCACTCGCCTCTCTCTCTCTCTCTCTCTTTCTCACTGTGTTGATGAAGAATAAAAGCAAATGTGGCAAAATATTTTTGACCCTTGATGTTAGAAGGTTAGAAACTGGATCTGATTCATTTAAATGCAGAGTGAGATCTGACACAGTAATGGCATTAATGAATCAGCATGGTGCCCTGGCTAACAGGCATGTCCAGCAGTCTGCCAGCAGTAAACATGGAGCTACTGAACTGATGTCCTACTGCATTACAAGGCTGTTTGTGTGATGAGCCTACAGTCAGCATGAATGATCTGTCCTTCACACATTTGAAAAGCATAATTTTGCCTAACATAACCTCTAGCCTATTCATTCTACTTTGTTACATGATTTAAAGCAAAATAAAAAAATTGATTGAAATGAAAATGAATTACAAGATTATTTGACAGGACTAGGCCTAGACTAGAGGCACACAATACAATACTTTATGGTAAATCTATGTTGGAACTTCTACAGACAAGACAGACCTATTATGCAGGGCGGTCACAAGGTGGCAGTGACCGATCATGGAGTCTCTTCTAACCAAACTTTTCGCCCTCTATAACAAATATTGTTACAGTTGTGCTTTAAACAAGGGTATTTTATTAATGTATTACACAATTTGTTTAGGCCAACATGATCGTGATTCAACTTCAATCTCTTCTCATAATTTCCTTGTTTACAGACCCTGACACGTCACACCCAAAACGACCAATCAGATGCTTCGACGGGCAGGCTCGTAATTTTAAACGCTGTAATCTGAAGGCAGTCGTTTGTTGAGTAGCCTACAGTCTGCACAGACACCCAGCCAATGTGGTGCAGAAAGACAACAAAAGTATGAATACTGTGGCAAGTAAAAAATAATTAAGATTCCATACACATCGACATGGATAACGACATGAATAATCACATCGTAACACCTGGTCCATACAGAGCCACAAAACTGGTAAGAACTTTGTTTTCACACTGAACATTGGCTAACGTTAGTCATAACGTTACTGTGCATGATTGCTAAGTTTGAAATGGTACAGTAGACGTTATTACAGCTAATTTAGTGGCATAGCTAATTAAGGGATTTGTCAGTTATGAATAACCCGTAGAAAACTAACCCTTATCATTAATGTTAGTAATGAAGAAGCGAGGTAAATTGTGCAAAGTACGTGGCACTTTGACAACGTTAACGTTACTCATCGCCATACTTATTATGACTAACGTTACTTGTAGTTAGCACTGTTTGCTAGCTAGCCATGTAGACCTACATCACTCATATTCATCAACACGTAACCTGGTTGTACGATTTTACAGTGGAATGAAGTGACCAAACTCTTCCGTGCTGGGATGCCATTGCGGAAGCATCGACAGCACTTCAGGGTCTATGGTAGCTGTTTCACGGCATCGGCAGCCGTGGACTGGTTGCACGACCTGCTCAGAAGAAATAGAAATTTTGGACCCGAGGTCACTAGGCAGCAAACCATTCAGTTGCTGAAAAAGTTCCTCAAGAACCATGTCATTGAGGATGTAAAAGCCAGATGGGGAACTGAAGACTTTGAAGACAATGCCCAACTGTACAGGTATTGGTCAGGGCAAATAGTATTAACATACAGTTCACACATACTTGGTGACTCAGTTGCTAGGCTTAGCCAAAGTAAACACTGGTTCTGGGATGTGCGCCACGGCAAGACTGAAGAACCATTATCATCAAAGACGCTCTTGCATTGCTTGTATGTTGCTTTTTCAGATTCCCTTCAACGTCTCCTTTGAAGCCAATCCCAAATTACCCACCAACTTTGAGAAAGAAGTCTGGCTCATTCAAAGAAAAAGAAGGCTTCTTCAAATTCAGACATTCAAAGAAATTCGATAAAGAGTCTTTGGTAAGAGTTGTATGTCTGCAAAACACTGCGATATTGCAATGTTTTACCCAATTAAGTTGTATTCTTTTTTTGTGTGGAGCAGAAATGCTCCTCTTCAAATGCCTTTGTCTGGTGATGTGAATATCCGAAATGGCAGTAATCTCATTCACATTGCACTTGAAATATATTTCTTAGGAGAATATTGATCCTGAAAATCAAGAGCCATCTTCAGAATCTGCTGCTTCAGACGCTGTTCATCGCAGAGAAGTGACCGTGGAGGATACTCACGAAGTCTGGAGAAACATAACTTTAACACAGTATGTCATACACACACACACACACATATCCTCCACCCACATTACTGTGCTCTGTGTTCATGGACATTTGAGTTTACAAGACACTGCACTCTCCCGTTGGTGGTGCGTCTCTCAAGAACATGGATCGCGCTTGTTTTTTTTTTTTTTTACATTTTATTTTGAATAGTTTAGTTTACATATAATTTAGCAGCATTTAATTTTTCACACTGACGAAGGCCATGAGGCCGAAATGTTTGTGACCTGTGATTATCCTTGCTGCTAAATTAAATGTAAACCTAATTATGTGAAATAAAACGTGAAAAAGAACGAGTGTAATCCATCTTCTGTTCATGGACATTTGACTTACATGCTGAAATATTTCATCTGTCTACAGTTTACAGAAAATTTTGGGGCTGTCCTCACTCGAAGGTGTCTTGGACACGAGCCAAGTCAACTCTGAGCATATTGTTTACAACATGACCCATGTAAACAAACATGGAGTCGTAAATCTTGACGATAAGACAGGTAGGTGTGCTGCACGCATACATAGCATGCTTCACATGCCACAAGTTCTTGAATCCTGGTGTAATTCTAAATGCTGCGTTTGTCTCACATGTTTTTCTGACCCACTGACAGATGATCTCCCTCACTGGGTTCTATCGGCTATGAAATGTTTGGCCAACTGTGAGTATAAACACTGTAATTCTTGAAATTTTCCTCAACCATCCAGAGTTCTCATTTTGCCATTATTGATCGTTATCAAGTAAACATCTCTGCTAAAGCCATCTCTCATGCAGTGTATGCTGATATATTGCAAGAGACGTGTATAAAGAACTTGAGTCTTGTTTAAAACGTGTGCTTACTGCTTTCTCTGTTTGTTTGTTTGTTTTCTTTGAAAAGGGCCCAAATATGATTCCAGTCAGCCATCTTACCCTGGGTTTGAGAGAGATGTCTTTAAGACAGTCTCTGACTACTTCTGCAGTTTGCCAGAGCCTCTCCTCACGTTCCAATACTATGAGTTGTTTGTCAACGTCCTGGGTATGTACTTATACGGTACTGTTGATTGATTTGCAGAGCTATTTTTGGATGGGAGAAATTGTTTGTAATTTGTGAGAATTGATTTTGTGTCCCACAAACAAAAGTGGCCCTGTAACTAAAGGTCCTTTGTTCATGTGGAGAATGTAACTAAATTCTGAGGTGAATTTCAGCCAGTTGTTTTACAAGCTGCCTGATTTTAATTTAATTACTTTTTTTTTTTTTTTCCTGAACGTGGGTACA
>JAODXP020000022.1:29493854-29541354 GCA_027497455.2 Sardinella longiceps | reverse complement strand
GGTGTGATATAGTTGTTTACAGAAAATGTCCTGACTTTTCTCCTTTCTCTGTCAACTATGCAGGATCTCTCTCTCTCTCTCTCTCTCTCTCTCTCTCTCTCTCTCTCTCTCTCTCTCTCTCTCTCTCTCTCTCTCTCTCTCTCTCTCTCTCTCTCTCTCTCTCTCTCTCTCTCTCTCTCTCTCTCTCTCTCGTCTCTCGCTCTCTCTCCATCTCTGTGTCTCGTCCTAAACTGTCTCCCTCTCTCTCTGTCCGTACTGCAGCATGTGTCTAAGCCTCACCCAGCATTGGCTCTCTGCTGCAGCAATACTACCATTTATAATGTATGGTGTTTGCATTTGGTGCCAAGTATTAAAGCTCATTTCCTTTTCCTGTCTTTCGTGGCATAACTTAAATGCCTTCTGTTTTGTCTTCATCTCATCTGTCTTTGTTCCTCATGCTTGGCTCTTGTACAGCAGAGTTCATATGAGTAAAACTCATATTCCAAAACGATTACTTTTATTACTTATTATTATTATACAGACCAATGGGACCGAAGGGAAACTATTGCACTATTTTCCTACGTTATTTTACTGTAATATTGGTGTTTTATGTGGCTGAAATTACATAATATATCTCTCAGACATTGGGATTCGGATTTTAACGGAAAATCTGTGAAGTAGAATGGTATGATTTTGGGATAAAGCTTTTGTGCTTGTTTAGACCACTGAAATAGAAGGCGTGATCCAACATGCAGTCTTTTGGGAACTATTCTTGTGTTGCAACAAATTGTAAACCTCCAAATTGCACGATAGTGACTTTTATACATTTCCCTTTGCTTATGATGCTACATGTTTTAAATGTACCTGTTTAATTCTCAAATGTAGACCATGTGTGACGTGTGTTCTTGTGTATTACCCTCTGACTGATGTATTTAAACTGAATGAATATTACTATGCAATAAATGGCAAAGAAAAAAACAAAACATTTATTTTTTTCACAGTGTTTCATGCAAGTATGTCTTCTAGCATGGCCATCTTGCTAGTGTCACTTGTTTTCACATTGGAAAAGTAAACATTCCTCATGGATAATGAATGGAACTTTTTACAATACTGATTGTTTTGTCCTAGCTGCTTCTCATTTAGGACAGTCTCACGTAGAGCTGTCGGGAGTTTATTCAGAGCACTAGACAACAGAAGATGATAAATTGCATGTTTTTCTACACCCTCTCTGGCAGAATCTTTGGGCAGGAGCAGAAAAGAGAAGTTGATCATTTATCAAACTGTCCCAATGGCACATTCTCAGCCTGAGCTGAGCACACCCAGAGCCTCATCCACTTAGTTTGAAATTTCATAATTATTTATGTCAAAGATCCACATGGCTTGCAACATTTGACCTGCAGAAAGGAAACTACGAAGACAAATTTCCCCCAAAAGGGGAAATATTACTAACTGACTAATAGGCTTGGAGGTACATTTAAATTAAACAAATAGAATCTTTTGTACTCAGCATCCCATCACATTTGGAAACTTTTCTTTCTCTTTTATTTAGCTTTATTCAGTCATGAGTCTAATTGTTGTAAGAGGCTTTCCTGTTGTCTTCCCCCCCTTTGTTGTTAATCTGGTCCCAGGTTTACAAATGTGGTTCTCATTTGGGACTGAAATGTGGCCGTGGGGGTTGAGGAGGGGTTGGAGGTGGGGGAGTTCCTTGAGAGAGTGTGGTGGCAAGCAGTCAGGCAGGCAGGCCGAGGTGGAAGCGTCAGTGGAAAAGAGCAGAGCTTGAGGCTCGAGGCACAAAGAGACTCTTGTTTCAGGGCCTGATTGGCTGAATAGCAACCCCAAGGGCTGTCTGGGAAAGAGAGACCCCGTATAAAATGCTTGTAAATGACGACTGGCTCCACACTTTGTGGTATGCTTCTTCACCCTGCTGTGTGTTCTGCTGAGACCCAAAATGGTTAGTCGGTGAGTAAACAACCAAGTCTTTTCACTACTTGTTTTTGTAAAAAAGCTTTCAAAAAGTGAGCTTTCCAATAACCTCACTGCAGCTTAATTCAAATGCGCTGTGCTTTCAAAAGCAAGGATTTTTACAAAGAAAAAGAGAATAGAAATTGTCTTTATCCAACAATAATGTTTAGCAATTATTTTTTTTATCACATTGATGCACAGTTGAATTATCCATGTAAAGAAAATTATAAAGTATTTGAAGTAATCTTCACATTTATGTCTGTATCTGTATGTTTGTGAAGAGTTGAGCATCCAGCCGGAGGCTATAAGAAGGTGTTTGAGACCTGTGAGGAGCTTGCAGAGCCTATTCCAGCGCTGGTCACAGGTCTGTGTCATATCCTGGGACATCAATTAGTCTCTGTTTAGACCTTTAAGTGTACTAACAATATACTCAGCCTTGACATAAATGTGCAGATAAACTATTTGGGTCCTCTGTTTAAACCTATTAATAAAATGCACTAACAGTATACTCAGCCTATAGATGTATAGATAAACTATTTTGGTCCTCTGTTTAAACCTAGTAATAAAGTGTATTAACAGTATACTCAGCCTAGACACAGATGTGTAGATAAACTATTTGGAACCTTATAAAGGCTTCCACACTCTAAAGGCCCCCCAGATAAGAGAGAGGGCATCGGGTTCTGCTTTATAAACAGGAAGTGACCGTAATTTGATCTGGAAACTACACTGCCTATCAACCTATCAACACTTGCTTGTCAGATACTCCTGGATTACGCTGTTAAAACTCCCAGTGTTTAAACACATGCATGGCCCCATGTTTATAATGCACCTTCAAGCATATCCATGTTTAATCTACTGAAGTTTAACTGTATGTAGGTATGTTTTGCTTGGTCTTTTACAGGTGTGATTCCGCCCTGGCTGACGGGAAGTCTGCTGCGGCTGGGTCCAGGGCTCTTTGAGGTGGGCAGTGAGCCTTTCTACCACCTGTTTGATGGCCAGGCCCTTATGCATAAGTTTGACCTGAAGGATGGACACGTCACCTACTACCGCAGGTACTGTAGGCCCCACACAGCATAGGTAGAATTATTGATTTTATGTGACAAAGATGACTGAAAGGAAGTGAACTTTTTAAGTTTGGAATTCAATGGTTGATATATTTCGTAAACAAAGCAACAGTGCAAACAAAATGATTGTGGAAATGCATTTGATAAGAGACTTGTTTTTACTTTTCTTTTTACTTAGACGTTTTTAAATATCCTGAAATGTATTCTTTTTATGAGTTGAAGCTGATATTTTTTAAAAGATTCAAAAAGAAGAATGTGCAATTATAATGTGTAGTGGTTGGGGATGTTTTTCATTAAGAAAAGGCTTTCCTGAACGACCACCACATTACCACAAAAATGTTTCATCAGAATGTTGCATCACTTGCCCACAGAAAGAGAAGAAAAATACTGTTATGAAATGAATCATTTTCCAAACAGTGGGCCGCATTCAAATCACATCCATCGCTGATGTACTCTTGGTCTGTACTTTGCGGTTCTGTACATTGCAAGCTTACAGGCTAAACTATGTGCCCCCAGGTTTGTCAGAACGGATGCTTATGTGAGGGCAATGACTGAGAAACGAGTCGTCATCACTGAGTTTGGCACTGCAGCCTTTCCTGACCCTTGCAAAAACATCTTCTCCAGGTCTGTACTATTTATTTAATTTGCAGATCATTTGTTTTTGTAATGTAGAAATAGTGAAGTATGTAAGAGAGCACACTCTTTGTCAAGGTTTTCAATCAAAAATAAATTGAAAAGAAGACATGAGTGTGCGCTAAATTCTTCATGTATTTGTAATGTAGAAACAAAAATGATCTGTTATTGTGTTATATCCATGTAGATTCTTCACATACTTCCAAGGCATTGAAGTGACAGATAACTGCCTTGTGAATGTCTATCCGGTTGGAGAGGACTTCTATGCTTGCACAGAAACCAATTACATCACTAAAGTGGACCCTGACACACTTGAAACTCTCAAAAAGGTACAGCATACGTTATTCATGAACAATTGAAAAGCTCTTTTCCAAAACGCTGTAAAAGGCCTATTCAGATTTTAAGGTACAGGATCATAAGCCCAGTTGCTGTTGGGGTAATGTGATATGATTTGTCTTTGGCTTCAATTGTGGCTGAGTTGTTGAGACTATTGATATATTAAGCATTTCCATCTTGTGTACTTTTAAAACTAATTCACAGGTAGATCTGTGCAACTACGTCTCAGTTAATGGAGTAACAGCCCACCCACATATAGAGAAAGATGGCACCATCTACAACATTGGCAACTGCTTTGGGAAAAACATGGCATTGGCTTACAATGTTGTCAAAATCCCTCCCCTCCAGGAAGGTAGGTGACGCTGGTATTAATCATCGTTTCTTAACTCAGAATGGAAAAAAAAAAGATTGAAAAAAATGTCTCATAAAAAAGATTGTCTCATATTTTTCGTTTAGACAAATCAGATCCCATCGAGAAGGCCGAAGTGATTGTACAGTTCCCTAGCAATGAAAGATTCAAGCCAGCCTACGTTCACAGGTTAGTGAGCATCCAGAAGGGGCCATCAAGGTCCAGAAATAATTTCGGTCCTTCATGTTGTCAATATCAGATATAGCCTAATAAAGGCAGCCACATAACAATACATAAACTTTAGCACAATAATCATCATGAAATACAATGCATGAAGTACATACAGATCTTGAAACACACATCAGACACACACACACACACACACACACACACACACACACACACACACACACACACACACACACATTGTAACATTGTGAGGACACTAGTATTATCATTACCAATAAATCTTTGCATAAAAATCATCATGAAATGCAACTAACATACAGATCTTGAAACACACACACACACACACACACACACACACACACACACACACACACTGTTACATTGTGAGGACACTAGTATTCCCACCCCCAACTCAAAGGATGCTAATCACCTTCTGTGCTTAATTCCCTCAGCTTTGGAATGACAGAAAACTTCTTTGTGTTTGTGGAGACTCCGGTGAAGATTAACCTCCTGAAATTCCTCAGCGCCTGGAGCATCCGTGGAACAAATTACATGGATTGCTTTGAGATCAATGAAACTATGGGAGTAAGTAAGCACAAGATAATGAACTTTATGCTGTCCCATAGAAAAGAAATGAAGTTACATCACCATGGGAATCAAATGAAAGGAATTATCTGATGAATCTTTCTTTAGTCTTTGAACTAAATAACTAACTAAATGTGACTTTTTCCAGACTTGGTTTCATGTGGCCACTAAGAACCCTGGCGAATACCTCGACCACAAATTCAGAACATCATCTTTTAATGTCTTTCACCACATAAACACGTATGAGGATCAAGGTTTCATTGTGGTCGATCTGTGCACATGGAAAGGGTAAAGTTTCATTTTTCCCCATCACTACCACCAGGGCCGATTCAAGGTACTTAGGGGGCCCCAAGCAAACAGGGCATGTGGGACCTTCACCTTCTATAAACACCTACATAAACCGAATTGTTACAATGCTCTAGGGACTTTCATTAATATAATTGTTTATTTTGTATTACTTGCAATTGTCTAACTCTGTCATATTTTATCGAAAAACACCACCAACTAAACGACTAAAATGATTAAACAGTCATTCTTGGGGGCCCCTTTCAGCCTGGGGCCCCAGGCAATTGCCTGGTTTGCCTGTCCTGTTGCGACGGCCCTGACTACCACCACCATCACCATGTTTCTGTCAGAAGCTGCTTTTCAGTGAAGCTCTCATACTTGAATGTAATTTCTGTGTCTTCAATTTCACAGACATGAGTTTGTGTATAACTACCTGTATCTGGCCAACCTGCGTCAGAACTGGGAGGAAATCAAGAAGGAAGCCATGAGAGCTCCCCAGCCTGAAGTACGCAGATACGTCCTGCCCATGGATATTCACAGGGTGAGCTATCCCACCACTTCATTACATCCCTGCTCACAAGTGGGAACCATTCAGCCATATTTGACCATTTGTCTTCAATTGGGTCTTAAAGCTCCATTTAAAAACCTGCAGTGATGAGCATAAATTTTGCAAAACTGCAGTAATTGAGTTTTAGAACAAAACCTTGAAAACTGCACAAAGTGAGATTTAGAAAAGACTTCTTTGTAAAAAAGGGTTGGAGAATAAGGCCTACTGGCTTTATCACACAAGGAATAACTGCTATGGCAAGTCTGTCGATGTGAAGATTTGTGGAACTCATCAGTAAAGGCCTTGGGTGTTTCAAAGCATCCTCTAGTCTAAGTCAATATGGGTGTGGATATCTCAATATAGAGTATAAGAAAGTGTAAGTTATTGAGGAAGGCCGTAGGTACATTTCATAGTCAATGCAATTATGCTTTAAAGGACGCTATGGTCACATGTATGAGCATAAGTAGTTCAAGGCGTCCTTGCGTTGACAATGAATCGGCCCTTATGTCCTCTATTATGGACTGCATTATCTATCTATCTATCTATCTATCTATCTATCTATCTATCTATCTATCTATCTATCTATCTATCTATCTATCTATCTATCTATCTATCTATCTATCTATCTATCTATCTATCTATCTATCTGTCTGTCTGTTTATCCATCCATCCATCCATCCATCCCTTTTACATGTCCTTATGACCTTGATTCCTATCACTTATCCAGACTTGTGTGTTTATTTCAGGAAGAACAGGGGAAGAACCTGATCTCTCTGCCCTACACTACAGCCACGGCTGTTATGCGCAGTGATGGAACTATTTGGCTGGAACCAGAGGTCCTTTTCTCTGCACCTCGTCAGGGTAAATACTGTGCAACACCCTTCAAACAACCACAACCCTTTCCTGTGATGGTCTATGTGTATGTGATTGTGACCAAGTATTTATTTCATGCATTAAGGTATCAGTCTATTCTTACGTAAATGAGAATACAGACACTATTCTGGTATCATTGCCGTTTCAGGAATGTAGTTTTCAGGTGTTTCTTGCAACACTGTGGATGACTCCAGTGCATCTCATGTTACAACTTCATACTGGTTTGAGTGCTTTTGAGTGAGTGCTCAAAGATAAAATTGAGCAAAATCATTGTCAATGTCAATGTCAATGTCAAATTTATTTGTAAAGCACTTTACAATAGACAATAGTCAGCCAAAGTGCTAAAAAATAAAAACAAAACAAAACACAATAAAATAATAATAAAAAAGCAAATAGCCAGAAATAAGAACATTAATATAGCTTAAATTAACTAGGGGTAATTTCTTTTTTCTTTTTTATTGTATTAACCTTGGTTAATAACCAGGAAATTACGTTAATTGTTGAGCACTAGTCAGTCAGTGATCAGTTTCTTCCTCTCCCCGTTTGTCCTCCACAGCGTTCGAGTTCCCCCAGATCAACTACAGTGCCCATGCAGGGAGAGACTACACATACGCCTACGGCCTCGGCCTCAACCACTTCATCCCAGACAGGGTGAGCAGAGCACCCCATCTAACTTACACACCACAGGCATCTGGACTAGACCCCTGGGAGGCCTTCCCTGCCCTTTCATGCATGTCTAATCACTGTGTGTGTGTGTGTGTGTGTGTGTATGTGTATCTTTGTGTCTGCATGTGTTTGTGTGTGTGTGTATGTTTGTATGTGTTTGTCTGTTTGTGTATGTGTATATGTATGTTTACATGTATGTGTGTGTGTGTGTGTGTGTGTGTGTTTTCTTGCAGATTTGCAAGCTGAATGTCAAATCCAAAGAGACGTGGGTATGGCAGGAGCCTGACTCCTACCCCTCCGAGCCCATCTTCGTGCAAAGCCCCGAGGGCACGGCTGAGGATGACGGTAAGCCAGAACATACACACACACACACACACACACTGCCCCTGAGTGGGCTGTCTGCCCACTACCCCCTGGGCAGCTGTTGGCAAGCTGTTCTGCATCTGTTTTTACATGGTCCTTGCGGGCCATACACAGCAGGGGTTCTCCTGTCCTGATTCGCTGTTCTCTACCAGCTCTCTCTCTCTCCCTCTCTCTCTCTCTCCCTATCTCGGGCACTGTGCCTGAATGAACTCACACGAGCCAAGCCGTTTCAGATACAGTATGAAAACAGATAATTACATATTTCACCCCCAGAGAATCAGGTTTTGAACTCAGACTCAGTCGGTTGACTTGGAGTTTGGCCTTAACGGTCGACTGGCTACAGTGCTTGCCACCCAATCCAAGGTTACTGGGAGAACACAGGTTAGAGGCTCTGATTGGATACAAAGGATGACCTTTCATACTGTGGTGCTAGTTACAGTATGAGTATATGCACAATGGGAGTGAGGTTTAGGGGGGGGTGAGAGTAACAGAGGTCAGCTAGCCTAGCCTATAGCAGGTATAACATTTCTCTCCCTCCAAGCATCTCAAGGGCCCTCTCGTCAGTTGACTGGGAGCTTGGACTTTCCGGTCAACTGCTTAGGGTGATTGCTGCGGTCTCTGGCATTTTGTGCCCTCAATGGCACTCTCCAGGAAGCACTGCCTTCAGGCTCTACCCCCCCCCCCCAAATCTAGGGTTAGGGTGAGGGTTAAGGTTAGCGTTAGGGTTAAGGCAGGCCTTGCAGGCTGTTCTGCCTGGAAGGTGCCGCTGAGGCCAAAAAATATTGAGTGCTTTTCGACCAACTGCCTTGCCTCCCGAGGTCATCTAAGGTCACTGATTTGAGGCTCTGGCTTACTTATGCAACCCCTCTACCTTCAGGTGTCCTCCTCAGCATTGTGGTCAACCCTGGAGAGAGTGAACGTCCAGCGTACCTTCTTATCCTCGATGCCAAGGACCTGACAGAGATTGCCCGCGCCGCTGTGGAGGTCATCATCCCTGTGACCTTTCATGGGATATACAAGCCCTGAGGAAATGCAGCAGCAGCAGCATCGCAGCTACGCAATAGCTCCCCCCGCAGGAGAGGAGGAGGAGGAGATGATGATGGCCAAAGAAAGGCAAGCAAGCAATTTTGTGAAGGCCAAGGAGTCACACTGATTAAAGATGTAATCTATAGCTGCTGTTTGCATGATTTACATCATTTTAAAGGCATCATAAAATGCAGTTATTCCTTGCATTCCTCCTGAGTGCACATCATTAATATCATTAGATTCAGGGATATCGGTTGCAGTGTTGACATTTCTTTTTCTACTTTTGTATGAACTTATAAGACAATATAAGGTCAGATGAGACATATATTAACTAATGACAACATAAATGTACACAGAATTCCTGAAACGTATCGGTATGCACAGACTGCACAAGATAAATATGGAGCGCAACACAGGTGGGGATTGGACATCATTATTGTTTGTCATTTTGTGAGAACAAATGTTATATGCAGTATGTCATCATTAACTGTACAGGGTTTAACTAATATTGGACTGTGTAGTAGTTTGTATGTATATAGTTTTGAATAAAAATACCCTGATGAAGAAGACACTCTTGGTGGTTTGTTTTAAGTTTGAAATTGCTGAAGTATGATTTAAAAAATAGGTAAATACATAAATAGAATATAATACACCAAGACCACATAAGCCATTAAGTACAAAGAAATTACTTTATTCTTTAAAAAACAAAACTTTACATTGTCTTTTTGTTGTCTTATAAATTACAGGCATACAGTTAAGGGATTAGCACTTAGGTGTTTAAAATGAAGTCTTCTGAGACTTGCAGAGAAATTCATTGAATTCATTCATTCATTCATTAAAAAGGCTCATGGTTAATGAGGTAGCATTAGAGTCGAAGTAATGGAGTCCGCAGTTTCTCTTTAGAAATCTGGTAGTCTTGTTGTTTGATGATTTTCAAACAGTTGCTCAGTATCTACAGAGAGAGAGAGAGAAAAAGAGAACAGAAGAGGAGAGAAGAGAAGAGAATATAATTCTGAAGACATTTCTCATCTCTCTTAATTAGACGAAGAAAAGAAAAAATATTTGTGAACTTCAAAGACTGCAACTGAGCTAGCGTAACACCTCAAAAAACCAAGCAGCATTCAAACACAAGTCATACATTCCCTTGTGTGTTGTGTGTGTGTGTGTGTGTGTGTGTGTGTGTGTGTTTGAGAGAGAGAGAGAGAGATAGAGAGAGAGAGTGAGTGAGAGAGAGAGAGAGAGAGATTTTATTAAACTTTTCCATCTCAAACTGAGCAGCAGCAGCTGGTTTTAATTAAAGGATTCCTGTGGCAGCCCTGAGAAGGAAGGAACAGTCTTCTCTCTCTCTGCTGAGTCAGACTGGACTGGACTGTGGTGTGGGGGTTGCTGGAGCTGATGGGGCTCGCTGGCCCTGACGTGGCCCAGATCTGGCGTCTGTTTCCCAAAAGCACACTGTACTTAGCTGCTAACTAAGTTAATTAGCTGCTAACGTTAGGTGCAATGCAATCACAACTAACGGACGGACCTGTAGTTCAAATCTGGTGCTGATCTGTCATTTCCCAAAAGCATTAGCAACTATGTTGGTTGCAATGCAATTTCCCCATTGACAACTAGCGGACGGGACGCCTAGTTCAAATCTGGTGCTGATCTGTCATTCCTGCTAACTGCACAACCTGCAGATTCTCATGAGTCACATACTTCCAAGTGTGATACAAGCCAGTGTCTCATTCTGGCCAAGCCTATAGCTGGACTTGCTGCTGACTTGGCACCAGATTTGGTGCATGTGAAAATTTGCTGAACACATGCCAATACTCCATCTGAAGTATTTTACTTTGAGCTGTTTTTCTTTGAATGCTCATAGTCAAATTTTCCTAATTGCTTGATTTAAATGGGGACCATTAACTGCAAGTGGAGTGAGAGAATGCTACAGACAAAATCAGTTCAATTTTCTATTGGCCTGTCCTAACTAAATGAGATTCATAGCGGTGCGTCATAACACAATGCAACGTGGTGTGATGTTTTGGCAGAACCTTTATTGCTTGATTCGTTTCTATTTCTGTCGCTCACGTTGCAGTACTCAGCTAGTGTGAATAGGGAATCTGTCTGAATAGAATGACACATGTAACAAATCCAGCAGAATGCTTCACAGCAACCTAATGCCCACTTGCAGTTACATGCCATCTTCATTTTCACATGGATCAAAAACAACTGTACCACCTCAGACTGCTGTGTGCTTGTAAACATTAACATTCATAACAATATTCTTATTTATAATCAGAGAATAAAATAAAAATATCTGAGAATGGAAGATTTTAGAGTCCATACCAAATCCAATCTAAAAGGAACTGCTACTGCAGCACATCCTCTGTACACACACACACACACACACACACACACACACACACTCCTCTTACACTAGCACACACACTGAGGAGTTGGTATAATCTTGTGACAGGATTTCACTGGCCATCTGCAGCAACTTGAGTTGAATTACTTGATGGATGAGCAACAGGTTCGTTACAGACGAGAGGTGTGTTTTTCCCAGAACTATAGTTGCTAAGCAGTTAGCAATGAGCAACTGGCTATAGCAACCCATAGATTATACACACTGCTCCACACAACGAGGTGGCTAACCTAGTTAGCCGCTGTGCGAGCTGTGGTTAGTCTGTTTGTGCTTTTGTTTGTTTGTTTGTTTGTTTGTTGTGTTTGTTTACCTTCCTGGTTTCCTGGGGCAGGATCACTCCGTCATCCCAAAGCCTCCCGGAGGAGAAGAATGCGCCGCTCTCCTCCTCCAACCTACACATCAGCAGGTTTCAGTGTTTCACAGAATACACACTACTATAGCAAATTCTCTGGTTATTTGGAACTGTGGTGCAACAATGCAGCACTAATGTGTTAGAAATGCACTGTGGCATTACAATAGTTCAAAAACATGTTAGTAGATCATTACAAAACAATTGCAAACTACTACAATATTGTTATTGATGTGAAACTAAAAAGCAAATTCTTGTCAAAATATTGAACATCTTTCTTGGAGTGCTCATAGCCCCCCCTCCAAAAAAAAAAAGAAGAAGAAAGAAGAAAAAAAAAAAGGATTGTTACTTTTTGTCCAGTCGCGTAGCCTCCTCTTCCTCCTGCACGAGAGCGTCGGCACAGCCCGGCGCCACCATAGACACTCTGGCATTAGGCCACAGGAACAGGAAGTTGGGGTCAAATGCCCGCCCACACTGAAACAGACAGGAAATGCCTGTCAAAATTGACCATCAGCTTTCAGGAAACCAACTCAGCAAGGTCAGTCTGCGTTCACTGTTCAACATTCAGGTGGGAAGTAATGGTCTTGTATGGGCTTGTTTCACACCTGAACATCCTAAAATTCTAAAACCATTCCATGGTAGTAAACTGAAAATTCTATCATTGAAATGCATTGAATTTATCCCTCTTTCAGACTTGAAAAAATGGGTAATAACATTTAAAACATGTCTAAAGTCACTTTCTTTCAAATAATGCACATCTGAAGCCCACAAATTGGGAGGTCCTGATTCGATAAAAGTGGTTTTACATTTTTGTGCATGAAGCTTCTATCTATTCAAGACTTCCCAATTTGTGGGCTTCCCATGTGCATTATTTGAAAGAAAGTACATTTAGACATGTTTTAAATGTTATTACCCATTTTTTTTTTGCATCAGAAAGAGGGATAAATTCAATACATTTCCATGTTAGAATGTTCAGTTTACTAGCATGGAATGTTGGAATGTTCAGGTGTGAAATAAGCCCATATGGACAGTTCTGGAGACGTTCTGTCTGGATATGGAGTTTTTTAGAATCTGGGTTGTGTTTGGAAATAGAATTCCAGCACACAATGCAGCGTAAAATTATGAAGTATTGTTTTTTCTCTGGTACCATAGCGTAGCTGTCAGCGCCATGGCAACCCCCGATCACCACAGTGATTCTCGGCGTGGAGGCGCACGCCACCGCAGACATCATGGAACCCTGAGCCTTCAGACGGTTAGTGTTGGCTTCAGCCTGCAGGGGGGAGAGAGAGAGAGAGAAAGAGAGGAAGAAAGAGGGAGAAAGAAAGAAAGAAAGAAAGAAAGAGAGAAAGAGAGAGAGAGAGAGAGAGAGAGAGAGAGAGAGGGGGGAGAGGGAGGAAGATAGAAGGAAAGAGAGAAAGAGGGACAGAGACAGAGAGAGAGGTTTAACACAACTGCCCAATGTTTTTACACAGAGAGAAGAGAGAGAGAGAGAGAGAGAGAGAGAGAGAGAGAGAGAGAGAGAGAGAGAGAGAGAGAGAGAGAGAGAGTCAGACAGTGTTTAAGAGCTGGAGAGAGAGACTGTGAGAATTCATGTGTTGTGTTTGCGAGTGTGTGTGAGTGTGTGTGTGTGTGTGTGTGCACAGCAGAGAGAAAAATCAAATGAGAGAGTGTGTGTGTGACAGAGAGCGACACAACTCACACATGCTGTCCAAGTGTCAGCACCATTCTGCCTAATCCTCTTCACTCCGCTCAACTACATTCCACAACCACCCTCTAACAACAGCACTGTTCCCACCAACTCGGCTAGCACTGTGTGCGTGTGTGTGTGTGTGTGTGTGTGTGTGTGTGTGTGTGTGTGTGTGTGTGTGTGTGTGTGTCTGTGTAATTGCATAAGCACACAATCACAAGACATTATATAAAGCATCATTCACTGCTTTAACTATGTCATTTTCAACCTAAACTTTTGAGTCCCCATCGTTGAATCTAACCTTATTTGCCATCCCAAAAGAGGTGGTCAAAATGAACCTGACACTAGGCCTTACCTTGTCTGTAGACAGTGTGGGGCCTGGCTGTGGGGCCGTGTTTTGGAGAAAGATGAGCGGGACGTCCCTCTGGTCACACAGCTGGACAAAGTGGCTGCCCTTCAAAGAGGCTTCATATGTGAGCTCTCCGTTGTTGGCCACAATGCCAACCAGATGCCTGTGAAAACACACACACAATGACATAAATCATTCCCACTGAGAGACTCTCCAGGGTGCATCTGACTTACAGGATGAGACAAACATCTCGGGACAATTTTGTTGTTCTGACGTCTGTGTATGAGTGTGTGTGTGTGTGTGTGTGTGTGTGTGTGTGTGTGTGTGTGTGTGTGTGTGTGTGTGTGTGTGTGTGTGTGTGAAAACATCTCAGGATGATTTGGTTGTTCTGACGTCTGTGTGTGTGTGTGTGTGTATGAGTGTATGTGTGTGTGTGTGTGTGTGTGTGTGTGTGTGTGTGTGTGTGTGTGTGTGTAGGATGATGTGTGTGTGTGCTGACGTCTGTGTGTGTGAGTACGTCTCAGTGATGATGTGTGTGTGTGTGTGTGTGTGTGTGTGTGTGTGTGTGTGTGTGTGTGTGAGAAGCTCACACTGCACCAGAGACTTGGTTATCTAGTAATCAAGCATCTAGCAGACTCATTCTTTCTGCAATAGCACCTGATTCTCACAGACTGCAATTCTCCTGCATCCAGAACACTTTGCTGCCATGGCAACAAGCAGTTCTCGGGGAGGAGGAGGGAGGAGGAGGGAGGTGGGGGGGTATGGGGGGCAGAGGGAAAAAAAGAAGGCCTTTGTGAACGTAGATAAAAGCAGCCTGAAGAGAGTTATTCTCTCTCTGTCCCCGTCTCTCAGCCCTGCATTCAGAAAGATGGCCCAGGCATAATCCAGGGCCTGCTTAGAATAATCACAGACACGACTGACTGCGCACAGGGAGCGTATATCCATCTGACCCGTGTGCAAGAACAGCATTAACCCTCAAAGCTCACCCACTGCACACTTTTTTTCTGTACTCTCTGGCCCATGAGCAGGAGGACGTGAGGAAATGTAGGTTTTTCTCCGTACATAAGACCAACCAACGTGTGGCGCAGCACCACAGAATTACCTCCACACACCGCAGATTAAGATTGATCTAAGTAATGTCAAATGCTTCTTGTAGCTTTGAAATTGTCTCAGTAGTTGACTTACAAAAAGAAGAACAGATGAGCATACAGGTGTATGTTTAGTATGGCAGCTCAGAAAACGCTTATTTGAACACTCCTTGCTGCACACACTTTACATACAATACACCCCGATGACCGACTGCACCGGCCATTTCCCTCACTGCCGCCAGAGAAGCACAACAAATTGCTACCTGGTCTTTAGGGAAACACTAAAATGGCCATAATGGATTTGCAATCTACTCACATAGCCACAGTACACCATAACAGGGCCATGATACTGTAGTTGTGGTAAGATAAACTGTAAAAAAGTGTGTGTGTGTGTGTGTGTGTGTGTGTGTGTGTATGTGTGTGTGTGTGTGTGTGTGTGTGTGTGTGTGTGTGTGTGTATGTGTGTGTGTGTGTGTGTGTGTGTGTGTGTGTGTGTGTGTGTGTGTGTGTGTGTGTGTGTGTGTGTGTGTGTGTGTGTGTGTGTGTGTGTGTGTGTGTGTGTGTGTGTGTGTGTGTGTGTGTGTGTGTGTGTGTGTGTGTAATAATCATGACAAAAAGGTCACAGGAGAAATATCAATGATATTAAACGATTCATAGTAATGTGCTTGACTATCATTGACATTTACGAATGTCGGTTCGCTTAATTTTCCGATTAATCGCCCAGACCTGCCCAGAAGCTGCACATTGACAGAGCTGTATTGCAGTTTTGACTAGTACACCATGTTGTGAACTTACCCCTCAATTCTGCCGAAACCTGTGAGAAGTGTGGTTCCGTATCGAGCCTTGAACTCCTGGAACCTACTACCGTCTGTGAGCCGACTCACAATCTGGGGACAAAACATAACGGGGACACAAGGAAGAAATGTTATGATCTCACCTCTAAGGGCATTGCTGACAGTCACACACAAGCTAGTGTTACATTAACAACGAAATAATCATGTACATTGTATAATGTCATGTACAATGACATTGAAATTAGCAAATGAAGCCCAGAATAATAGTGCTTGCCCTGGTCCTATACAGCTGTAAATGGTTAGATTAGACAATAAATCACAACAGAGGTAAGTAGTCCTTTTACAGCACTTTTGGGAGTATTTCTAGTAGTACATTTGCTACTAGTACTTGAATTAGTGTTTTAAATCATTTAAATGGCATGAGGCATACAGTGCGTTTCATTAACATTTACGCATTTAGCAGATGCTTTTATCCAAAGTGAGTCATAAAAGTTTTTTTGCACACCTCACTGGCATGGACATAAATGATGTCTGTGGCGACATGAAGCCGGGAAGAAAAAAAGTAACTTACGTTCCAATGGAGAACTGGCAGTGCGGCAGCATAAAAAGACAGCAATTTTAGCCAACATGCTAAGTTAACTGATGTCAGGTTCCTAAGCTCTGTACTATCAATAGTTAATCAAAGTGCTACTCTGATCTGACCAGAGGCATCAGTAATCAGGGTTATCATTGTGATATATTACACTGCTCTGCCCTCTATTACTGTACTGTATAGTCCAAAAATGTCTGTGGCGACATGAAGCCGGGAAGAAAAGACCAATGGAAAGCCGACACTGCGGCAGCATAAAATGACAGCGGTTTTAGCTAACATGCTAGATTAACTGATGTCAGGCTCCTAACCTCTCTAATAATCAAATAATCACATAATCAAAGTGCATCAAAGTTGCATCAGTAATCAGGGCTATCTTTGTGCTATAATACAACACTGCTCTGCCCTGTATTACTGTATTGTATAGTCCAGTAAGTCCCTGACCAGCTTTGCGTCCAGGCTGTGGTAGTAGGTCTTGGGGGCGAGGCCCAGCAGGTCGTCAGCACTGTGCAGCGGCTCCTCTATCCTCTGGTCATCGTCTCCCTCCTCCGGCAGCTCAAAGTTGAGGGTGGAGATGATGTTCCTGGTGGCCTCAAAGGCATCCTGCTCCACGGGGGCAAAGTGGTCCACACAGCCACTCACTCTATAGTGCACACAACAACACAAGTAAGCGCCACATGTTACAGTTACACACACACACACACACACACACACACACACACAGCCCCTCACTCTATAGGACACACAGCAACACAAGTAAGCTCAGTAAGCACCGAATGCACACACACACACACACACACACACACACACAAAGGCATCCTGCTCCACAGGGGCAAAGTGGTTCACACAGCCACTCACTCTAAAATACACACAGCAACACAAGTAAGCATCACATGCTACTCTTACACACACACACACACGCACACACACAACACACACACACACACACACACACACACACACACAGCCACTAACTCTATAGTTTTCAGTGTCAACTGTCCCAGATTAATGTGTGCATAACCTCACTGTATGTGTATCACTGCGTGTGTCATTAATTCAGAGATAGGGTAAATACAGAGAACAATTCTTCCTTGTGGGATCAAAAGAGTGTATATAAAATATTGACAAGTATTTATACTATTCATCAATCTAATCTAATAATTCTTGGAACCCTACGGTACCAATTCTCCATGATATTCTCTATCTGCAGAATCATTTTCAGTGTTATGAATCTCCTGTCATGTCTCATGTCAATTTCACACAATGGTTCCAAGGTTTGCAAAAAAAAACAAATAAATAAATAAATAAATAAATAAAATAAAAAAAAAAGATATGCAACAGGATGACATCCACTTTTACATAACATGATCCTCTGATCTCACAATTTCACACCATTCAAAACAACTCAATCCAATCCGATCCAATCCACCTCCCTGCCCTCTCTCTCTCTCTCTCTCTCTCTCTCTCTCTCTCTCTCAACCTCTCTCTGTTACTCACACACTCACTCAGCATGTAGGCGGGCCCCCCCTAGGTTCTCCGGGGACACCTCCTCCCCCGTGGCCGCCTTCACCAGTGGGGGCCCCCCCAGGAAGATGGTGCCGATCCTGTGCACCATCACCGTCTCCTCAGCCATAGTGGGGATGTAGGCACCACCTGCTGTGCAGGAGCCACACACTAACGCCACCTACAGGCCAAACAAGAGCAGTGACTGTGTTACAATAACAGTACACATCAATGATAATTCTGACACAGGGAAATCTGGTAAATCTGGTTTTGCTATGCAGGTACAGTATGTCTACAAACAAAACATAGTGCCTCAACTTCAACTTTATTGTCCTTAAAAGGCAATTGGTAGTGCGGCAAGACATCAGATACAACACAAGACAAGACAAACAGACAACCATAAAGTGCAGTGTGCAAGCAGTGTGCAAACAGATACATTATCATGTGTAAGAGCATCAGTAGCTGGTTAGCAACTTAGCTAGCTAGCTAAGGGAAAATACATTACAACGGACCCCTGTTAACCCAAGTTTGGCTGGACCAATCATATTGCCCTATCCTTGTAGAGACTGAGGCACCTTGACATACCCTAGTGGTAGCTTATCAGGCTACAGTACTACTGAGGCAGTCTGAAAGACAACTACTGATTCTGCTCTATGGATTGAGCCTGGTCATGGCCAGACTACCCATTTTGACATTGTAATCTGGCTTGTCAGCCTAGTTAGAAATATGTTTAATTTATATTAAATGAAATCAGATCTTCATCAAAATAATAGTTTAATATGGCTTGTCTCAATAAACCTGGACGTTAGTTTCCTAGTTGGTGTAAGTGTTCCTTACCTGGGGTATTTTCATAGCTGACATCACAGCTTCATTGTAGAAAGTGCGACCTCCTTGGTTTTTGTCAGGGAAGATTTCTGACTGAAACAGACAGTGAGAGATATTACATTACATATGGAACATAAGATCTGACTGAAGGAAAGCAGCAGTTGAATACTAACTGAATCCCAATGGCAGATTAATGCCAGTTTGTTAGGCCCTGAAGGGCTGAGGGCTTGAGCTTAAGGAGAGGCGAGAGAGGTGGAAAATAAACACACGTTTCTCTCAAGTTTCTTCAACATTTCTTGTCAATTTAATATGAGTTTGTCTGATAGTATGATGCAGATGGACACGTTGTAGCCTCAGACAATGTCCTCTTTAGACCTACCCTACTTGGGGCACATAGGGCTTAGGGAGGACATAGAGACTCCTAGCATGGTCATAACCATCCCTCGGTCTACCTTTCGCTATGTGCAAGGGATTGGGATTCTGGTTATATATACAGTTGCTTGCTGGAGGTGTTTACATTCAAAAAGAGGGGATCAGCCCTCGACTGATTCTGTATTCTGTTGCATTCTCGTGCTGAATTCTCAAAGTTAATTGTTATCTTTGAATGCACTTTGGATCAACTATGTTGTATGAAATGTGCTTTATAAATAAATGTGACTTGACTTGACTTGAATTCTCAGAGTTAACTGATTGGCCAGGATAGGACGGATCCTAAGCGACAGGGGACCAGTGACCAGAATCCCAGACAGAGAACTGAAGGGAGATGAAAATCGAGTGGAATTGTAAAGGAAGGAAATGGCCAGGCTAAGAGACTCCATAAATAAGGACTCTACCAAGTACCCACATCTACTTTACCTGTAGTGGTAGAAAGGCTCCGCCACTGTCTACTAAGTACACACACGGCAGGCGGTTCTGCATGGCCACGTCTTGGGCCCTCAGCTGCTTCTTGACTGTAATGGGGTAGGCAGTGCCTCCCTTCACTGTGGCATCATTGGCTATGAACACACACCACAGTCCATTGATCTTGCCGATGCCTGCGGGGTAAGACAGAGAAGAGTATGGGGAAAATGGTTGCTGATTGAGTAGATAAAAAATGGCTCATAATACATGGGTGAGGGCTATACATGGAAATGTATTTCTCTCTACTTTCTATTGAAATCATAATCTGGTGTGATTCAATATGTTTGATAATATGGGGTCACTGACGTTACATGGGTGAGATTACATACCAAGAGTGAGGTCATAAACATTTCAACAAACCGTCTTCATGGGTTTGCATAAAATAGCTGGATTACAGATCTTATATTTGGGAAATTACTGTACCTCTGAGCATGCCTGATGCTTCTGCTTAACACTTTAAATATATTACAATGGTCACATTATCAAGGCCCTATTGCTGTCCAGGTTAGTGACTTTTTCAAGTGCTTTATACCCACCAGTTAGACAGCCTGCTGAAGGGATGTCACCGTAGGGTAGGCCCAGCCCTGCAAAGGTGGACAACTCAAGGTAGTCTTCATCATCGAGCAATCTGCGCAGGCGATCCCTGACCAGCAGCTTTTTGTTTCTCTGTGTGTGACGTAGAGTAGCATTCTCGCCACCCCCCTTTTGCACCTGTGCCTTATACTTGTGATACCTACCAGAAATATCATCCATGTACAAAAAAAAAGACAAAAGACATTAAACAACATAAATTTAAAAAAAAAAAGACAAAAATTACATTATGTTGCTACTGACAGACAGAGAATTGGATTTACCTCTCTTGGCAAGCCAGGCTGTTTTTTAGGTTAAGTTCAAATACATGATTCTGAATTGGGTGAAGGACTCCGTCTACGACTGGAAAGGCACTAGGTAGACGCTTTCTTCGTGCAGTGCTCATGGACTTGCACTGTGTTTGTTGGTGCACGACTTGTGCAGTGAAGAAGTGGGGCAAAGGTTGCCACCGATCCCCGGTCACTGGTGATATCCATGAATAAATGCACCGCCGAGGTCGACTTCGAATAAAACCACTCCATTTTCTATTCGAGACTTTTGGTTGTTGTATGCATGAAGGCAAATCGATTGAACGCTCGATTCTCAAACCCCTGTGTCAAATAATAGTCTTGTTAATGTTACAGGACTGAAAGCAACTAACGTTAACATGGAGAGGATGAAATGTCACATTCAGTGCCCTCTAAAAACAACACCTTCTAGATGTATTTTTTTCCTGTATAACGTTACTTGTGCAATGAAATCAATACTTGTGCAAGTTTTTTGTTTGTTTGTTTTGGAAGGACCAGCATAAAAACACTTGTTTGTTGTTAGCTTAACAAGGTATTCAAAGAAGCAGTTCACTTTCATTCATTGGCATATATTTCTAAACAGAAATCTGCATATAAAGGTCATGTTTCGCTGAGCATAAGGTTCTTCGCTTACCTCAATATGCATCTGTACATGACAAATACTGTATCAAATTGATCTGAGATATTTGCTAGTTGGGTTCTACAGCTTCCTCTTGCAGTAACAAAAAGTAACTTGGTGTTACATTGAAGGAAGTCTGGAAGGAAACAAAGCAGATTGCGCATTCCATGCGATGTTCAGGGATGACCACTGGGTGGCGTCATTTGACAATTAATCATCCCCTCGCCTTGCAAAGCGCTCTTTCTTTCCTTTTTTTTTTTGCTTTGAAGTGTGTTCTTTGTCTACCTAAAAGTTATGGATGACATCATAGACAGCACATGTTTATTCCCTGAAATAGGCATTCAAAATATGGTCTTTTAAATGATCTTGTTTTATTATGTGCAAATTCACGAGTCTCTGAATTTGACAATCGATCAATAGCCTATTTGGGTTGATTTTAGTCTATAACAGAAGAGTGCGATTTATTTTTGCATTAATACGTTATGTCTTTGCTTTTAAGAAAAATAGCACATAACTATCTATCTCTATCATAGGCTACTGGTCGTTGCTAAAATGTGATGTTACAGTTTTGGGGGATAATGCAGTGGGCAGTTGTTCTGCGATTCCACTGACAGATATGACACGTGCGTTCCCTCGAAGGATAGAGGACCTGTTTAGTTGTTTTATGCTTTACGCAAATGTGGTAGTCTTTCTGATAAATCGTTTAAATCCCAGAGTTGAAGAATAACCTGAACCTCCCGTTTTTCTGTGTCCTCCAAGATCCCAACTTCCTGTGCAAGCGCTGAATCAGACAGACAGTTCCTCTCTGGACTTGGCTCAGCAGCGCTAAGGAGGTTACACGACGACAGACGGTGAAACAGTCTAGGAGTTTTGAACGGGGGATACGTTGACAATTGGAGAGTTGTGTCCGAAGAGCAACCAGCCATGAGTTGGGGAACAGATCTTTGGGTAAGAGCACAATATGCAATTGCGAAGTTTTGGTCCTTTGTCCGCTCGAGAAAAATGCGTTTTCCTGTTTTGGCGTTACTTCAACAAAGGTGCCCTACTACCTTGGTTTCAGCATTGTTTCTATCCACCCAACCTATCCTAGCCAGTGCATTGGTGATACACAGGCTACGCACCTTTGGGCTACATCTGATATCAAAGAAAGGGTGAATTAACAACACATATGCTGCACATAATGTATATTGTCTATATCTAGATGAAACCCTACTTTTCTGAAATATTTAAGTAATTTCTTAGATAACCGAATTGATTATCATTGACCGTCGGGAGGCTATTCACACCCAGTAGACAAGGTGGTTCTGATAAACGTGATCTAACGTTATCACTCAGGAAAGTCTTGCTTGTTTCGCAGCAGTTGAAATAATTTATATATGCTGAAATAATAATATGGATTCAACAGTTGACGGTAAACATGTGCTGTTAAACAGTGCACAAGTCATTTCACTGGCCTATTTCATTTTGTTACGCTAACATGGACTAAGGTTATATTGTTGGACTCACTGTGAAATAATTCGGCGTAAAATCACTCCTCAATGAAATTTGGCAAAGCGTCGGATTAATAGGCTCAAGAATAAGACGGCTAATAATGGGTCAAATGTAGACGAGACTCGCGCAGGAAAAGATTAACTCTAACGTTATTATAATCTAGGCTATCTATCCCATTCAGTAGAAACATATGATTTCTAGCCTAACGTGCATCGGCTGTCCGGCTATTGTTTAGAACTTGAGATTTCTTGTGGCAGATAGGCTTATGTTTAATCCATATTCTCTAGTAGAAACAATGGAACATCATTATTTTTCACCATTTTAAAGACAATGCATTGAGAAGTCAGAGAGGGGACAGGAGGGGTGTTGCCCGTAAAGCGCTGTTGTTGGGGGAAGACGAACCTAGCCTCCAAAACCAGGGATGCACCTTCTTGACTTGGGAGGGAAACCATCAACAGCACCAACAAAGAGTGGGCTACCACATGCTCAGTAGGATGTGAACAATAGAGAAATTGGCGCAGTTACATCCAACGTCTTTTTGTCTAAGTTATATCACAGTTCATAATATTGTACAGATGCACGTGCTACTGCATTGACTGAGCTCGGGATGTAGCGATGGTTATTGAGTTCATCTGTCTGACGTCATCGCCAGTCCCGTTTCTGTCTCCATCACCTCAGTTGTCTGGGGTTTGACAGGGTAGCGGCTCGGCTGTCAGATAAACATTTCTTATTTATTTATCTGTGTGTGTGTGTGTGTGTGTGTGTGTGTGTGTGTGTGTGTGTGTGTGTGTGTGTGTGTCGATTAATGTGTGACTTGAACCTCGACTCCTTAGGATGTTGAAAGTGTTGAAGCCTTTTAAACAAAGCACATAATCCTCCCATGTTGCACACATGTCCGATCCAGTAAACTACAAGCTCTCTGTCAATGTAGGAAATAGAAAAATAAAAACATGCTGATGTTTCTAATGAAGTTTTTGATAAATGAAGAAATTTAAAAACAATTTTACCTGAAACCTCTTCATTGGTTATTGTGTCGAAATGTTTTAGTTTTTGTGTAGTAGTCTAGCCAAATAGCATCAGATTATTTGCATGGTCGGGATTTCGCATAGAGGTGAAATGCATGCAGTTAGAGACTACACTATTTGGAATAAAAGATCATTAGGCATTATGCATACTGGTATAAGATACTCAGAATGACACAGGTAGCCATATGCTTGTGCTTTGTCAATGTGTATTTCTGCATCTTGAAAATAACCTACCAGAATGTGCAAGATATATTGGAAACAGTTGGTAAAATAATTGACTTTGGATGCACAGCAACATACAGTATCCTTGTGCACTAGTTTGAGCTGTCATTGCTCATCAAGTTGCAGTGTCACAAGATGGTATTTAAGTAGCCAGCCGAGCGTTAAGGGGGCTACATATGGCCAGTGCTGTGGGGCAGTTCAGTACCATATTAATACCATATGCCAGTTGTCACAGAATTATAGGATTACATACATCCAAGTCTGGGTGTAAGACGTAGCTTACTATCTAATCTAGACCCTATGTGTTTAACCTAAGGTTTTTATGAAGCAAAATTAAACAAAAAAAATCTTATTGTCTTGAAAACAGCAGGATAGCCTTGCTATACGGAGAAGCATTGTGACTCTGAGTTCTTGTAGGCCTACTAGTCGGCATGGTGCCTATACAATACCACGTCCTTGTGTTGTCTAATTTGTTTTCGGTTAGATTGATGGGGATGTATTTGACCCCCATATTTCATACCCTGCATTCTGTGGTGCGTAAATCCTTGAGCAACAACAGTTACAGACGGAGTTAGACCACAGTGTATGTTTGTGTCTGTGTGTCAGAGGAGGTAGGCATGGCAAAGACTGCAGACAACTTTGACATTCCGGCAAACCATTATTAAACACAATGACATGACAGTATACAATTTGCTTCTGGCAAGAAACCAAAGATGCCAACAGTTTCTCATCATGTGAGTACTAGGTCTCTGCACGTTTTTTTTTTTTTTGGGGGGGGGGGGGGGGCAACCGAGGTCTGGCATAATAGTAGGTGTGTGTGTGTGTGTGTGTGTAAAAGAGGCCTGTCTTTAACAAGAGGGGGCTGTGTGAACAAGGGAGGTGAGTACTAATTGCTGAGAGACACGCCAAGCATGGAGCAGAGCTTAGCTATCTTACAGACAGACAGACAGACAGCGATATTGCTTAGTCATCTTCTGGCCCAGGTTTGGGCCTTATCATATCCAACTGGCAAAATCCCAATGGGCCTCACTCACCAATATCTTCTTAAGAATTTTGTCCTATGCTGTTCCAAATTATTTTGTTCCACTCACTAACTTGTGCATTTAGCAGGCTCGTTCAACAGGGATATGCTTGAATTCCCTCCAGAGCTTTCCTTTAAGGTCCCATTGAAAAACCTGCATTGGTGAATCTTAAAAACTGTGTAAGCGTGATTTTTAGAACAAATTTCTTCGTAAGAATGGTTGGTGAATGAGGCCCAGTGTTCCTCAGTACCCTAACTGGCATGAATGGACTTCATTGGTTTGGTTTGTTAAGCATATGAGGCTTTAGAATTAGGGAGGACATTGTGATTCAGCCTTTCTGTCTCTGTCCGGATTACTGTGTTTCAAGGGAGACCGGAGAACCGTAAAGCTTAGGAACCGTTGCCTGCCAAGAAAGAGAGAGGAGGTGGTCATGTGATAAATAGCAAGCATTGATCAGCAGTCTTCCCAGACCACAACTGCAGCCCACAGCCTACTGTAGCTTCTGTCTTGCCTGTTGTTTGGAGGGGTTTTGAGCTGTAGAACATGCGCCAAGCTCCCCTATTGTATGGCTAGTCTGGTGCATTGAAACCTTTGTTTGTGCAGGGTTTTAAATGCAATGCTGTTCCCCCTGTGAAGATAGATAACTTGGGTTTGTTTACCTGCCGTCCCTTTCTTCTCTAGATATCAGATAAAGAAGGAGGTCCGGTTAAGTTTTTAGGCCATTAGGTTGTAGATGAGAATTACCCCAAGAACAATAGACTGGTTAAACCAGTTAGAAAACTATGCTTAGCCCAGGCGTACTGGGTAAGTGTGCAGGTGGTTCCCTGTGTGCTTACGTGTGTGTGTGATTGTGTGTGTGTGTGTGTGTGCGCATACTAGACCTACTTCTTCATTAGATTCCCTATCGTACCAAACTGCTTTTAAATGCAACAGGACAACCAGAACATTTGTTGTCTCTGTTCACTGAGCACAACCTCTCCAGCCCCAAGGAAGTCATGCCTTAATGGAATTTGTACCGGCAAGGAAATGCGTTGCGTGTTCTACTCCGCTATCAATCTTGTGGGTCAGAGTGTGATTTATGAGGAAGTTCAGTCTGGGCAGCGAAAGAGGAGCCGAGACTAGACAAGGAGACAAGACAAGGAGAAGAGCAAGGCTTGCTTAAATTCTGACTGACTGGACGTTGAGGCGGCTCCCTGGGAGATTCTCAAACCAAACCACACAGTGAGCTCAGCAGCAGCAGGCCACTGACACGGCTGTCTGTGTGATTTAAGGCAGTTCAATCAATGCTAATCCTCTGGACTTGGGGGTAAAAGCCTTCTGTTGTTTGGCTTTGGTCATGTTTTTGACAATACCCCCACCTCTCTCCCCACAAATTAGCCTTAACACCATTGGGCACCCCCAACCCCAACCCCCCACCATCACCACCTTCTTGCTTCATCCCAACGGTTCATTCTGTGGACAGTATGAAGGATTGTCTAATATAAATTCAGAGTGCAAGGGTGATAAATTATTCTAAATAATCTTAAATATTAAACCTGTGCTTAAGTAGGCTTGCATAATGAATAACAAACTCCCGTAAAATCATTCTAGTTTCTTAGTCGAGTTTTATTATTATGCAGATCCCATGGCACCACCTTGGCCTCAATCAGGTTAGATCAGGTTTTTAAAAATCTCCCCTTTTTGGCAGAGCGTCTCCCTACAGTGCAATTAGCCTAGCCCTCCCAATAGCCACTGTGCTAAAATAAGAGGCTGCCTCTAGCTATTTTCTTTATTAGAGGACATTCTCATCCATTAACCATTTAAATACCTTTATGTATTTCTTCTTGTCATTTCTTGCTCACATTCAAAATGTATCATCTCAACATAGCTGCAAGATTACAATCAGGTCATCCAGCACATCTCACACTGTCTGATCAGTGGGCCTCGCAGCTATTTTACCCCCTCCGCAGTGACTGCGTGTGCACCCCTGAAAATGTGACTGGCCGCAGACAGCGACGCAGTAAACGGCAGCAGGAGCCGCTGTGATTGGTCCTCTCGAGCCGCCTGCTTTGTGCTCTCGTCGCTCGAGAACGAAAAGCTACTTCCTTGTTCGTCGGGTAGTATAAACCAAAACTCACTGCGCCGGCCTAAAAAAGGCTGCAAAAGAGGTATAACCCAGCCTTAAGGTGATGACTGAGCCCTTTGCCAGGGAGTGAGTGAGTGAGTGAGGCCTAGAGTGGAACTTGCAGACAATGAGCCAGAATAGCATATTTGTCTCCTGGAGCTCAGCTCACCCTGCCTACCTCAGTGGCCAAGACTTCGCCTTAATCTCGGCTACCTGGGGTTCAATGGTCAGGTGATGCCCAGACGGCTGATAATTACTCTCCATGCCAGCCTGGGGCAGTGCCAACCAAACCAGCTGGCAGAGTAGGAGGAGGAGGAGGAAGAGGAGGAGGAGAAGGAAGAGAAGGCCGCCGTTGTCGTCGTCCTCCTGCCATGCTTAGCAGACGAGGCCTAAGCAGAGAAGCAGAAGAAGTGGAGACGAGAAACACTTTTGTGTTTGAGGACAAACTGTGAAACTGTGCGGGTTATTCTTTTATTCTCCTGCTAAGAGGCTTAAGAATGTTGAGTAATGCTTTGGTCATGTGCCTCTCCAGTTCTTCTCAGTGAAACAGCAGAATGTTATGCTGGTTTGACCCATTTTTTTAAAAAAAAAATTTTTTTAACTCCGCTAAATTGACTTTGTCTTCTCACGGGCCAGGCAGCACATGTACTGTGGCAGTTTATAGACGGTGCCATATAATCTGTTGAGCAGGCAATTACTGCACCGAGAACTAAGGGGAAACACATTTGCTTTTGTTATGGAAAGGAACGCCAAGCGCACGGCGTTATAAAGATGTTTCTTTCATAGGACTAAGCAACAGCACAGCGTGACAATGCCAACACAAAGACTTAAAATGGCACACACACACACATACACACACACACACAGGTTGCTTGTTATGATCTGGCTTAGTTGTGCCTCTTTACATAATTTCAGGATAAAAAAAAAAGAAAAGAAAAGAAGGGGAGAAAAAAGCCAAAAGTCTCGAGGGCATGCCGTGGAACACAAAGAGACGTTCTGCACAATCCCAGCCTTGTGTTTTTTCTCTGCCTACCCCCTCTGGCACTGGGGGCTCTTGGTTCTCTGCTCGGGGCTCCGCAAAGGATCCTTAAAGCACCCCTGCTGCTGCGCTTCTTCCTGTCGGGAACGCTTCACAAACGTGCGCCTGTGTCCTCTCCGATCCCGAGCACACTCCGCTCTTTCATGTCTAATATCACCTCTCTTTTCATCCCTGATGCCTTTTGAGCCCTTGCTGGATGTCCCCTGGAGACTCACCACCACCACCACCCCACCCCACCCCACTGGTTCAGGGCCTCCTACCCACTCACTCCTTTTGGGGTTTGGGCATCTTATCAACACAGAGATATAGAGAAAGAGTGAGCGATAGAAAGAGAGAGTGTGAGATTGTGAGAAAAAGAGAGAGGGAGATTTTGTGTGTGTGTGTGTGTGTGTGTGTGTGTGTGTGTGTGTGTGTGTGTGTGTGTGTGTGTGTGTGTGCTGACGTCCCAGGAGACTCACCACCACCACCCCCCAGTTCAGGGCCTCCTACCCACTCACTCCATTTGGGGTTTGGGCATCTTATCAACACTGAGGGGGTGAGAGAGATTATGAGGAAAAGAGAAAGGGAGACTGTGTGTGATGAGAGAGAGAGAGAGAGATTGTGTGTATGAGAGAGAGAAAGAAAAAGAGAGGGAGAGAGATGGTGTGTGTGTGTAAAGAGAGAGAGAGAGAGAGAGAGAGATCTTGAGAGTTGAACTCTGTGACAGGGCAGAAACAAAGTGGCAAAAAATGCTTGGTTGAGATACTGTAGCTTTAAAACCTGTCAGAATGATGGGATGTTTAAGCGACCCAAAAGCTGGCAATTGCAACTTTAAATGTGTGATTTGGCGCTTTTGTCCGTGACAGCAGGGGATACATTTTTTAAAAAAAGTCAGCAATGGGTCTGCATGACGGCTTAGTTGGCCTAGCCCTGGTGTTTAATCACGGGGTTCTCACCCGGAGAATTGCAGGATCAAATCTCCGCTAAGTGGTGGAATTCTCAACAGTTGTCTTTTCCATTCAAGCTCTCCCTGCAACACAGCCAGAGCCAGAGCTGCACAAAACTTGCACTGCAGAGGGTCGGAGTGGAGGTGCAAGATTGCAAATGATTTTCAGAAAAATGGAAACTGAGGAGGAAAAATGGATCCCACAGTAGCTAATGAGAAGCTCCATTTAGTTACTATCTAATGTATGGAGTGGTCAGCTCAGCTGCCTGGTTAATGAAAAGCCATGTATAGCCTAACAGTGCTTAGCGATGCATAGAACAGCCTATAGTAACCTTGTGGACTTTGACATTGAGTGCTGAGTGAAAAAGGCTCCCATCTGATGCCTTGTGTACCAACCAAATGGCTATAAATATCCCACCCCATTTCGCCTCATTTGGTTTGTGAGCTCTAACAACAATGACCATTATGCTATGAGCGAGTTCTGCCAGTTCTGCCATGAAAACTGGCTCTGATAGAACTCTGATTTGGCCTATTTGTCTGAAACTGAGGTCCAAGCCACTCCGTTCTCAGCCTCCGTGCTCGTTGGCCGGAGCAGAATGGTCCAGTTGGGAGGTTGGGGCCGAGAGCTCATTGTGAGTCTCGCTTTCACCCTGTGTGAACTCAACACTTCCGACTCCTCTGGTCTCACGTCCTCCACGTTGCTGACAGACGGAGAAATAAAAATAAATAAATAAAAAATAGAGAGGGAGAGAGGAGAAGGATGCTTGTATCTGTTGATGTGTATGTTTTAGGCTAGGTGTGGGATTTATTGTTCTTTATCTGATTACTGCCTTGGCAGTAAAGCCTAGGCCTGTTTGTCATGCCAATAAAGTAAGTAGCCTACTTTTAATTTGAATTGGAGAGAAAGAGAATGAGCAAGCACAAGCAAAGGATGCAAATGATTTATTGGTGTTTGCCTAAAGTACCTTTTCCTGTGGACTGTTTACCATCTCTTCTCCTGTTGAAGAAGTCATCGGCTTGTTTATACAAAACACTCACTGCCAGCTCAGACGGTTTCTGTTGAGTAGGCTAGATGCTTATCCGCTGTTGTCATACACAGCAAACCTCGCCATTTTCAGTTCAAGAAGTCTGGTAGATTTTAAATGTCACGAAAAAAAAACAAAAAGTCAATATTCGATGTCTGTAAAATGGCATTCCAAGCTGTATTCATTAGGTTGAGTGCATGCATACGAGCCTCGCTCACTCGCAAGCCAGCGAAAGTACAGCACAGCACGTTTTGTTTGTCTCAAGGATGATTCTTCACATTGATTTCTCTGGTAATTTATCAGGGAAGTCAAAGCTTTTGGCCTGCAATGCTCTTCCTCAGCACGGAAAACAAATGGAGCTTCAGCACAGCCTCTCTGGGAGTTTGGCCTGCCTAGGCTGGGGCTGACACAAGTGGAGGGGTAACGGAGTTCATTGTTCCCCAAATTCCCATTCACTTTTACAGGGGCCTCTCGCAGCGCCAGAGCCTAATGCCTGAGGTCTGTTTACAAAAAAAAATGAGGGGGTGGCGGGGGGAATGTTGGTTCCCCCACTTTCATGAAATATTGTCAGAATGCATGCAGCTATAGACTTTTGCAAAGACGTGGTGAAGTGGAGCTCTTAAGTTCTCAATGACAAGTATGGTTTGCTAGAAGAAGAAGACGTGTTTTTTTAACCTTTGCATGACTTGTGTGTGAACCCTTTGGTGCTTTCTGCTGCACGTATGAGAAAGGAGCTGAGAGAGAGAAAAAAAACAGGCAGTCCAAGGCAGATTTAGTGACCTGCATACTAACTTATCAGCGGTGAATTGTTGTTTTGTGTCACAACGATGAAGTTGGTTTCCAAGGCAGCGTCCTGAGCTGTTGTTAGTTGGTTACCCAGAGTGCCTAGTTACCCAGAGTCAGGGTGAAGGCATGGTTATACATCAGTCTACATTCTATTGGGTATCACCACATTCTATGGGAAAAGGAATTTGTGGCACTTCCTACGGTCATTTTTCCCAGGTCCTTAGTACACTGCATGGTGACTGCAACCAATTCACATATCATACAAAAGCGGTTAGGTGATTAGGTTAATCATTAATTTGGCCTATAAAAAAAATGCATAGCGGAGCCTGGGCCAACATGTCTTTGTTGCATTAGTAGCCTACACTGGCCCCGTTTCATGAGTCGAATTCTCACGGGCAACAATTTGTAGCCTCATTTATGCCAATTTGTTCAATTTGTAGCCTAATCTCTCGCCATCATAGTTTTTTTTAATAATGTTGATTTGCTACACTTAGCATGCCGGTACATATTTATGATTAATCGAAATGCACATATTTCTTCAGGAAGCTGCTTTTCAGCCCAGACCCTATAAGCTCATGCAGAGTACCCACACTTCTTGGCTCATCCCACATTGAATGAAGAGAATGGCTCAATGGTGTTTTTTGCCCCCAACGGCACCTTCCAGGCAGCACAGCCTAAAAGGCACTACCCTTACCCTATTCCTAACTCTAACCCCCTCAACCCTCATCCTAACCCTAAACTGAGTGGAGTAGTGCCTTGAAGGCAGCGCTGCCTGGAATGCACCGTTGAGGGCAAAAAATACCAAAGACCAAGAGGCTCAGAATGAGGATTTAGCCTAAAATAAAACACATGATCTCCCATTAAAGCTGTGCTGTTGCAGCTGCATCTCATGAGTGCACAGTGTGAGGGTGAAGTATGCATACTGTATACAATAGGCCAATGCATATGGATAGAAAATGTGAGGTTAAACTAAATATCTTTGTCACCTAGACAAAACAAGGCACGTACTGTATGACATCTTGGGATTTGGAAAACACTGGTGCAACGTTCGACTCTCAACATTTTATAGACTAAACATTTTATATACTAAAAAACTGCTACGCTAGATGAGTCCTAAAAGAAAAAAGGATCATGGAAAATTGATCATGGAAAATAATTGTTAGTTGCTGCTCTGTCTTAAAAGTAAGCAACTCCACCTATAAACCACAGGTCAGAGTTTTATGCAAACTGATAAAAGCAAGACGATATATTGACCGAACTACGATGTATTGAACACTATTTATAATGAATCCGATTCAGATCATGTGTTGATGTGAAAATAAAACGATGAAAAGAAATGCATTCCCACGTATAGCCCTCACCCATGTGTTATCCTCATCGGGGAAGAAATTTAGCCAAATCATTGATGTACATGTAGCCACCAGGGTCAATAATGGGGAAATTATGCTAATTGTAATATCATGGTCCCTTAGAGAAGGTTAAATGAAGTACATGAAACCAAGTGGGGGTTGATGATGGAGAGTCCTCACCTTCCCTGCCTTCTCCTCCCTGCCCCCACCCACCCCACAGCAAAACCCCAGCCGTGGACAATATGGTTGTGATATTGAACAAACTACAGTGCTTAATTAAATGACTCTAACAGCACACCAAACATTGGAGCCGCACCAAGGTAGGCTGTCTCAACTCTCCGTGGTCACCAGATGTTCGTAAATCACTGCGCTCCGTTCACAGGCCTCTCCAGATGGTCTCCCCTGCGTTTTGGTCGCAAGTCAATTCCAGCGAAGGAAAAACGGAAATGTCTCATTTTAGTTGTGTTTCGATGAATGGCGGAGCCATCAGCTGCGAGGGTTGAGGTACTGTATGAACAGGGCGGCTGTTGCGTGTTTCGGGGGATGTGGGCTGATGCGTTGAGTTGTGGTTTCCTCCGCTGTTTCCCCTCTTGTGAGGACTTCACTTTCCCTCCCATCCTCACAGGAAGCTTTTCCCCTCCACAGGAAGTGAATTGTTGGTGAATTACCGTGACAACATGACTGTTCATTATCTAAGGGTGATAATGGCACAGAACGTATTTCAGAATCACTGGATGATCATTCATCAGTGAATATTTCATGCTTTTATGCAATCAAAGTGATGTCAGAATTGGTGTACAGTTGTATTTTAAGACTTTTTTAAAAAAAATATCTGTAGCAGTTGGAGCTCCTCTCCAATATCATGCTGTTGTCGAGATATTGAGTTTATTTTTGTTATGAATTAGTTTGGTAGTTCTGCTTCGGATTCACTAGTCAACTTTACACAATGATCTACAATCTCCTGATTATTTATCAAACTAACTGATGAACCGTGGGTCATTTTGGGCCATGGGTCATTTTGGGTCAGAATGGTATAAAGAAGAGCTCAGGAGGATTGTGGGTATTAGAATTACTGTGTCATGCTTAAAACTGAAAGGATGCAATTTGTGTGTCAGGATGCTGCAAGTATGCAGTATGTTTGCATTACTTTTGCTGAGTATTGTGTTTGGAAACAGAGGTCTGAACTAAGAAGCAAGCATTAGAGCCAAAGCCAAGTAACACAGGGGCACACCAGATATGCTTAGCCCAACACACACACACACACACACACACACACACACACACACACACACACACACACACACACACACACACACACAAAACTCCCCTGCCACTGATCCAGTGGTTTTTCCTCACCACAGTGAAGTATCCAAGCCACTGAACAACCCAAATCCAAGCAGTCTTGCACTTTTTTGGAAGGTACTGTATCTTGGGAGTGCAGAGTAACTCACAGTGCATACTTACATGTTAATGACAAGCATGATAGCCGGCCCTCAGCCAGGCACCAGCCAGGCCTCAGCCGGACTCTCTTAACTCTACAAACACTTCCAGAAAACCTCTTCTGGGTTTTTCCTTCCCCTCTTGCTCCCCAAGCAAGAGCGTTCAGTCACTCACTCAGTGTGCGTCATCCCTGCTACACAACACTGGCTGATCCACATTTTGTTTACCTGTCTGATTCACACACACACACACACACACACACACACACACACACACACACACACACACACACACACACACACACTTACCTTCATGACTGTCTCAAACTATTTGTTTACCTGTCTGATTCTCAGCAGTGGGCAAGTGTTCTTCCCAGAATCCCTCTGTAATGAAATGCCTTACTGCCTTACCCCCCACTGGAGAGAGTACAGTACAGTGGCCCTGTAAAAAGAGCCAGGCTGCTGGAGCAGTGAGGAGCGAGCTCCCCTGAGGGAACAAATCAGAGGGCAGACTGTGGTTCTCTGTCGGTCTCTGGGTCTCTGAGCCTGCTCTGGTGTCTGTCTCCCAAAAGCATAGTTGCTAATCAGTTAGCAGCTTTGTTGGTTGGCAATGGAGAATTGCATTGCAACTATGAAGTTGCTAAGTTAGAGCAGTATTCTCCCAGGTGTTCAAGTCCAATGAAGTGCTTAGTGTGTAGGAATTATTATTTTTTTTTTTTGACTTAAATCACTTCTGAGAATATCGGCCATAGTTATCAATTATGCTTTTGAGAAACGGGTCCCCTACTCTGACGCTTTGGTGCTTAGACACCACACACACACACACACACATATGGAAGGGCTTCCTCTCTCCGCTTTCTCAACGCCGAGAGGCGAACAGCAACCCTCGACTTTGGTGACTTAAGTGAAAAGTTATGTTGGGCAGGAAGTCCTATTCTGCACCTAGACTCCTTTGCCAGGCTGGGGTGTAATTGATAGCGGATGTTTGGAAGCTGTTTTCTTCTCCCTGCGCCTCTGCTAACAGTGTGAGATCCATTAAGTCTGGTGGGTGAAAGCTTTTTTTATTGGACTTTCAAAAGCTTTATCACTGTTGCGGTTAGGTGTGTCAGCCATGGGTTTTCTTCTCAGTGTTTTGAACCAGAAGAGGAGGTGGAGGGGTGTCTGTTCTGTTCGTCTCTGTCCCAGAGCGAGAAAGTCTTGTTCCATGGGACGACCTCACAAGACACCCGACAGGAAATGAGGTGATTGTGAGTAAGTGACCGTTGAGTAAGGCCACTGGGCCACAGGGGCTGGCTGTGTTCAGTAACTGTCTACTCAGCCCTTGATTATCACTTTATTTGTTTTTGTTCAAGACCCAATGCTTATTACGTGAGTCACCGCGCCAAGCTTTAGTAGTAGGCCCGCACATGCTCTCTGATAGTCTTTCCTCAGAACATTTCTGTTCTGTAAGTGACCATGAGTAAGGCCACAGGGGCTGGCTGTGTTCAGTAACTGTCTGCTCAGCCCTTGATTATCACTTTATTTGTTTTTGTTCAAGACCCAATGCTTATTACGTGAGTCACCGCGCCAAGCTTTAGTAGTAGGCCCACACGTGTTCTCTGAAGAAGTCTTCCCTCAGAACATTTCTGTTCCGACTTCCACAGGAAACACGGTTCCTCTGATCTCAAAGAGAGAGAGACCCTCTCTGTTCCCATCCTCTCTTCTGTGATTAGGCTGGTGGCTGAAACTGCTAGTTGATAAGCTACAGTAAGTACCACCAACAACTGCAGGGGTTGGAATGTGAGAGTTTGTCCATCGGAAGTGTTTTGTGTTGCCTCTCACGTTTAGGCTAACCTCTCAAGGACATGGAAGGGGGTTGTGGAGGACATGCTAACAAGCCCACGGCTGTGTTAAAAGAGCTCTCTTGTTAGAACAGTAATTGGACCATGACCTCCTCCGCTTCTTTTTCCTTTTCTGCTGCACCCCCCACCCCTCTTCCCCTCGCTCTCTCTCTCTCTCTCTCTCTCTCTCTCTCTCTCTCTCTCTCTCTCTCTCTCTCTCTCTCTCTCTCTCTTGGCACAGTGTGTGTCGGTCGCACATCAGGAGCTGGGGACTTTGCTTCCCATATGGTGTTTGCTCCAGCAGCATGCCTTTCTCTGCCCTCCCCTTCTCGGCCAGATGAACTTTGTCTCAACAGAACGCCTGCATATCCTAGTAGTGAATAGCTGTTCCATCTATCTATCTTGTTTTTTTCCTTTTCAGAAGGCTTGTCTGCAGGATTAAATCAGTTCTACCTGATTTAAAATGTTCACAAGAGTAGACATGTTCCCAAGCAAACAGAATTATGGGGGAATGCGTTTCGTTCATGCTCCCATTTTATGCAAGATAAATCTTTCTTTTTCTGTCAGTGTTTGCCCTGGTCATTGTGTCACAGCTGCATGTATAAGATATTATTGTGTTTGTGTCACACTGGCAGTGTAGTTATTGCTGGCAGTGTCCTCCTCCAGTTGGTCATTGTGTCACACAGCTGTATGTATTGGGTATAGCAGTGTTTGAATCACATTGACGGTGTAGTTATTGCTGGCAGTGTGTGTCTTCCTCCAGTTGGTCATTGTGTCACACAGCTGTATATACTGTATTAGGTGTTGTAGTGTTTTGAGTCACACTGGCAGTGTAGTTATTGCTGGCAGAGTCGGCCTCCAGTTGGTCTGTCTGGGTCTCTTCCTCACTGTAGACCTTCAGCCATAACTGCCATAACCATAGAACTTGTTCCAGCAGGGTTCTCGTCAGCTTCAGCTTCCTTCAATTCTAGGGAGGCTCATTAATTACAGCTGCTTGTGTGTTCACCGATGCCAAACACTCCCCATCCGTATCTGTCTATCCTGGTCAGTCTCTCACCCACACATGTCCAGGGAAATGTCTTCTTGTCATTTCTTTGAACCATAAACACTGTATTTAAGATGTGTCAATTGCAATATCTCTTACCTCTATTTTATTTAGGCTATGAATAGGATTTTCACTATCTTCCTCTTTGGTGTCAGGTGGAGGTTAGGCTACACATTCATTAGCCTTCCATTGCCTCTTGAATAGCATCAGTATGGACCATGTTCTCTTCTTACAAACTTGCTGCTCGCTATGTTTTATAAAAAAAAGAATTACCCAAGAATTGGGTCTAAAAGCAGCCAGTTTTCATGATTGTAACCAGGGTATTAAATATGATGCCTGAGTGTTGCCATGATAAGCTAAGACTCTTCTGTACATTCAACATCTTTTGGCTGCTTTCAGAGAGCTGTGGTCTCCATTTGTGCCTTGTTCACGCATGCTTCGTAAGCACAGATCCACAAGCCACATAATTAGTAACTGGCGTTCCATGTGTGGTTTCGGTGATTTGTTTGCAAATCCGTGACAATGTCCACCCCCGAAATGGAGCAAACTGACCAAAACATTCCCAAGTTTAGCATCAGATTGGCCTAGCCTGTGAACTGGTAATTACCATTTTGGGTCTGGATTTTGGTTGGATTTGGAAGGCTTACGAAGTTGATGATTCAAGACGAGCACAGTGACCGTAAGGGATTGTGAAGATTCTTGGTTTTTTGGCTTTTCTTGTGCATTCATACTTCATTGAGCTGGTGGTGAGTCATTTTCAGAATGACTTCATTGTAAAGCGACATGTTTGTCAATATATGGGCCTTTGCAGTTAAATTAAACCATTCCAAAAGCCAGACAGTAGCAGTTGCAGGGCAGTGGTACCTTTGCAACAGTGCTAATTTGACAGAGGAAATTGCTTTGATTTTCTTATCTTGGCTGAATTTGACCATATGAATTGGCTGAATATTACTTCTAAGCGCTTTGTATCAACGTGGTAATGGGAGGTGTTAAGTTATTTAGCCTAGGTTTGTTGTGCTTGTGTGCTATGACGCTCATCTCTGTCTTAAATGGGGAAAAAACGTATTGCGATTCATTTTCATCTCAACCAATACAACACTTAACATTCCTATCAAAATTTCACCAGTTAGGCCTAACAGTATTTTGTTACAACTTACAGTACAGTAGGCTACATCCCTATAAATAAGTCTAGACCTGACCTTTCATTCTTATAATGATCATTGGTGTGTGTGTGTGTGTGTGTGTGTGTGTGTGTGTGTGTGTGTGTGTGTGTGTGTTGGCCCTGATGCAGTGTAGATATTTCCCTGATCTGATGAGTTGAGGGTGGGCTTGGTGTTAGTGTCCCAGGCCTAGAGGACACTCTGTGCTCAGCTGCAGGCTTCCTGGGGTTTCTTAGAGTCATTTTACAGGATGCTTCTTGGAATACATGCATTGTTTGGTATGGGGGTAGCAAGGCAATTAGTGTGTGTGTGTGTGTGTGTGTGTGTGTGTGTGTGTGTGTGTGTGTGTGTGTGTGTGTGTGTGTGTGTATAGAGTGAGAGCTGTTAAATGTTTGCAGTTGTTAGTGCTATTATGTGTTGGTGTGCACGTGTTTGTAGACATGAACAACAACAACCATCATTCCTTGCCTGGAACAGTCCAGAGTATGGATTGTAGTGTGTGTCTGTGTGGGGGTGTGGTTGTAGGTGTGTCTCTGTGCATGTGTGTGTGTGTGTGTGTGTGTGTGCGTACGGTGTGGGGGTGTGTGTGGATGAGTGCCATTTATCCTCCCCTGACTGCCTTCTGAGCGTGTGTGTGTGTGTGTGTGTGTGTGTGTGTGTGTGTGTGTGGTGGTGGTGGTGTTCTTGTGTTGTTCCTCAGGGAGCCGGCCTGCCTGTCACACCCTGCTGGATGTCATCCCCTAAACACACACACACACACACACACACACACACACACACACACACACACACACACACACACACCCTGGCCCAAGAGCACTGATGAGATCACCAGTGCTGGGCCAGATGGTGCTGGGGTCAGCCCCTCTCTCACTCCCTCTGGCTGGGCTCCGCCGGTGACCCTGGGTGTCGTTAAAAAACGGCACAAACACCAACAACAAGCCAGACTTTCGGTCATAACTCTGGACCACATTCCCACCAAATGCACCAGGATTGCAAAGGCAAGAGGCTAAGCGTGATTGGACTTCAGGTGTCCATGGCTTTTGGAATTGCATTGCAACCAACAAAGTTGCTAACTTCGCTGGTGACTATCCTTATGGGATACCCTAGATTGAAACCCTTGAGATTGTAGATTGAAACAAACAAACAAACAAAAAAAACCCTAGACACAAACAAACAAACAAAAAAGCACTGGTAGTTTATTTCATCCATTGGTAGATAACTGGCTTAGGTTGTTATGTGTGTGTGTGTGTGTGTGTATGTGGGGATAGAGCCAAGGGGAGGCTTGAAGCTCTTCAGTACAGTTTACGGTCAAAAGAAATGTGAGCTGGTGATGTCTGTTTGAGTGTAAAAATCCTGGAAACATCCATACTTTCATCCGTCTCAATTTCTTAAAGCTGAATTTAGTCGAAAATTGGATTCAAATTGTGGCACATGAACAGTCACTTGTGACCCTTGTCAGTCCTTGTTGTCCTAAATCTGAGCCAATCTTTGGGTGAATTCAATACTTTAAGTAGCGGTAACTGAGAAGCCTATTGTGTGGCTTGCCTTGGCCTGTCGTTTGACTTTGAGATGTAAAATGGACGTAATTTGCTGGTATTTTTCTTAACTGACATTGATGTTTTAGACCCTGGTTCATGACCCTGACTATGGAGAATAACTGCTAGCCTGTGTCCGCATCTGTTGGCTTGTCATCTAACAAGAGAAGGGGAAGTTGTTTGTCCCCGATGCCCTCTCTCCAGACCTCTGGTTCTCTGCCATAGTTTGTCTTTTGTTCCCCTTCGCTCTGTCTGTCGTAGTATGACCGTGCGTAAGCCCATAGTGGCGTAGAGGACATCACAAAAAGTCATTGTTCACCTTCGCCATGCGGCTCTCGTGATGATGGCCACCGCAGAGGCTGAGAGGCTCAATGGGGCTGAAATTCCACTCGGACCCCCTGTGAGCAACAGACGCCATTAAGCATTTCCTCTCAAATCAATGTTTCCTTTCTGCGCATAAAATATTTATCCTCTCTGACGCAAAGCATGGCTCGGCACGAGTGTTATTATGAATCCTGCTCTTGTCCTCTGCTGCGTATTAGCTCAGTGAATCAGAACGATTGGTCACGGCTTGACCGTGAACTCATAGTTCACTTTGTCTAACAACTTAACTCATTAAAATTAACATCCATGGTTTCTGTTCTGTGAAACAAGGGTTGTCTTTTTTTTTCATGGCCTTCTATGTTTCACTGTGAAGCATTTGAACAAGCCAAGTGTGTTATTTTACGGCCTACAGCTGTAATTAGTTTCCATGCAGCGAGTTATTAGCAAGTTATTAGCATAACTAGTGATCTGTGCACATGGCTTTGTGAACATTCACATTCTGCCTTGGTAGGGGCTTTTGATAATCACTTATCGTACTCTCTCTGCAAACCTTTTATGATGTATAAAATGTATAATTCTTTTTTTTAATAAATAAATAATAGCTCAAACTAGTGATGTAATTCACCTTAACTCTTGACTTCACCCCAAACCTCAGCCAAATCCTAAACTAGCATGGATCCTCCTTTTTAAAGTCTCTCCTTTGTTCTCTGTGCTGTCCGGAAAGTGTCAACAGATGGTATGTGGACAAAATCAGGTTATCAGAAAAGTGGGGACCGAGTTTCCTGCCAGACGTCCATTGGCTCCACATCAGAGTCCACATCAGTCGCTCTTAGAGCTGCTGACCCTCTTATGACCAGGAGCACAAGTCATCTGTCTCTGTCCTCTGTCTCTTATCTGGCACAGTCCTTTGTCACAGGACGCTTCTTAGGAAGCAGACGTAACAGTGAGCCTGTAGACCAGGGCTTCTCAAAGTTTTGATAGGTGAGGGCCAATTTAGGGACCCAACGTTAAACTGAGGGCCACCAAGGGGCGGGGGAAGAAAAAGAAGGAAAAAGGAAATCCCACTTGTAAATCATTTTAGTGATCAGGTTGCATCTCTACAGTTTACATTAATAGCAATACATAAATGCTCATAGATAACTCTAAACGCTACTAAATGGGGAGTCATTCTCTCATAGCAATGTAGAGTTGTAACAGTTTTATAGATATTATCAGATGTCATCACGGGCCGCCAGAAATGTTTCCGTGGGCCGCCATTGGCTCCCGGGCCGCACTTTGAGAATGTATGCTGTAGACAGAAGAGCAGCTAGCTTCCGGTATGTTCTTCTTTGTGTCTTAATTGTGCTGAAAGAGACTAGTCATGCCAATGCTTCACATCTCCCACACACATCCTTATAATCTCATTTGGTCTTCAGCACTAGAGTCTTTGTCTCATAGCAACAGTAGCTACGGGACAAAGCTAGTGTAGTATTGGCTGGTGTGTCTGTAATGAATCTCAAGCTAAAGCAAGACAAAGCAGTCATTACACATGAATATTACAATGACATATGGTTATACTTCAGATAGTGTTTACTAAACATGCCTCTTGGCCTCAAGTGTCTTTCTGAATCTGCAGTTTTGTAACTTTTTTTTTTTTTTTTTTTAAATAAATAAATAAAAATAGCAGTGCCAGACTACACAGCTCATTGAAAGAACCCCATTATATTTATTAATGAACCGACATCTCAGTCAGTCAGATCTTCATCACTGTCATCCGACGGCTTTGGTCCCTCACAAGATGGGATGAGTCTAGTCAGTGTCTCATGATGTCTGCTGGATCCAGGGAAGTCCCGAGGAGGGGCTTTTGTTTGCTCCGTGAGCCATGTCCGCCCCAGGCCGGTCTCTCTGTCCCATCATGTGATTCTCTACCCCTATCATGTGAGGGCTGACGCCCAGTGGACATGGTGGTGGTGACCCTGATAGATAGTCTGTAGACTGTAACTGTAGCTGAAGTAGACGGTGGCCGTCAGACAGTCAGTCACCACCCACACCCCCCACCTAACCCCACCCTACATCACCCAGTCCTCCCAGCCCTCTTTGGAGAGTATTTCCACCATGAGTGAGTGAGTGAGTGGCGTAAATGGTCACCTCTGCCTACTGTAGCTGCAGTAGACGGTGTCTGTCAGACAGTCACCACCCACACCCCAAATCTCCCACTCCACTCCACCCAACCCCACCCCAACCAACATCACCCATCCCTCCCTGCCCTTTTTGGAGAGAGTATTTCCAGCGTGAGTGAGTGAGTGGCGTAAATGGTGACCTCTGTCAGGAAGCTGCCTCACCATGGTCTTATTGTTTACGGCCCCCCGACGGCTCCCTTGGTCCTCCGAAACACTTCCTGTCCCTGCCCTGTCCCTCAATGGAGGCCACACTGATTGGATTCGCTGGGGGGTGGGGGTGAGGGGGGTGAGGTGGGGTGAGAGGCACATGGTGGACGGATGGTGGAGGGGGCGCTGATTTGATAAACAGGCCAACGGTCACATAAAGAGCGACCCTCCACCCTGATCTCGAGGAAAAAAAAGAAGAAGAAAAAAATCCATGTCTTTTAGACACCAGATGTTTCACAGTCCAGAATCATTGCAATTTTATGAAAGCTTCAAGGTCGAGGGTCACTTGGCTGAGTTTGCTATTGCAGGACGAGAATCATGAGACCCATATACCTGTGTAGTAGCAGAGTCTAGACTCTAGACTCATAACTACGGCAGATTTCAGACGTCTCACACTGATCTAGCTATGGAGGGATCATTTTATCATTTTTTTTCTTCCGTTGTCCTCCGATTGTCTTGAAACTTCCGTTAGCTTCTTGCCTCTCATTCACATCCAGGTAATTTTCATAAAATACCACGATCACAAAACTCCTTGTTGTAGCCGTGGAAACACCGTTTTTATTGGGGGTGTCTGGGGTCTAGTGTCCAGTTTTCAGTTCCCCGAGACTTCTAGTCATGATAGGAATCTAGTTATGGAGACATCCAGTACTAGACTTCTAGTCATGGTAGAGATCTAGTTGTAGGAGGGTTCCTGTACCCCTAGACATATAGTCATGGTAGGGTCCAGAGCCCCTGTGCTTTAGAGGTTGTGGTTTGGCCCATAGTCCCTGAGTGCATATTGTTATGGTATGTCTGCAGTGTTATGTGTCCCAGAGGTTAACACACACACACACACACACACACACACACACACACACACACACACACACACACAAGCAGACACACACACACACACACACACACACACACACACACACACACACACACACACACAAGCAGACACACACACACACACACACACACACACACACACACACAAGCAGGGCGGGAAAGGAAGGGAAGCTCAGGATGAGGATCAGTGGCTATGATGTAACTTGCAAGAAGTGTTTTTCCTCCCTTCTTCTCTCTCTCTCTATCCTTGTCTCTCTTTCTCTCTCTCTCTCTCTCTCTCACGCACCCACACACACACACACACACCCACACACACACACTTATATACACACTCAGACACACACACACACACAAACTCACTCACACACTCTCACTCTGCTTACACTCATACTGTATTCCCTTTTGTCTGTCTGGATAGGTGGATGATTATCTCTCTCTCTCTCTCTCTCTCTCTCTCTCTCTCTCTCTCTCTCTCTCTCTCTCTCTCTCTCTCTCTCTCTCTCTCTCTCTATTTTTCTCAAGTGATCTTCCAGTTCTCTCAGCCTCCTGCATGTGTGTGTGCGTGTGTGACGGTGTATTTATGTGTGTGTTTGTAGTGCGTATGTGTGTGTGTGCGTGTTTGTAGTGCGTAGGTGTGTGTATGCCTGTGTGTGCTGCCCATATGATCCTCAGCAGAAGCACACACATGTCCGACTCAGAATTGGATTACCAGACCAGCAGTCCCTCTTTAACTGCTTACTGCTGCTGCTGCTGCTGCTGCTGCTGCCGCTGGTTCTTCCTGCCGCTGTGTGCTGTTAAGACAGCAGGCAGTTGCTGCTTCCAGGAAGCCATATTGCTCTATTGCAGCACAGGAGCTAGAAGATGTCATTTTGTATCAAGAGAATGAACACTATGCTTGTCTGCCTAAGTTGTGGTCATGATTTAAGTAGTTTAGTGAATTACTGAATTAACGGCTCTGTTTTGTAAAATTAGCATACATTTTCTCAGTGCAGTGTAGAAACAAAAATTCTGATTCAAAAGAAAATCAGTGGTCCATCCCTGGTGGTATACTATGGTGTAGCAGTATACAGAAACTCATGTATTCATCTGTAAAGTGTCGTGTAAATGTGTGTGTGTGTGTGTGTGTGTGTGTGTGTGTGTGTGTGTGTGTGTGTGTGTGTGTGTGTGTGTGTGTGTGTGTGTGTGTGTGTGTGTGTGTGTGTGCGCGTCTTTGTAAAGGCTGGAGCCGTACTGAACTGAAGCCCCCCCTTTGCACCGGCAGCTCTCTGGATCAGGATCAGCTAGCCTAACCGCAGTCATTAATGTTGCAGGCCATCAGAGCAACCTGATCCACCCCCCTCTCTCTCCTCTCCTCTCTCTCTCTCCCTCTGCCTCCTCCTGCATCAGCCTCCTCTCTCCTCTCCTCTCCTTTCCTCTCTCCCCCTCTCTCTCTTCGCATCAGCCTCTCTCTCTCTCCTCTCCTCTCTCTCTCTCTCTCCTCTCTCTCTCTCTCTCTCTCTCTCTCTCTCTCTCTCTCTCTCTCTCTCTCTCTCTCTCTCTCTCTCTCTCTCTCTCTCTCTCTCTCTCTCTCTCTCTCTCTCCCTCTATCCTCCCCATGTCAGAGCACCAAGCCCTGCTGAGCCACCGGGGAAGCACAGCAGCCAATACAGGCACACAGAAGGCATGACAAGAGGAAGAGAGACAGAGGAAGAGAGACAGAGGGAGAGAGAGGGAGAGAGACTGAGAGAGAGGGAGGTAGAGAGAGCTGAAAGCAGGCTGAGTTGATTGACAGAGAGAAAAAGGGTGTGAAGTGTGAAGGAAAGAAAAACGAGAGCAGAAAGAAAAAGTGAATAGAAATATGGTGCAGCTGATGGGATGACGGAAGGAGAGAGAAAGAAAATATGGAGAGAGACTGAAAGAAATGGAGAAATTTGGTAAGAGATGAGGCCTGAGAGAGAGAGAGAGAGAGAGTGTGTGTGTGTGTGTGTGTGTGTGTGTGTGTGTGTGTGTGTGTGTACGATGGATCCCATGCCCTTGAGCTGATCATTAAAGGTAGCAGGTTGCCGAAACTTCAGAGGCATGGAGCAGAGTCTTGTGACGATCCCCTTCTCCCTCTCTCCCTCACTCCCTCTCCCTCTCTCTCCCTTCTCCCATTCAACCCATTTCTGTAGGGAATTTCCAGTGCTCTTTTCTTTAGCCAGAATGGCAGGCCACAGCCACACACACGCACGCACACACACACACACACACACACACACACACACACACACACACACACACACACTCAAACACACACACTTGCCATTTAAATGGTAATGTGAGGAGGAGCAGGCTGGATTGTGAAATAACATAAGGCGACAGGACCCCTGCACACTGCACAGGCTGGGTCTGACTCCGTGAATGTCAGCAGCGTCTGCGGCAGCAGCAGTAGAGCTCTCTCTCTCTCTCTCTCTCTCTCTCTCTCACACTCACACACTCACACACACACACACACACACACACACACACACACACACACACTGACACACACTCACTCTTACATACGTATTCAAACTTACACACATATTCCCTGTTGTCAGAGAGAGAGAGAGAGCAGTAGAGCAGTAGTAGTCAGGGTTCAAAGCTGCAGCAGGTCTGCTCTAATATTCTGGTTGATCCCCCATCCCCCTGCTGCCTACAACTGTGCTGAAATCTCTCTTTTATTTCTCATGTTTTATTCATGAAATTAGAATTACGAGCCGTGTCTCGTCTCTCGCCTCTCGCGTCTCTCTCTCCATCCCCCGCCATCGAGCCCCGTGGCCCAGCCGCCACTGCCGTCATCATCATGGTTGTTGTTGTCGGGTCGGGGGAAGAGGTGTTGTCACGGCTACAGGGCTGTTGTGTTAGCCCCTGGCAGGTCGGCTGTGATCCCAGTACTTTGGACAGGGCGACATTTCCCCAGATTCTCTTCTTCTCGCCTTTCTCGCTCTCACTCTCACTCTCACAACCAGACTGGCTGTCAGCCCTTCACACCATCACCCCCCACACACACACACACACACACACACACACACACACACACACACACACACACACACACACACACACACTCACCTCACATCACCTCTCTTTGCCTCCTCCCCTTTCCTCTCTTCTCTTCCCCTCTCTTCTGATCTCTTCTCTCATCTCCTCTCTTCTCTCACCCCATTTCTCTCCTCTCCTCTCTTCCCCTCTTACCCCTTTTTTCTCCTCCCCCCTTTATCTCTTCTCTCCTCATCTTTCCTCTCCTCCCCTCTCTTCTGCTCTCTTCTACCTCTCTTCTCCTCATTTACTACCCCATTCCTGTCTTCTTCCTCTCCTCTCCTCTCCTCTCCTCTCCTCTCCTCACTTCGGCTTTCTCGTCTCTCCTCTCCTATCAGACAGTAGTGATGGTTTTGTCCCAGGCTGCAGCCATGAGTATTCACCACCATGCGTCTCATATCCTCTCTGTGTGCTACATGTACTACAGTATGTGCTACTCCAAGCCTGGGCCATGACGAACTGGATGTCTGCCTGTCTGTCTGTCTGCATGCTAGTGTGTGGCTGATGGCTGTTGTGTTGGGTGCTGTGGAGGCTTCGCTGCTTTCAAGGGATACAGGATCAATGTTGAGCACCAGAATAGCTCTGTGTGTTATTGTTTCAGTCAGCCATCACTTCCCGACATTCTTTGTTTGTGTGTGTGTCTGTGTGTGTGTTTGTGCGTCTGTGTGTTTGTGCGCACGTGTGTATGTGTATTTGTGTGTGTGTGTGTGTGTACTGTATGTGTATTGTGTATTTGTGTGTGTGTGTGTGTGTGTTTGTGTTTTGTTTATGTTTTCCTCTGACCCGAGGAGAGATTCAAGATAAATCGGAGCTGGACGGTCCTCCCTCTGAGAGCCACACACACATCTCTGCCATGCTGCTTGGCAGTGTGTGTTGTCATGATGGGTGATTTTGTTTTGATGAAACCCTTGAGCTTGGCTTCCTGTGCAGATCCTTCATTGTCATGTTCTGGAATTTTCCCATTCCGGGGTCAGAACTCAGAAGATTTTGTGATAAACTCAGATTGATCAGCTGAGATCCTGGATTGAATTCTTCTCTTGTTTGGATTGTGATTCCCAATCTGCTTGCAATGAATGCCTCCTGTTCCTCTTTCTACAGTAGAAGCCAGGGTTGGGAATCATCGTGTGCCATTGCAATGGTTAGTCATTTTGCAGCAAAGCCAGAACTCTAGCCTGATCCCTACACGCATGCACGAGCCTACACACACACACACACACACACACACACACACACACACACACACACACACACACACACACACACACACACGTGAATTGGGTCTTTCCTGTTTTGGCATCTTTTCTTATTGAGGCTGAAAACTCCATTTGGTCAGCAGTACCCCATGAAGCCTTAGTGGGAGGCTAGCAAAGCTAGGCTAGGCCAGAGGATTTGTTTCTTGGAAACTGCCAGCAGAAGCAAACCACAGAAATGACACCATGTTGTAAACATGAAAACCTGCAGCAAAAACACAAAGGGAGGGAGAGAGAGAGGGAGAGAGAGAGAGGGAGTGAGAGAGAGAGAGAGTGAGCGAGAGCGAGAGAAAGAGAGAGAGAGAGAATGAGAGACAGAGAGAGAGAGAGAGAGAGAGAGAGAGAGAGAGATGGCAAACCATCCGTGCTGCCTGGCACACAAACACACTCTGTCTGTTTTATTTTCCTCGTTCGGTCTGTGGAAAGAGAAAGCTCTGAGATTTGAAAGGAACAGAAATCCTTGGAGCGACTTGGATTTGCTGAAGAGGCATTCCCGGGAATTTCGTTGAAATTCCACAGGAGAGAAAAAAAACAGACCCAGGGAGATTCTCTCTCTCTCTCCCTGTCCCGGTCTCTTTCACTTAATTGCTTGTTTGCTCTTACTTTCTTTTCATCTCTCTCTCTCTCTTTCTCTCTCTTCTCTCACTCTCTCCCTCTCCCTCTCAGTCTCCCTTTCTAATGTAAAATAAGAGGAAGGCTAAGAAATAGAAGGCAAGGTTACTGGCATTGATGCAGCTGTTGAAAGTGAGATCATGTGTATGTGTATGTGTTTGTTTCTGTGTGTGTGTGTGTGTTTGCATGTGTTATATTGGGCTTAGAAGGATGGATGTCTGTACATGTCCTACTTGCTGTGAGATG
>JAODXP020000022.1:29468854-29486354 GCA_027497455.2 Sardinella longiceps | reverse complement strand
TAGCGGTGGTAGTGGTGGTGCAGCCAGGGCCGGACTGGGACCAAAAAATGGCCTGGGCATTTTTTGACATGGTGGCCCACCATGATTTTATACAATAATAATAACGTTGTGTCTAGCTAAAATAACACTGTAAGTTGGACATATTGCATGATTATGAGAGATTTAATTAAACTAGCCCAATATCCTTCATGAAAATTATGAGTAAATGACAGCCCCGGCCCAAAAATGACCATCGGCCCACTGGGCATTGCCCTGTATGCCCTATGGCCAGTCCATGCCTGGGTGCAGCCTATGCTAGGTAAAGCTAGGCTAGGCTAGGCTAGGCTGGCACGGTGCCCAGGTTCAGGGCAATGTGAGCAGGGCAGAGAGGGTATGAGACAGAGTGATGTTAGGGAAGCCCCAGATCACTGCACCAGAAGATCAACAAGGACATAACAGGCTTCATCAACAAACGAACAGTGCAGGGTTCATCCCCACCACCAGCACCACCTCTGTCTGTGGGAGTCACTGAGGTCCACAAGTTCACCCAGATCTCCCCCTCTCAGTCCCTCTGCCAAGGACGCTAACAGCTGAGGCTTCTTAGGAGCTCTGGGGTCCTAAAGCATAGCTGCTATGAAATTTCACATTGCCATCTATCTAGCTCATTTTGGTAAACGGATGCCTGAACAACAGATCCTGTATGAAGGACCCATACAAACAAGAGGAGTGGAGTAATGGATAGAGAGATAGATATAGTAGAGAGATAGATAGAGATACTGTAGATGGATAGATAGATAGATGAATAGACAGATAGATAGATGGAAAGATAGATAGATTGATAGATGGATAGACAGATGGATGGATAGATAGATGGATAGACAGATTGATTGATTGATTGATTGATTGATTTCAATCATCCCAAAGGAGGATTAAATGTGATTGTGCTGACTGTGTCCAGTAGTCTCATACATAAGCATGATGCCATTAGTGGTCCTCACTGGAGAATAGAACAGAACAGAATAGAACGATCTGTTGCATATTTATATGTTTCTGTAGCCTAATATATTTGTAATTGCCCATCTGGCGGGATGAGTGGATGCATGGACACTGAGAGGTTGGCAGCAGTAAAGGGCTTGCAATCAATAGCAATAGCAGCATAAAGATAATGTAACATTGCACCATAGAAAACAATTTCATAGAAAAGTCACAGAAGACCAAGCAAGCCCACTTAAGTAGAGATTACATGTGGACAAACAGACAGACTCTTGATTCCAAAGGAAAAGGTTAATGATTATTGCAGAGTGGAGAACTGGTAAGAAATACCATTGTAGGAGAAATGGATCACATTCCTCAGTCTGTGTACTGTCATCAATGATTTCACTACAGACACATGTTTGCTATTTTCCTCTGTAACATTTTGCGAGGCTCTGCGGCTAGTGGTAAGCTAAATAAAATATCGCTAATGCATAGCTACTGTATGGTGGTCCGGCAGATGGTCACCAAAGCCAAGTAGCCCAGAGTGTGTGCTGGCAGGCAGTTAACGGCTGCAGTAGCATGTTGAGCTGCGTTTGGTTATCGTCCGCTCCGCTGGTATGCTGTTGATTAGGCCTGGATGTAACAAAGTAACAAAGTGACTCATGATGGAGATGCGGTGACTGCGGAGGACATGAGTCAGTGGTGACTCAGAGGATCACAAGCCTCCTCGGAGACTTGAAGCAGTTGTGGCCAATTAGCGATTAGCATTTAGCTGTAGCATGGAGTTTCACATGGGAGCAGCGTACAGTACATCACAGCAGTCAGACTTCAACTGCTGGAGTTTGGCTGTGCACCGCTGTGCTGAATGAGTTGGTTTTGGGGTATTCAAAGCAGTTAGTGGGAGTGTGTGTGTGTGTGTGTGTGTGTGTGTGTGTGTGTGTGTGTGTGTGTGTGTGTGTGTGTGTGTGCTTTTCCATGTTAATAGATGAAATGGAAATGGGTGCAAAAAGTTGATGCAACATATACATATGTGTGTGTGTGTGTCTCTGTGTGTGTGTTTGTATGTAGATACTTATTCTGATCTCTGCTTGTTTTCTCTTCCCCAGGACCAGTTTGAAAACCTCGACAAACACACACAATGGGGGATCGATTTCCTGGAGAGATATGCAAAATTTGTTAAAGAACGGCTGGAAATCGAACAGACATATGCAAAGCAATTAAGGTAATACCACTTTCACACACACACACACACACACACACACACACACACACGCTTTCATGATACTCCACACTCTACGGTCCACTCACTTCTTGCCTGTTTGTCCGAAAAGACATCTGTGTCCTGAGATGACCTTTTGTGTAATGCACTAAGAATCCCAGGCTGAATCCTGACGTCTCCACTAGAGTGTGGATCGGGTCCCGTCGGACTTTGGTCAGGTTTCCATGCTCTAGTCTCCACTAAGCCCTAATGAGCCAAGAACGCTCAAAGACTTTGTTCCCATAGTAACTGTACTATTTTAGTTTGATCAGTATTCAATTATCTCTGCTTGAAAGAGTGATGGTAACACAGGTGGTAGAGGCGCTGCTCAGCAACTGCAGGGTTGCAGGTTTGAACCTCCTTTGAACCTAACCTGATCCTTTCCAAGTGTCCTTGAGCAAGACGCCTAACCTCATAACTGCTCTCGGTGAGAAGGTTGGTGCCTTGCATGGGAGCCTCTGCCTCTCTCAGATCTTTGCTTTGAATGCTTGAAGGAGGGAAAAGTGCTGTATAAATTATGATCTAGCTGGGTCATAACCAGCCTTTCGGTCTACCCTTCTCTTCGTACAAAGGTCTGGGATTCCGGCTATTAAGAAACCATTGCTTGCTGGAGATGTTTACATGAAAAAAGATTGGATCAGCCCTTGACTCATAAGTTTAACTCATCATACTCTCACGCTTCTTTCTCTTCTTCGCTGATTGGCCAGGATGGGATGCATCCTGAGTAAACAAGGCCATTGGCTGGAAGGGTGATGAGAATAATGTGGAATTGCTTAGCAAGGAAACAACCAGGCTATAAATGCAACGTGGTTACCTGGGGCCAAGCCATCAGCCTCTGCCATCAGCCATCTTTGCTCTGAGTGCTTGATGGAGGGGAAAAGCCTAATATTCTAGACCCACTCTAGCAGTAGCAAATTGAATTTACTCAGAGAGTACTGTACATCTAGCCAACAGCCATAGGTTGTACTTGAGCTGTTTAAATCCAAACGCAACGCTCTAGGTTGTATTCAGACATTGTGGTGTTTAGCCTATCACAATGTTCTATCTGGACAGGGAGTCATTGGGCAGGCTTAGCGTTGTTTGAATCGGCTTGTTAGTTGCGCTGAGGTTTTAGCCGTCTTACCCCAGGGTTTATCACTCGTGGCCAGACAGTACATTTTGTGATAGCCTGGTTTGTCAGGCTTGAAAAGCCATGGAGAAAAGTGCTGAATAAATGCAGTCCAATTGGCATGTTCAAGACTAGCTGAGTCATACCAAGCACTCGGGGCACTGAGTTTAAGGTTTTGGGGGAACATTGGGATAGGATTGATAAATGTTTGTGGATGAAGTGATGGTTTTTCAAACTCTCTTAAAAATGCACCGCAAGCCAGCTGTGGAGTCCGAGGGGGGTAGATGTTGTAAACTGCCGTTGTGTGAATACTTAGAACCTTGTTTGTTCGGTGGAAAAAATGTGTCTATTTATGGCAAAGATTTGTTTGGGAATTTCAGAATGGGCCAAAGCTGTTTGTGAGTGTTTGTGGAGTGACAAAGCAGCAGTGGGTTAGGCTAACCACTGTGGGTAGACTATATAAATACATCCAGTGATGACAGCATAGCCATCACCTCGCCTGCACATCTCTCAGATGCCTTTCTCCACAGCGACTCCATGCCATTGATATGCAGCTTTCTGCCCAAGGCCTTTTCCTAAAAACAAACTATTACAATTAGAAGGGAGTTTTTCCCTTGCCTCTCTTACTCATGGCTGCTTCTCGTACAATATGTATAGCGTGGTGAGACACTACTGTACTGTACTGCAATTGGAGCTTATAAAAGGAATTCAATTGAATTGTATGAAATAGAATTGAATGGAGTTGATTTGAATATCCAATGTGTGTGCATATCCAATCCATCCACATCGTCCACCCCTGGTGTTTCCTCATGTTCAAATCCAGCAGCTCCATTCCGTTCTAAACATCTTCAGTGGCCTCAAAGTAACTGGGCCCGATTCTGTCCATGATAAACTTGTTTGTGGTCACTACAGGCTCCGAGGGGGTGTGAAATTGAGCCGCCAGAGTCGTACGAGAGGCCTCTCTCTGTGTGTGTGTGTGTGTGTGTGTGTGTGTGTGTGTGTGTGTGTGTGTGTGTGTGTGTGTGTGTGTGTGTGTGTGTGTGTGAAGAACTGGACTGCTTCTCACACTTCTGCTGACAGCTCATGGTATTGTATTTCAGTCTTGACCTTCATGCCATGTCTGTAGTGCTGGGAAAGACTCACTTTTTAACAGCTTTTTTTTTTGACAACCAAGAGGGGCGCAGATATTTAGTTACACTAAGCTAATTCTGTGCCTTCCTCCATGCTTCCTGTGATGCTAGTTTATATGCCCAACCACATAGCCTACTCCTACGCTTTTTTTCATTGGACCAATTAAAATCACCAATTAAAATCACTTCCTCCTGAAATAATGGTGTAGTTGGTTAGGCTGAATGGGAACCTACAGAAAATTCATTTCTCAGTATTTCCATGGAAATTAAGGCAAAAGGAGATGAGAAGATAAAATCTTAGCCTTCTTATAGTCCTGATATTGCATGTCTTTTGTGAGATACAATTGCACTGCACTATACATGTCATTGTTGTGTGTAACTGACCTGTTTGCCAGTGAATGGAGACCAGTAAGTGTTTGGACTGGTGTGAGCTTACACACACATATAAAAAAAAACCTGCGCTTCCTCTTTTATGTCCAACACGACTCTCCCAGCCCAAACCTCTGGTATCAGTCGCAGCTTTCGTCTCTCCCTGCCCCCCACCCAGAATGCCGTGCTGTTTCTGCCGCCACCGCCGCCGCTGCAAGGCACAGGCAGACGAGCGAGGAGTTCCAGCTGCGCCCCGTTGGCCCCACGAGGCCTCCCTCCCTCTCTCCCTCCCTCTCTCGCTCTCTCTCTCTCCCTTTCTCCCCCAGGCTCCTAGTCTGTGTTGCCTAGAAACGGCGTTGAGTTCAGCCCCTACCCCCCTCCCTGTGCTAGAGGAGCTCCTCTCCTAAATCTACCTGACACACACACACACTCACTCACACACACACACAGACGGAGCTCAGCACAGCACATCACAGCACAGCACAGCACAGCCGAGCTACTCCAAACAGCAGTGGCATTTGCCCACGTAGAGCGCATTTGTTTTACTGTCTGGGAATTTGAGTCTGATCTCGTCTCAGCTGTGGGCAGTGCTGGTGGTGGTGGTGGTGTGACTGAGCATGAGCATACAGTAATGTATCAACCTCAGGCCTTTGAAGAACAAGCTTACTCTGCAGAAACAGCCCCCACCCTGCTGAGAAGAGAAACATAATTGCATAGATGTTGTACTGTACTGTACAACACCCCCCATAATGCGTCCCATTCAGGACATGCTCCAGTGGGTGACCTTAATCAATGCAATCTAAGGCTCCTGTATTAAAATTCCTTGTTGAGGCACTTTCAGGATATCATATCATTCCTCTGATGGGAAGTCCAATGCACGGGAATCATTGACCGGAATGGAAAAGCATCTTACCGGTACTCAGGTGTAATAATTGTTGTAATTACCAATCATGATTGATTGAGTAATCTCATTTTGATCCTTCGGAGATGGTGCTTTGTTATGGTGTGATTAAAGTGATGTTCCTGATTACCTTGACCGTTGGTCATTATAGTTTTATTACCTTCATACACTGTAAATTTATTACATGTGTTATTGAGTTATTGAACACAGAGCAGTGTGTCGTTTCCCAGCAGTGAGCTCAACCCGGAGAAATGAGCCAGTCAGCCAGCCCCCTGGACCTCCTCTGAGTAACACTGTGTGTGTGTGTGTGTGTGTGTGTGTGTGTGTGTGTGTGTGTGTGTGTGTGTGTACATGGATCTGTGTGTGTGTGTGTGTGTGTGTGTGTAGATGGATCAGTGTGTGCATGTGGTGGGTGGTGGGAGAACCTCCCCTGAGTAACACCCTTATGGGTGGTGGAGGAACCGATTCCTTTAATAGCCACCCGGGCTTGTTCTAATAGTCAAGGCTCTGCCTCGTGTTCCTGGAGAACATTGTGCTAATTATTCTAATATCCAATGCTTGTGTTCTGTTCTTGAAGAACATTCTGCTAATTGTTCTAATATCCGATACAATGCTGTGGTCCTCGAAGAACATTCTTGTAATGAATCCAATCACTGTAATATCCAGTGATCCAGTGACATTTATGCATTTTAGCAAACAAAGTGAGGTTTAACATTCAAGCTACAATATAATAATAATAATAAAAAAACCATAGCCTACGTGTAAACCTTACTTAGAGTGCAATTTATCATCTTGTGTTCTTGAAAAACATTGTTCAGGAATCTAATGCTTTGCTTGTGTCCTTGAAGAACACTGAAGAACACAGATATGTAATGCTCTGCTTGTGTCCTTGAAGAACACTGAAGAACACAGATATGTAATGCTCTGCTTGTGTCCTTGAAGAACACTGAAGAACACAGATATGTAATGCTCTGCTCTTGTTCCTGGAAAGAGGTTTTTCCTAAACCTGGAAGCGGGAAGTGTTCCATTGACCTGGTTCTGCAGTCTAGGGAAGCACAGAGGGGTGTTTGGGGGGTATCTGATGTCGTTAGCGAGGCGCAGCAGGGGGGTTGAAATTGGGGGAGGGAGCTGAGCTGAGCTGAGCTGAGCTGGTGGTGCCTCAGGTCCCTGTTGAGGGGAGAGAATCCTGCGTATCAAAACCCCAGCCATTCTCTACAAAAAAAATATGGAAAATATGTTTTTGTGTTTTAATGTTTTTTTTCCCTTTATTGTAATTTCATCTTTTTATGTGTAACATGGGAACAGAAGGGGGATATGTTTTTTTTTTTTTTTTTCTCCATTCAGTGTTTTTGACCTACTTCTCCACTTCCCTGTTTTTAGTCTAAACATAGTCGAAATACGGTGCCATTCATGCACAACAGAAACAGTCCTGGTTCTCATTCCCTGTTCTGTTAAGTGGTTGCATAAGAGAGACTTTGGGTCCGGGTGTATTGGACTGTTTGTTATGGTTGTACTTGTATTGTGTGTTGTGTTGTGTGGTGTGCAATACAAATAACCCTTCCCTTTGTCCCTCACAGGAACCTGGTGAAGAAATACTGCCCCAAACGCTCCAAAGATGATGAGCCCAGGTATGTAATCCTGACACCCATATCCCCTCACCGCTACCTGTCTGTCACTGAGGAGTGTGGCCTGGGATTGTAAAAAAAATGGACAGTATACACCTAGTCAAACCTAGTGGAGGCAACGAATTGGCAAAGATTTAACCAAATATGGTCATTTTCTGGCTGTTCTGGCTGTTTTACTAGTTCCAGTGTTGGCTCTAGCTCCAGAAAGCACTTATTGTGCAGATTTCTGGCTCCAGCGTTGTACCAATCTGGCCGACCAATTTTAGCCTTATTTATTTATTTTTTTTCAGAGTGTAAGCAGAATGACGCCATGCTATTATTACTGCCTCGTCACTTTCTCAATGCCACACATTTGCATTTGCATCCACATCAAAAGCCCCTTCCAGCCTTATCTCAGCTGTGCCAGAGAGAGAGAGAGAGTGTTTCCTCTGTGTGTCTGTCTGAAGGAAAAGATTACTGTACTGTGCTCAGTTAGGCTCGGCTCGGCCCAGCTCTGTTCTGTTCTGTTGGGCTGGCTGGCGGCACAGGCATCAATAAGCTCCTTTACGCTTCTAATGGAGTCTAATGATCTCTGAACAGACAGACGGCAGTGGTGGCGGCAGCAGCTGCCAAAACTGGACATGGAGAGAGAGAGAGAGAGGGGGAGAGAGAGAGAGAGAGAGAGAGATAGGAATAGTGAGTGAGAGAGGAAGACAGGCAGAGTAAGAGAGAAAGACAGACAACGAGAGAGAGAAAGACAAACAGTGAGAGAAAGAGAGAGAGAGAAAAAACTGATAGAGGGAGAAGAAAGCAGACAGAGAGAAATACGGACAGAAAGAGAGAAAGAGAGACAGACAGAGACGAATAGAGAGCGAATCTTTATAGCCTCTGGGCGTATTTACCGTTGCCTAAGAGCCCAAGCAGAGGGGACCGCGGGGACAAGGGGACCGGAGAGTGACCGCACCAGTCCTCCCCTCACTCCCTCTCTTCTCTCTCTCCCTCCCTCCTCATCCCCCGCACCCTGTCCTGCTAATGAATTGCATTAGGCACGCACCATTTGAGCCAGTGTGTGTGCAGACTAACGTGCATTCCTGGGCGCCACTGTCCCTCTGATGTTTGGTCAGGGCCGTGGGAGGTAGAGACTCCGGGGGCGGCATCAAGGGGACGGTGACGACGAGGGGGAGTTGGATCTTTCTGTGTGTGTGTGTGTGTGTGTGTGTGTGTGTGTGTGTGTGTGCGCGCGCATACTTTTGTATGTGTAGTGTGTGTTGTTCATTTGTGTTTATTTGTATTGTATCTACATTCATGTTCATTGCTGTTTGTGTGTGCAGTACAGTATGTTGGGTGTGTGTGCATATGTGCTGTGTGCGTGCACAGTATGTTGTGTGTGTGTGTGTGTGTGTGTGTGTGTGTGTGTGTGTGTGTGTGTGTGTGTGTGTGTGTGTGTGTGTGTTTGTACAAGAAAGGGAGGGATGCTGTGGAGCCCTCCCATGACCCAGAGGGGAATTTTTTAATAATATGAAAGGAGGTCATGTTGGTCATGCTGGACAGTTTTAATCGACACTGAACTCAACAGTCGGCCACCACAGACACACAACCAAACACACACCTGCCCTCCTCCCCAGCAGCAATAGTGCCATCACACACACACATACAAAGATACTCTTTTTCCTGTAGGCCACAAGTTAGTATGCATATTTATTTCCTGTCCTTTTTGTATACAGTCATTATCACTAGATCACTAGAACTCTAAGATATCATAAGATATCAGAACAACAGTTTTCTTCTGGAAAGGTGGAAACAGGCTTTGCCTTCGGTTTGTTGTGTCTCAGTGTAGCATGACAATTAGTCCTGATGTAGCTGCCCTGTGGCTGGATAAAGTTGTGGTCATGCAAACTAAAGTATCCTCATAGGAAACAAACAGCAGATGGTAGACTGCACTGCGCTGTGCTGCGCTGCGCTGAGGTAGTGGCGTGGTGTGGAGGGCCAGCTAAAGTATGTGCTCTGTCTGTCTGTCTGGCCAGTCGTTTTTATTTAAAGGGGAGAATCTCTTTTATGGGGGGATGGGTTGATGTCTGTAAGCCTGCAAAAACACTACGCCCCTAACTACGCTCCTTCCTAAAAGAAAAAAAGATCCATTTTAATGTCTTCTAAACCATGGACGGGTGTGATAAGGAGGACCCAAAATACTGTATATTGCAACATCATAAAAAGTTGGAACGTTTGCTGGGGAGCAAACTTTGGGTCCTTATCACACCAAACTTCTCCTTTAAAACTTTTTCTTAAAGGAGAAGTTTAGATAGATAGGATACATCCACTGCTTCAGGGCAGTGGACATGTCCTATCTTTTGCAATGGTCTCAGTTCTCTGTGCACATCTAGGTGTCTCAGCAGCCCTCCTGGGTGGCCTGTGCTCAGTGCTTGTGCTTTGTGTCCACAGGTTTACCTCCTGCACCTCCTTCTACACCATCCTCAATGAGCTCAATGACTACGCAGGTCAAAGAGAGGTCGTTGCCGAGGAGATGGGACACAAGGTGTACGGCGAGCTAATGAGATACTCGCAGGACCTCAAAGCAGAGAGGAAACATGTGAGTAAACAACACACACACACACACACACACACACACACACACACACACACACACACACACACACACACACACACACACACACACATATAAGCTCTAAATCATGCATGTTTCCAGGTGCACACACTTTAATGCGTATTTTTTTTCTTTTGCAAATGGATTGCGCCAAAGTCACAATCCCTACTTAACCTGACTCAACTTCAACACTAGAATGTTCTGGAGTTCAGAAAATTAATAATTTTCATGATCTCTGGAAGAACTTATTCCAAGTAAGATGGTTAAGTGGCAAACCTGGATAAGTGCAGTCTGAGGTTGTGGTTTAGCCTGTGGTCATAGAAGAACCTCTCAAAATCTGTCACAGAAAAAAATGCTTTCCTCTACCTGTGGCTATGTTTTTTTACGACATTTGGTTGTGTAAAATACTGTGTAATGCTAATCCAGCAGTGCAAACTATAGCTACTGTACTACAGTTACTATAGTAACTCTATAGCATTTGCAACCGACAGTTACTTGCAGTACTTTACAACTTGCAATAAGAAATAAACTCATTTGCAATTATTAATGAGACAAGAAGAACATAGCATAGGCACTCTAATGTATAAAATCTTAAAGATGTTCACACAGAATCACACAGAAACACACAACAACAACAACGGCTAAATCAGTAACAAACACATCAGATTGCTAACTGCTCTGCATCCATCCAGAAGTAGTTCAAACTCACAGGAGAAATTGGGGGTGACTTTTCTTCCCTCCCCTGGAACCCAGCGGTCTGCTTAGGAGGCCAAAACACACACATTTAAAGTGCTGCTTGGCCATGATTAATACGGTGACACAACTGCTCAAGCATTCTCCTCCGGAAACTTTTGCATCCAGTTGGCCATTTTTTGGGTTTGACTTTTTTTTTTTTTTACTGTGCATACTGTATGTGCAGACTTCATCTGTGTTTGTCACTTATATAACGTATATTTGAATTTATTCTCTCTCTCTCTCTCTCTCTCTCTCTCTCTCTCTCTCTCTCTCTCTCTGTGCTCGCCCCCTCTCTCTCCCTCCCTCTTGCTCTCCGTCGTCTCTCTCTCTCTCTCTCTCTCTCTGTGTGTGTGTGTGTGTGTGTGTGTGTGTGTGTGTGTGTGTGTTTGTTTGTGTCTCATAGCATCTTCAGGAAGGCAGAAAGGCACAACAGTATTTGGACCACTGTTGGAAACAGATGGACAACGTGAGTAACTGAGAGGACTGCACACACACACACACACACACACACACACACACACACACACACACACACACACACACTTTATTACTCATCCAAACACACAAATACAAGCACAAACATATGCCGCATCTCACTCTCTCATGCATACACACACACACACACACACACACACACACACACACACACACACGTTGGACAACAGTGAGCCACACAGGGCCTGCACAGACAAACACACACACACACACACACACACACACACACACACACACACACATGCTGTGTGTGTGTGTGTGTGTGTGTGTGTGTGTGTGTGTGTGCGCTGCCGTGTCCTGCTTGGTCCAACTCTAGAGGCCTTGCAGTGAGTGTCTCCCTGTGGGCCGTAGCGTTAGCCTGGGCCAGCAACAGCTGAATCCCCCATTAGACTCTGCCATGCTGTCATGACTTAGGTATTCTTCTTTTGTTGCACTTCTCTCCTCTCCTCTCTTTCTCCCCTCCTTTCTTTCTCCTCTCCTCTCCAATCCTCTCCTCTCCATACTTCATCCTCCTCTCCTCTCTCCACTTTCCTCTCCTTTCCTCCCCTCTTCTCTTTCACCTCTCCTTCTCCTGTCCTCTCCTGTCTTTCTCCTCTCCTCTCCACTCCTGTCCACTCCTCTCCATACTTCATCCTCTTCTCTTCTCTCCTCTTTTCTCTGCTCCTTCCTATCCTCCCCTCTCCTCTCTTTCTCCTGTCCTCTCCTCTCTCCTTCCCTCTCCTCTCCTCTCTCCTTGCTTTCTCCTCTTCTCTCCCCTCCTCCCTTCTCCGCTCTTTCCCCTCTCCCCTTGTCTCCTCTTTCCTCTCTTCTTCTCTCCTCACCTCTCCTCTCCTCTCCTCTGCTCTGCTCTGTCCCATAAGTAATCCAACACAGATGCTTTGGCAGGAGGGGAGCCCCACACGTCAGCAGCAGCAGCAGCAACGTTGTGATTTTCTTTTGTCCCCCAGACTGCCACTCGTTCTGCGTGCTTGTTTGCTCCTCGTTTATTTACTAACATTTGTCACCACGACGACACAAACACTACTGGCTCCACGGTGCCCAGTCTGCCCTCTGTGAGTGGGATGGACTGGGGGCGATGGTGCTGGGCTATGTGCTGGTCACTTTCCAAGCTTGGGTTGAGAATCCTTAATATGGACTTTTTGTGTCTATTTGTGATATAATATGGGGACACACCTGCGACAGGCATACACTTATGTGGGAGTGTAGACACACTCTTGACTCTTGTACGCACACCTACTGTCAAGCACACACACATACACACACACACGCACACATGGAGTGTTTACCTGGTAGACACACACTTGACTCTTCTACACACACCTACTGGTCAAGCACACACACACACACACACACACACACACACACATGGAGTGTTTACCTGGTGTGTTTGTGTTTCAGAGCAAAAAGAAGTTTGAGCGTGAGTGCAAAGAGGCAGAGAAGTGCCAGCTGATCTATGAGAGGCTGGACAACGACATCAACGCCACCAAGTCAGAGGTGGAGAAGGTGAGCTTCTCTCTTTCTCTCTTTTCGTCTCTCTCTCTCTCTCTCTCTCTCTCTCTCTCTCTCTCTCTCTCTCTCTCTCTCTCTCTCTCTCTCTCTCCTTGCTCTCTCACTCATTCTTTCTCACGCTTGCTCTCTCATTCTCTCACTCTCTCTATCTGCTTTGTCTGTCTATCTCTCTCACACACCATCTCATTAATTCTCTCTCTCCTTTACTCTCTCATGCTCTCTCTGTCCACTTTGTCTGTCTGTCTGTCTGTCTCTCTCTCTCTCTCTCTCTCTCTCTCTCTCTCTCTCTCTCTCTCTCTCTCTCTTTGTCTGTCTCTCACACACGGTCTCATTCATTTTCTCTCCTTTAATCTCTCCTGCTCTCTCTCTTCTCTTCTCTTCTCTCTCTTTCTGTCTGTCTTGCTGCCATGTCTCCTGGGTTGCATCATCGCAGTGATTGTAGTGCTGCCAGTCTGCAGCTGAGGCTGGACCTTATGGGTTAAATTTACCCAGCAACTGGGTAGTGCAGTGGGCATGCTCAAGATCAACACCAGACACACTGCAGTCAGTGCTGTGCCTGTTCAGCAGTTTAAAACCACTTGTCCCTCTGAAATGACAGAGCCAAATTCATTCTGATTCAAACTGATTCAAGCCAGACCTGGGCCACAGTCCGCTCCTGTCCATTAATCCTGTGCCAACAGCTGAGGTCCATTCACATTTGGCAAACAGAAGTTGGAGGGGTAACGTCTTTGCTTTGAACTTGAAAAATTGGCCCCTGTTTATGTAAACATTTCAATTTGTTGCGTTTTTTGTGTTAACCCCTAGTCCAGCGAGCGCATGTGTTTGCCAAGAACTGTGGTCTTGTACTGTATGTGTCTGCAAACATGTGCAATGAACCCAAAGCAATAGAGGCTTTGCCTATTGGCCTGTTAATGGTCACTAATGTTGGCTATTAGGACCACACTTGTAATGGTCACCTCAGTCGGTCCAGCGTCAGGGCTGTGAGTGTGCAAGGGATTGTGGGAGTTTGTCTCTCATGCGAACTGGATCTGGTACTTACACATTCTAACTCCTAGAAATGTTCTAGAAGCAGCAAAAGATAGAAGAAACAAGCTTATTGATATTATATATAGACACCTAAAAAATAGCAAAAAAGAAACTTTGAAAAAAAAATCCTTTTTCCAAGTCCCATATGAGGTTTCTTCTATGGTTCTAAAATTCTATCTCCTGTGGTTCCTCAGGCCAAGGCCCAGCTGTACCTTAGAACACACATGGCGGACGAGAGCAAGAACGAGTACGCGGCCCAGCTACAGAACTTCAACGGCGAACAGTGGAAGCATTTCAACGCGGCCATCCCACAGATCTTCAAGGTGAGTACGGCACTTGGCCTGGAACTTGTCTTTTCCGCTCGAATCCGGACACCCTGCAGTCTGTGCTTTTGATAAAGGAGAAACTGCAGATTAAGGCAGATTTTTCAGCTGTCAAACATGGTTGCTCTAGCAACGGGCTGACGTCCAAGTCGGGTCTCAGTAATACGGAGTCATCAGAGTTTGACCATAACCGGTCTTAATAAGCAGCTGCAGTGTGTTCTGCATAGGCAGAGCTGTTGAAATTTCCTCGGTTAAAAAAGGTAATCATTATCCTTGAAAACAAGCTTACAGTAGCCAAGAAGTAAGTTGGCCATATCGGCTGCAGCAGTTTCATTTGCATTCGACAGTCATTGAGACCCTCTTTTTCCATAGCTACCAGAGCAACACGCATCAACAACGTCGACTCTTTAACAAGAGAACAGCTAGGATTTATTTTGGACATGCTGTATTCAGCCCTGTCTTGTGTTGTCTGTCCTTTCCCTTGTCTGTCTTGAAAATGCTCTACCATAAGTAATCTCTTCTTACTTCACCTTATGTAACCTTGCCTTTTGAAAATGAAATCCCCCAGCCCTGTGATGTTTTTAGTCACTGAAGGGAATTAAGTGTCGAGGAAAATTGGCTTTTTGCCAGAATTGGAAGTGTTCTTGCACAGCATTTTAATCATGCAATGTTATGAAGACTAAATAAATCATACATACAGTACACACATATATTGATACATACATCACCTACATACTCATATAAACATGATTCTGTGACATCAGGATGTTCCAGAACATCTATCAACCATCGCATTCTGTACCCACCCCACAGCCTTTGTTTCTGCCAAGTGAAGAGTGTTTGCCTTTGATGGGTTTCCTCAGAGCCAATCTGAGGTGTGTGTGTGTGTGTGTGTGTTCTCTCTGATAATTCCTGTTCCGTCTGATGGTTACAGAACCTGCAGGACATGGACGAGCGGCGGACGGTGAAGTTGGGCGAGACGTACCGGAGCTTCGCTGAGGTGGAGCGCCGCGTCGTTCCCATCATCTCCAAGTGTCTGGAGGGAATGGTGTCAGCTGGCAAGGCCGTGGACGAGAGGAGGGTGAGCTCAGCGGGTCGAGGGAGACAGATGTTGGTGGGAGGGGAGGGGAGGGAGAGAGGTGAAGAAACAGCTTGCCAGATGTGCAGAACAGGTGCCTATGAAGTCTTTCAGTGTGTAATGAGAGTTTGAAAGCATCAGGAAGCTTCAGGATTGAGGACGTGCTAGTGAATTATTTAAGAGTTTGGTAGCAAAACACAATATTTGTCTCTACTTGATGAATCTTGTCTTTTTTGACAGTTTTATTTTCAGGTTACAGGCTGCAGTGTTGAGCTGAATCAGAATAGCACAACTGCAGTTTTATTGACATTAGCTGAAATGCAAAGTATAAAATAAAACAAAAAAACCCTATTATTATTATACTACTACTATTATATTTAGAACTGATGATTTGTGTTTTGAAACCAAGCTCTTAACCTAAATGTTCGAGTTTATACTCCTAAACTCCAGGCGTCCGTTTCCCAAAAGCATAGTTGCTAACTTAGTTGCAACTTAATTAGTTGTCAATGGGAAATTGCATTGCAACCAACATAGTTGCTAACTAAGCTAAATTGTTTGTTTATTTATGCTAACTCAGTTAGCAACTATGCTTTTGGTAAACAGTCGCCTGGTTAGATGTCACAAGTCCACAAATCCAGATGCAGACAAATAGACACAGACACTGTTCCATGACGTGTTTGACTAATTAGCCAACAATGACGCTGTCATCCAGGATAATTGGCTTTTTCTAAATGGATGTTTCCTGTTTGACTAGTTTCTGAAGCTGAACGTTCCAGGTCTGGCTGGGATGTTTGGCTGTTTGTTAGGTCTTGGTGCTTGGTTTGTCCATCTCCTGGGCCCAATTTTGCAAAATAGCTCAATATGGATTAGAGTGACTCAGATTTGGAAATCCAGTGCACTGCTTTTCTATGTGCAATCCAGGATCACTTTTGAACAGCGGGGTCTTGATCACACATAGCAAACCACACTGTAGGATTTCCAAATCCTGATCACTTTGTTCCTGATTGAACAATTTTACCAACTGGGCCCTAAGGAGCAGTAGACCAGAGTAGCCAAACCAACCCACCAGGCCAGGCCAGGCCCAGGATGATGTGTGTTGATGGGGGAGCCAGTGCAGCTGCTGTGGCCTGCGTAGAAGCAGACACCAGCGGACACTTGAGAGCTGTGACCATATCGCTCCCTAGACACTCCTAAACGAGCTTTTCGTTTTCGCCCCCTTCTTGTCCCGTCCTAAACGCCGCTCGCTGGCTCTGCGTCCGTCTGTCTGACCTCATCGTGCTCCCTCATCCAAAACACCCCCACAGCCACAGCGTCAATGGCAACAGCTGTTTTCCAACCGCACTGGCCTCCGCTTGCCTTTTAATTTGATATTTTGAATGTTTTTTTTGTGTGTGTGTGTGTGTGTGTGTGTGTGTGTGTGTGTGTGTGTGTGTGTGTGTTGGTGGTTGGTTTGTTTATTTATTATTATTGTTTGTTTATTTATTATATTTACAACTAAGCATGCACAAACATGATTTGTGACTGAGCTTCCCAAAGCTACTGTACTCCAGTCTGTTGTGTTCTGATGTGATCCGAAGCCCATTTACTATGAGAGTAATGAAGTCTTGGGTGGAGGGTGCAGTAGTCTGTTTCACCTCCTGTCCTTTATGAGTCAAAATGAGTTGGAATGGGAACTGCTCAGCTCTCCTAATACCAATGGCTCTTCTAACTCCTAATTCCCCTTGAACTCCCCTTATCTGTATTAGCTACACTCATTAGTGTAAATATGAATGACTCATCCACTGTAATAATGACTCTCTCTACCCTCTCTCTCTCTCTCTCTCTCTCTCTCTCTCTCTCTCTCTCTCTCTCTCTCTCTCTCTCTCTCTCTCTCTCTCTGTGTCTCTCTCAATGCAATTCAATTAAATTAGAAAGCTTTATTGGCATGAACCTTTCAATAACATTATTGCCAAAGCTCAATTATCGTCGTACATGCATTAAATACATGTATAGAAAGACAATTGCATACACTTAAATAGACATGGAGAATGACGGTCAGACAGAGGCAACAATTACAAACTCTCTCTCTCTCTCTCTCTCTCTCTCTCTCTCTCTCTCTCTCTCTCTCTCTCTCTCTCTCTCTCTGTAAATATGAATGTTTGATTCACAGTAGTAATGACTCACTGAATCTCTCTGACGATATTGTTTTGGTCGGTCTGGTTGGGTTTTTGATTGTTCCAGGATTCGACCATTGTGGTGGAGTCCTTCAAGTCCGGCTTTGATCCCCCGGGTGACTTCCCATTCGAGGACTTCAGCCAGAACATCCAGCGCACCGGTTCGGACGGCACCATCGGCACGCCCAAGAACGAAGGCGGCAAACCCGACCCTAAACACACAGTGAGCAAAGCCAAGAACAAGCTCTGGCTCTT
>JAODXP020000022.1:29433854-29463854 GCA_027497455.2 Sardinella longiceps | reverse complement strand
CAAATCTTCTTTATGAATTCTTATAAAGCATTGCTGCCATGTGGTCAGTTGCATGCTAAATAATATCTAGCTGTATTTAGTTGTCTAATAAATTAGATAAACTGTCAAAATGTCATATTGAGTGACACTGTCATATGGAGTGACATTGTTATTACATTGTTATTACATTGGGACATTGAAAATGTACAGTCACACTATATGACATTTCTGTCACACTCTATGACCAAACTGCATTTTTATATTGAAATATATGTAAAAACACTAATTCAGTTTAAAAATCATATATGAAATATATTAAATCTGTGATAAGAATTTAGCAAAATAGGATCTGTACAATTTATATTTCCCTTTCCCATTTTTCCCCCAGGTCACCATGTTTCACATGTAATATGCAGTTGAAAAATAGATGTTATCCCTAAAGTTCTTTTCAGTGGACTTCAAAATTCATTGTTAATGATTTTATTTTCATGAAATACCTTTTTTTTGCGCTGATACATTGTGATTTGGTGTATTTCATCATATGGCGTGACACTATGTCATTTGGTGTGACGTCAAATAATCATAGAAAACGTCATAAAACAAGACTTTCTAACTGACAAATCATGACAAAATCAATAGTGTAGAAAGGAAATGACATCTGCAAGAATCTCAAGAATTTTGAGCAACTTTTGACAAAGAATGTCAGAAATACGCCAAAATATCTGGTTAGAGTTCAGACCATTCTCCTCCTTGACATAATAACTTGTCAAATGTTAAGTTTTTATCCTAAATATTCACAAGCAAATGTTGCATATCAAAGCAAACATGATTAATAAGTACATTGACGTAAATTAAAGAAGAAAAAAATACCTAATTTTTATTTTATATCAAATTGTTTTAATGTCACACCATATGACAGTTTTAGGCACTACCTTGACAAATTCATATATAAATACTTATTTTAATTAAAAAATGTAAAAAATATTTACGTATTGGTTAAGTTTAGACTCACAGCAACACATATAAACACTTTTTAGGGATGATATTTGAAGTTTTTTAAAAATCCTTTTTTCAGGCTTATTTGTCATCCACCCATATCCCTGAACTTGATTATAAATGTACTGTAATGTTAATAAATGACATTCTTTTATCTACTAAAGTACAACAGAAAAGAAATAGTAGTGTCCACATGAAAGAGCTGCATTTATGAATTCAGTCAAATATGTTGGACTCGCATTTATTCAGACACTGTGCCTCATTAAAAATGTAATGCAATGTCATTTCATGGCATTTTATCGACTAAGCCAATTTCGTGTGATATGAAATGTGATGTTTATGCCCCAGACTACCAGATGCACTGATTGTGATGGTCCAATCTACTGTAGCTTTGGTAATCTGGACTGTAATCTCACCAAAATATGAACCTCTGCCACTATATCTTGTATTTATAGATTTTTCTAGAAATCTCTGAATTCGCCCCCAAGTCTTCTGGTGTGGTGTTTTTTTTTTTTTCTTTTTTCTTTCTTTTACCAGAGTAGATTTTCAGCTCTTACAAGGTCACAGACTCAGCTGCCATCTGGTCTGTGCTAACAGCAAGACATATACCAGTGATGTGTGTGTCTGTGTCTATGTGACTCTGTGTGTGTGTGTGTGTGTGTGTGTGTGTGTGTGTGTGTGTTGTGTTTCAGTCCCGAGGGGAGCTACACAGACGACCCTCGGACTGATCAGGAGCACCGGAGCCCTCCGCAGCCAGACCCCCACGAGTTTGACGACGAGTTTGATGATGACGACCCACTGCCTGCCATTGGCCACTGCAAAGCACTCTATGCATTTGATGGTAAAAACAGAAAGACACGTCCTGTGTGTGTGTCATTTCCTCATGCACCCACACAAGAGTTCACACACATATCACTTACACACCAACCAATGCTGTTTTCAGTATATACCATACACACACACACACACACACACACACACACACACGCATAAGTACTCACTCACTCACTCACTCACAAATACAACAGACAAAAAAGTCATCATGGTTTTCTTAGACTAAAGATTCCTGGAAGTCAAATACAATAAAATAGACGGTCCCCTTTTCCCATTGGAAACTGAATACTTCTACACATGTCGGGTGCTGTAATCTATAGTATAGCATATTGCTGTACTGTCTGGGAAGGTTTCATGGCTTTTGTGTGTTTGTGATATCTGAATTGTTAGTAGTGGCACTCTGTAAAAACACAGTGTCATAAAAATGGAAACATCTCTTTGGAACATGTAATACATACATACATACATACATACATACATACATGTAATTAATAACTAATAAACTAAGCACAAAAAGTAAGGAAACTTGACTTTGGCCGATTATACTACCAATTAGTACTCACACGTTTGACTGTGTTGCTCATTCCTTGATTGCCCGATGATATACAAGCTATACCTCGTTCTAAAGTTGACAAATCAAACAATGAAAATTATATAAAACATGTAACTAATTGCTATTATTAAAGGGGATGTATTATGGGCCAAAGTAAAGTTTCCTTACTTTTTGTGCTTCGTTTAGATACTCTAAGATTGCTGTCTTCAGGTCCTAAAGTATTCTCTACACATTTTCTCTCTCTCTCTCTCTCTCTCTCTCTCTCTCTCTCTCTCTCTCTCTCTCTCTCTCTCTCTCCCCCTGCAGGTTCAAACGAGGGCACGCTGGTGATGAAGGAGGACGAGGTTCTGTACATAATCGAGGAGGACAAGGGCGACGGTTGGACACGGGCGCGCAAGCAGAACGGCGAAGAGGGCTACGTGCCCACCTCCTACGTGGACCTCACGCTCGAGAAGAGCAGCAAAGGTGCCGTCACCTACATATGACATCATCACACGGTCATATCCCAACCCCCACCCAAACTCAAACCCCCCCTTATATCATCAACAACCCCTTTCCACCCACCCACCACCACCACCATGTCGGCCAGGTCCTAATGCCCTGTGTATTACTGCCTTGGCCTCATGGATGTTCACTGTGTGAGCTAACGAGTTAACGAGCTAGCGAGCGAGCGAGCAAGCGAACGGACAAACCCGTTTGGTTAGCGATGACTATGACAACTGGACCCGCATGCGTCCAGTACTGTACAGACTGACCCCTTCCTCATGTGGGGACTGGATTATGTGGACGATAGGAAAAGAAAATCCACCCTGACCCACCGGGAACCTCACAGAGTGTTTCGTCACGGGTCATGTGATTTTAAATTTCCCTTTTTTGGCTGTCCAACCGGTGGTCGATTTAACTGCTTTGATGTGGATACTATCTCTATCGGATCAAATCTATGCATATAGTATATGACTAATCATAGGATGTTTGTGGTTGGTTTCTCTTGTTTGTTCTGATTTTTATAAATGTATGTGTCTCACCGTCTCAAGATATTTGTTTATTCACCGTGGAACCTTTGATTCTTTTTTCTGTTTTCCTACCGTCTGTGTGAGCTACACTGTAGGCAGACATTCATGCAGTACAGTACAGTGTCTTCAAATGTGTGACCAGGTAGACCTGGCTTCACCTCACCTGTTTGGAGGAGAACTATTCAGCTTTTCCAAAATGCATGGCATGGTTTTTGAGTGTGAGATTTCAAACACTAGTGTGTCGTTTGCCTGGTCCGGTCAGGAGTCAGTTTCCCAAAAGCATCGTTGCTAAGCAGCTAACAGATTTGGTTGTCAATGGGAAATTGCATAGCAACCAACAAAGTTGCTAAATTAGTCAGCTAAATTAGTTAGCAGCTAGTTAGCAACTAACTCAGTTAGATGGTTGTCAATGGGAAATTAGCATAGCAAACAACAAAGTTGCTAACTCAGTTAGCATCTATGCTTTTAGGAAATGTACCCCTGGTCTGGTCCAGTCCATAGCATTGGGGGAGTAGTCCTCTCTTCTCTTGCAGTCTAGCAGTCTCTCTCTCCACAGAGAGAGTAGCTTAGCCTAGCCGCGCTGTCAGTTCCCCTTGTGGCAGGTGGGTGAGGAACTGCTGCCTGGCCCGTGCTGTGCCACCCACAGATGGGCATGGTGGACTGACAGGTGGCACATGGGGAACTCCCTGGGTGACGAGTTCTGTTCCGGCTTTTCTTCTCTGTTTGGGGTGGGGGAGGGCAAGACAACCCCCCTCTTTTTTTTTCTTCGTCAACCCTTTTTCTTTTCTATTCCTCTCCTATTCATGTCTTTTTCTGTCTTCCTTTTTTTCTGTCCTCTCTCTCTCTCTCTCTCTCTCTCTCTCTCTCTCTCTCTCTCTCTCTCTCTTCCTTTTCTCCATTCCTCCTCTCTCTCCATCTTTGTTCCCCCTCTCCATTCCTCCTTCTCTCTCCATCTTCCTTCCCCCACTTCTCTCTCTCGCCCCTATAATTGGTCAGTAACCCGTTCTCTCCTCTCTTTCCTGTGTGTGTGTGTGTGTGTGTGTCTGTCCGTCTGTCTGTGTCTGTCTCTGTATATGTGTGTGTTTGTGTGTGTGTGTGACTCCAGGTTCCTGAGTGGAGGTGGTGGGGTGTGTGTTTGGTGAGGCATTTTGATGGAGGGCGCACACAGCTCTCGCTCTTTGAAAGGGGGGGACAGGGTTGGGGTTGGGGTGGGTTGTGGGGGACTGATGGAGCTTTTGCAGGACAGAACAGAGTCAGTGGGGTGGGGATGGGGGGGTGTGGGGAGGGGTTGAAGACAGAGGAGATGCTAGAAGGAAAGACGGAGACAAGCCCCCTTTGAGAAGCAGGAAGCATGTTGCATGCAAATCCATCTTTTCCCTTTCAACCATCCAGCCATCCATTCTTTATACGACTGCAGAGACTTCTAGGATAGAGAGATAAAGAGAGAGAGAGAGAGAGAGAGAGAGAGAGAGAGAGAGAGAAACAAAAGAAGGAATAAGGAGTGATGAAGTGGGTGGAGTGATGGAGGTGTTATCTCTGTGCTCCAGGTAGGGAAAGGAAGAATCAAATAACCCATCATTCTTTGCAAACAAAAAAAAAAAAAGACCAGCATGCATTGCTCTCCGTCACCTCCTGAGTGAATGAGTGACTGCACTACACTCCACAAGGCCTCCTCACACCCCCCATGTGGCCTGGCATTCTTCACCAAACTAACAGCCTGCCTGCCTGCCTGCCTGCCTGTCTGCCTTAGAGCTTGTGTACTGTACAGTACGTGCTGCAGCCTTAGCATCAGCATCAGACAGAATCTCGTACATTGTGGACCAGATCCATGCTGGTCCTGCCTGTTGTGCCATTCTTCATGCTTCAGTGTGTGTGTGTGTGTGTGTGTGTGTGTGTGTCTTCCTCTGCTCTTGCGCCTGCCTGTACACTGAGTCTCTGTGTGTGTGTGTGTATTTACCCAGCAACCCTTCACAGACGTGTTTGTGCATCTCCGACTCTCCTTCTCAACTCTCACTCTCTCTCTCTCTGTCGCAATCTCGAAATCGAGAGGTTTTTTTTCCCCATGTCATGCCTCTGCTTGTTTTTGTTATTATTTCTTTCTTTCTTTTCTGTTGTAACACTCTGCATATGTTATATTTTCCATGTTGTTCTTTTTTTTGACTGTTGACTCATTCATTGCCTTGCTGACATCACCCCCATCTTGAATGTTAACACCATGTCATCTTAACGCGCTGCCATCATATGCCCTCTGTGCTGATGTCATCTTAATGCGCCGTCATCGTACTGTATGGCCTCTGCGCTGATCATCAGACGCACCAGTCAGTCGGTAGAAGCAGATCAAGAGTGCAGTAGCCACTGCAGGCTCCAGCCTCCCCCCACAACCCCCCTCTTCCTCCTCCTCTTCCTCATCCTCCTCCCCAACCTCCTCCTCCTCCTCCTCTTCACTGCACCAGTACTGGTGAAGGGCTTCTGCAGTTCCATCCAACACCACCAGAGGGGGCTGACGCACCACCCATACAGCAGCAGTATCAGCAGCAGCAGGAGCACCAGGTGGCCTGGAGGTCCTCAAGTGTGGATGACTGATTACATCCAGTCAACCCCCCCCTTCTTCTCTCGACACAAAGAGAGGGCCGACAGCTGATCAACACCCAGCAACCAACCAACCAACCCAGCACCACTGTCTTCAACCCAGCCCAGCCCAGCCCAGCCCAGCCCAGCCTTACCCAGCCTAACTCAGCCCAGCCCAGCCCAGCCCGTGTCTTGATGCAGCCCCAAGCAGGGTTCAGGTGGCTGGGGTAGGGAGGGAGTGAGTGAGTCCTGGTCCATCTCCATCTTCTGCTCCACACCACATCAGGAGGGCAGAAAGGAAGCGGGGGGAGAATGGGGACTCGACAACCGGTGGTCCCTCCCTCCCTTCAGGCCCTCAGTTTGTCGCCCTCTGCTGGGGAAGGGAAAAACAGCCCTCCCCATCACTCTTTAGCTCTTGCAATATCATCGGTGCTTGGCAGAAACACACACACACACACAAACACACACACATACAGTGGTGCTCTTGACTGCTTCCCCACCCGGTGAACCACAATCATCAGAAAAAATAAGAGTACATCTTTTCTAAAGTGTCTATATTTATCGTGAATGTGATTGTTTGTTTGTTTGTTTGTTGTTTTTTTTGTTGTCATATCTTAAAGATGCATATACAACCCATGCATATACTGTATGTGCACAGCAAGGTAGCTGTGCATATGCCTGTAAGGTATGTTTAATTTTGCCTAGTCTGATTTTATATAATATAATTACAGTAAAAAAAAAAATGTTTTTAACATTCTCTCATTCCATACTGAATGTGTTTTTTAACTTCATGACTCTTTTAAAATGGAGGGGGAGAGAGAGAGGGCTGCAATAAGTACGCATTCTCATTCATTCACCTCTTCTTCCTGACTGTGCTGTTAGGTAACCATGGTGACCTTGTTCTTCTCTTTCGATCACAACATCAGTCTGCATAGAGACGCTGGTCTTCTTGACTAATGCACTTTTTTTTTACCCTATAGCATTTGAAATAATAATGAATAAATTAATGAATGATGTCGTTACTTTTATGCTACCTTTTTTTTTTTAATTGCTTCTTTCCTTTTGTAAAAATGTACAGTCCAAGCAAACAGCAGTGACCACTATATTATGGGATGTCTTGAAAACTGAGAGGAATAAATATGGCAGCCAGCGTTTTATTTTTGGCCCTTTTTCTTTTCCGATGCTTTCTGTCTGTGCTGTGGTTACTCCTGGATGAGGATGTTTAAAAAAAAAAAAGAAAGAAAGAAAGAAAGAAAAAAAAAAAAGACTTTTGTATTTTAAAAACTTTTGAAACTGAACCGCCCCCACAAATGCTGCCCAATACAGAGACAGATGAGTTTGTTGGATCCTACAGTAAAGATCTGACTGTTCATTAGCCAATTGAGGCTAATTTTAACCAGATTACTTGGGATGTAAGTTGATTCACACCAGATCTGCTCATTCAGAATTAGCTTTGAATGGAGAGCCATCAGGCTGCATTCAGTGGATTGAGTCATTCATATTAGCTTGGCCTATTTGGCAGATTGACATCCCACATTAGTCAGATATGTCTGATATAAAAGCAGATCTGGTGTCCGTTTCCCAAAAGCACAGTTGCTAACCAGTTAGCAACTTATTTAGTTGGCAATGGGAAATTGCAGTGCAACCAACAAATTTGCTTACTTAGTTACAACAATGTTTTTGGGAAAGGGACCTCTGTGCCTGTGCCTGTTTATAGCCTGAGTGAGTCTAGCATATTTACACCAGATCTCTGGCCAAACTGGGCCTGCTAATCAGCTAACAGTCAGCTGTGGTCAGAGAGAGTCTGCTGATGGATCTTCTGGAGTTTATTACAGCTTTCATCCCTTATACCAGCCTGATAACTACCAAAGTGTAGCTGACTGCTGGCCTACACCAGAAGTGCAACTGAGGCACTGCTCAAGACTGGCCTTAGTTTTTTCAAATATGCCCACCACCATCATGGCTGATGGACAGTAGCCAGCTTCACTAATGCCAACTAAAGCTAATTGTCGTTGTGAGAACAGGTGCATGCCTAGCCTGGTCATAACTACGCTTCGCTTCATACAAGGGTTTGGGATTCCGGCTATTGAGAAAATAATTCCTTGTGGTGTTTAAATTTAAAAAAAAAAATAGAAGATGATTGGATGAGCTTGTGCTTGAGGTGTTTAAATGATTGGATCAGCCCTTGACGGATAGCCTATTGTATTCTCACACTGCATTTTCAGCACTGCAAGTTCACTGATTGGCTAGGATAGCATGCATCCTGAGCAAACAAGGCCAATGGGCAGAATCCCAGACAGAGTACTGAAGGGAGATGGGAATCAAGCGGAATTACGTAGGAGGGGCATGGCCAGGCTAGTGCATGCCTGGTGTAGACCAGCTGTGACTCTCAGATAGATCCCGGTTCAGATGTGGGTCTAATCTGGCCCTGTTCTGGCCTGGACTCAGATTATAGACAGATTATTTTGGTTCTGTCTGTCTGAAGTGGGACCTTTGAAAACCCCAGCCCTACAGCTGATAAGCAAAGGCAACTTTTTGAGCAGTGTTGCTAGGCAGTGTTGCTAGGCAATGTTCCAGAGTGTTATTTGGATACCTCTCCACTAACAATGGGATTGAACCAATGATCTGAAAATAATTGACCCTTTTAATTGTTAATTCTTTTCAGATAAGTGGATTTGACAGATTGTAATCTTCAATGACAAATTACAGCGATCATTCAAGCAGAAGGTATTGTGGATTGTTGTTGATTGGTTATGCACTTGCTCGACAGCATTCCTCAACAAAGTTGCCCTGTTCTTGTTTCCCCTGAAGTAGCTTACAGTTTGTACATCCAGCGCTGTGGGGGTTTAAACGACCTTTTCAATGAGTATTGAAAACTGTGAAAAAGTCTCCTATTCTCCTGCCTTCTCGTGGCGTCAGAAATATTGTTTATGTTGAATGTGATGCTGCTGACGGACGTGTAGAAAAGGTGACTCTCGTCTCCTGTGTGCGTGTGTGTGTGTGTGTGTGTGTCTGTGGATTTCTTATCATGAGAGATGCTTTGTTTTATCTTTTTTTTTAAAGGGGGTCTGATACTGGGGAGCTTCGTCTTGGGTAACAATCCGTACTGTGATTGTGTTTCAGCCTCTGTCGGTGGTTGATGGTGGATGTTTGTTTTTTTTTTTCCCTCATGGTGACTTGTGCCTGTTATTTTGGCGTAAGGCAGCCATACACCAACGTACAGTACCGTACCGTACATACAGTTTTCGAAAGTATTTAGTGACTTCCCCAGCATTCTAACTGTATCAAGAGATGCTGGTTAATTTCAAAACACCTGATTGTACCCGAGTGCACTAAGGTGATAATCCAGTATCTCATTATAAAATAAAACAGCCTTTCCTTAATATCACTCCAGGTATTTTTCATGTTTGTACAAAATGTCCTTTCAGTAAGACGATGTTGCTGCAGGGGATGGAGGAAGTAGTGATTTGTGAAAGTAGGTTATGGTTGCACCTTATGACCCAGGCTTGCATCTATGGTATCTCTCTGTGGATGTGAATGCCCCTTTGAGAAAAGACTGTAGTGGCCCCTTGGTTCCTTACCATGCTTCATGTAATATACTAATCAAACCTGCAGAGGGCGCTCTTGTGACAGGAGCCGTGCAGGGAGACATCTATACATATCACCATCACCATCTTAAGTAGACTAATTCATCGATGGATTTTAAAGGCAGTAACAGCGGGTCAATTGTATCATCACAGAGCCTTGTGCATATCTAAGCATAACCCATCCATGCATTGTAATTATACTGACAATTATTCTGTATGCTGTTCCTTCAGTGGACTATTTTGAGAGGCTTATGGACCAGTCATATTCGATCACTGGGAAAAGAATGTCACTTGGTAGACATTGTAACATGGAAGCCACTTATCTTGGTCTACCAACAATTGACCATTTTCTTATTTTTTTATCTAATTGTTTTTGCATTCAGTTGGACGGCAGTACTTCCATTTTCTGTGCCTCTCATGGGTGTCTTTATACTTTTCAATGTTGTGACACGTCATTCATCCTGTTCTTTCAATACCTTGTTCTAATAAAATGTACATTCAAAAAAAAAAAAAAAATGTTTCATTGATTTTGGGAGTTTTGGGAGACTTTGGGAAACAAACATAAAGATTATTAGTCAAATGTTTTTGAACAAGATTTAAGAAATAAAAAAGATAAGAGAATATACAGTATGGGAGTTAAAAAGTAGTTTTATTTAAACCTCTGTTGATCTATTCATGTCACAATACTCCATATAAAGATATTAAAATTATTACTGTACGAGGGCTCTATTTACAGGTAAATAATATTAAGAATGAAATATATTACAGCCTTGCATTAACATGCTTACGTTATTAACCAACATATTTACACCGTTTCATGGGAGGTCAACGACCTACGGAAGCAGACGTCATTCACCAGACAAATATTTGATTTCACTGGTGAAACATGACCGATAACTTGCGCCTGTTCTTTCACATGTGGAGAAGACTGCTGGAAGAGAGGCAGAATTACAATAGCAATCACAAGAAGTTTAGAGCAGACTTGGGCAAGACTTGAGCCTTGGTTCTGCTGGGGTGAGTTTCCCAGAACCAGAACCAGGCATGGACTGGCCATAGGGCATACCGGGCATGGTGGGCCGATGGCCATTTTTGGGCCGGGGCTGTCATAATATACTCATTTTGTATTGAATAAAATCATGGTGGGCCACCATGGCCAAAAATTCCCGGGCCATTTTTTGGTCCCAGTCCGGCCCTGCCCAGAACCATAGTTGCTAACTAAGTTAGCATCTTAGTTGATTGCAATTCAATTTCCTTTAGCCACCCAATTATGGTTTTAGAAACGCTCTGATCAGCTTCTGATATCTCCATTTTGGTTTCTTCAGTATAGTCAACATCTTCTGTACAACTCCCCTTCTGAAGGGGCTAATAATACTAATATGCTCATGACGTTAGCATCGCTGTGTTCAACACATCCATACTGTGATCCTTATGGATCCCATTTTCACATGAATACTTTTGGAAAGGTCCAGTCCTCAAAACACACATTCCAGTCCACTCTTCTTCAACTCTGAACTTGAGAACTTGAGTCCTGTGTAACACAGGAGTATCAAGGAAGTGGCTTCGATTTCAGTCTTAAGCTCAGTTGTACCTTGGCATCAGCCATAACTCTCCAACATTCTGTTATAACATCTGTTGCTATGGAGACCAAGTCCTATGAACATTTTCTAGAAACACACACAAACGTGAGTCTTATGTCCAGAGGCCTGTAGTGTTCAGAGGGATCCACCTCTTCAACAACCTCCATGTGAGCTGATTATCGTGTAATCTGACCAGGCAGATCAGTTTGTCCTTCTGTGAGCCCAAAATTAACGTCCATTTATAGGCCACAATAATAACCGTTCATTACACAGACATTGAGAAAAAACAAAAAAAATTCTCCAGAAGTTTCTGTCGGTGACGGTCAGACTGGACTGGAGAGATTAGAGCTCGGTGTGTTTGACCGGTGGCTCCAGTTTCCTGGACAGGGCCGTGAGAATGAGGTTGAACTTGTCGTAGCGCTCGGCCTGGTTCACGGCCGCCCCTCGACTCCCCCACAGCAGGCGCAGCTGGAAGTCCGTCCTGAAGATCTCCAGCAGGTCTGCGTCCGCCTGGAAGTCTGCACGGAAGAGAGGAGAGGAGAGGAGGAGAGGAAGGATGAATCAGGTCACAATGTGCTGAGCTGGGTTTAGTTTAGTTTACGGTAGCTTCATTTTATGACTTTAATTAGGGGTTTTTAATTTCCTTTAGTGGTTTGTGTGCATATGAGAGTAATCTTGAATCACATGCCTGATTGTGTGTGTGTGTGTGTGTGTGTGTGTGTGTGTGTGTGTGTGTGTGTCAGTGTGTATTCTGTCTACCTTGAAGTGCTCTCTGTGTGTTGGCGGTGTAGATGTCTACGTTGTGTACCATGAGGCCAGGCCCCTCTAGGTGGTGTCAGACTGTGAGTGAGTGTGTGTATATGTGTGTGTGTGTGTGTTTGGTTTAGTGTATATATGTCTGCAAGAGAGAAGGACCTTTAGACTGTGTACCTTGAAGTGCTCTCTGTGCATTGGCGGTGTAGATGTCTGCGTTGTGCGCCATGAGGCGAGCGCTCTCTAGGTGGCGTAGCATGATCTCACAGCCCTGGTCGTTGCTCTCCCACAGCTCCATGCCCTCGAAGGCCACGGCCGGCCGCTCCATCAGCGTCAGCAGGGGCATCAGCAGGGGAATGGTGGTGGTGCTGAGGGGGATGTCCACTGCGGAGGTCGAAGGTCAAGAGAGAGAGATTAGGATGGATGGTTGGTTGGATCGTTATTGCTCTGCAGTCAGTGTGTTTCCCAACACCATGGCTGCTAACTAAGCTAGCAACTTTGTTGCTTTAAGTTCAAGTTTATTTGTCACATACATAATCATTATAGTACACAATTTGCTGAGAAATATGGGTTGCAATGCAATTTCCTACTGCTAAGTAACTAACTATGCCAACTATGCTTTTGGTTTTGGAAATTAGACGTCAGGTGTCCGTTTCCCAAAAGCATAGCTGCTAATCAGTGAGAAACTACTTACTTAGTTGTCAATGGGAAATTGCATTGCAACCAACAAAGTTGCTAACTTAGTTAGCAACAATGCTTTTGGGAAACGGACCCCTCCTTGCAACTTGGGTGACAATAGGCTATTGCACTGTAGCCCACAAGGTTGCTAATTTAGTTAGCAACGGTGGTTTTGAGAAACGCGCCCCCGAATAACAACTGATGGTGCAGAATGAGCTCTCCTGGTTCACTGTTTAAAGCAGTAAAGTGCTTGAATAGTGCTATATGAATGCAATATGACCAGCCTTCTTGGAAATGTAATATTTTCACACAGTACATTTTGTTGTGTGTAGCCTACTGCCTACTGCATTGCTTTTGCAACACACTTACACTACAGTCATGCTAATAAAAGCTTGTTTGGAGAGAAGGAGAGACAGAAAGAGAGATGAAAAACAGACGACAACAAAAACAGAAAAGGCAAAATATGTGGGAAAGAGAGAAAGGGGGGGAAAGAGATGTGGATGGGAGAGAGAAAGAGAGAGAGAGAGAAATAGAGAGAGCATTCTGAAGGTCAGATCACATGTTTATTTAGGGACCTACTCAGCTGTTGCTCATTACATGATGATGTCATTGAATCAGACAGCAATAGCAACACACATAGTCCACAGCTATGGCTGCTCTCTCCAGTATTTCAACAGCTTCAAACACACGCAAGAAATACACACTCTAAGAATAGGGCAATGAGGCCATTCTTGGCAGGGTCACTCCAAACCACCTCATTTACAGTACCGGTACAACACACCCCTCTGTCCTCAATGACTCTGACCTATCTGTCTGTCTCTCTGTTATGAAACAGACCATCTCTGGTCTCTGGCCTTGATTATTGTTTTGGAGTGGCTCTGTTACCTAACAAATGTCTAGAGTTACAAGGACCTAGAATTACCATCATATACTGTATATATACATAGTAAGCAACTCAGATATCAGGCTTCATTGGGCTATTTTCCAGTGTGTGTAAAACGGGTCATATGGAACGGTGGAGGCTATATTTGCGTACTGCCCCCATAGTGGTGGTGGTGCTGGTGGTGGAGGAAGTGAGAGGCTGGACTAACTCACCAGTGCCCTCGAACAGGCCCTTGTAGAACGGCTTGAGAGACTTCTCATAGATGATGGCCGTCTGAGTGTACTTCCTTCTCAGGGTGGTCCAAGTATGGTCCAGTCTTGTGATCTGTGAAGGAGGGAAGGAGACGAGGAAAGAAAAGGAAAAGGAAAAAGAGAGCAGGTGTGTGGGTGGGAGGGAGAGAGAGAGAGAGTACAGAGTGCAGAGACAGTAAGGGGGAATAAAAGAAAAAATGGGGTCAAAGTTGTGTGGGTGCAGCCTTTTGAAAAGCAGGAGAATTCATCCATTCACAAACAAAAGCCCAACTCTGTGTGTGTGTGTGTGTGGGTTGTGAAATCCAGCGTGGTGAATGGGCGCTACCTGAGGCATGTCCAGGGCCTTCATTATGGAGGAGAAGGCAAACAGGTCCCCCATGGAGTCCTTGAGCTCCAGAGCCACCAGGATGATGCGGTTGAGCGTAGCGGCTCGCTCCTCCAGGCTTCCTGTGCAGCCCAGGATGTCCACCGCTACACCGATGGCCATGGTGTGGTGCCTGGGGGAAGAGGGGGGAGAGACAGAGACAGGGTTGAACTTCTAAATCCTTTATTACAGACATTAAAACCATGCTAACAAAAGGGAGAGAGAGAAAGAAAAAAAACAGAGAGAGAGAGAGAGACTCTTGGGTAGGGAGAGGGAACAGAGAGAGAGAGAGAGAGAGAGAGAGAGAGAGACACTCTGAGAGGGAGAGGATGAGAGGGTAGGGAGGGAGAACGAGAGAGAGAGAGAGAGAGAGAGAGACTTGGGTAGGGAGGGAGAACTGAGAGAGAGTGAGAGAGAGAGAGACTTTGGTAAGGAGGGAGAACTTGGGTCAGAGGGGCATAAAGACAAAGAAAAGAAGGAAAAGCAAAACAAGCAGCGAGGTAAAAGAGAGGGGGAGAAAGAGAGAACTTATAATGACTTCACACATTGAGAACGTCTGATCTCCTAAACCATATTTGTATGACTGGCTCTGCTAAATGGCTTTAGTAATGAAAGGCTGGCACAGATGTGTGCCATTGTTAATGTAATCTGCAGTGGATAAAGCTTTTATTCTCCCTGAACGTCTCCTTCACTCATCGCTCTCCTAGTCGCCTCGCTCCACTCAAAGCTGCACACACATGATGTTGACAACATGCCACTGCTGTTCTGCAGGTGAAAATAGGGCAAGTGTGTGTGTGTGTGTGTGTGTGTGTGTGTGTGTGTGTGTGTGTATCTGTGCTTGTTTCTGTCGATGTGTTTACCTTTCCATCAGGTCTTGACGTAGTTGTCTTCCATGTGGGAGGGTCACCAACTCCAGGCCAGAGGTCACACCCATTTGACCTTTCATCTCCTCGGAAACGTACACCGTTCTGGCAACCTGTTAGTGACATATTTAGAACAAACTTTTAATATACCCACAACATTAAAACATTATTACGCGAAAGAAATTGTTTTTCTTTAAACACTGTTTCAAAATGATCAGTAGCAAACTATAGCAAAAGCTTGTGTGTCTTTTGCTATAGTTTGCTAAGTGCTTGGCTAAACTTATTATATTACCAATCAAAGGAAATAAAAAGGACACACTTTGCATATCAACATGTTTATTGCAACAAACTACAGCAAACTAATCCCTTTAAAGTTTGTGTGTGTGTGTGTGTGTGTGTGTGTGTGCGTGCATGAGCCAGAAAACAGGAAACACTTGAGACAATTTGAGGCACATTACTCCCTCAGACATTAGACACCATAGACTCCTAATTAGATTTCTGCTCCATTGTAGCCTAAGAGACAAACCTCTTTATGGACCCAGCAGTGGAATGGCACTGCATACTGATACAGAGCAAAACAAAACAGATGAACGAAACAAATGGCCTTGGCTGCCCCAACTCTAAGTGAACTCTTAAGTTCATTTATTGCAGCTGTGTAATAATTTGTCTTCTACTATGCTGCACATAGAGTATTTGTCAGGCATCCATACTGAGTTGCTGATGAGGATGCTGAGGATGATTCTCCACTCTCTAACTCTTTCTAACGAACAAACAAATTTCTTCATCTGCTTACCACCAGACTGACCTTATGCTAGTAAAGAGGCCTGTCCAAGTGCCCTTGAACTTTATTTCCCTGTCCAGGACACTTAAAGTGTACTGCAACTCCCTGCTGAGCACAACATGAGCTTCAGCTAGTATAAATACTTCTCCAGCACACTAGGAAATGTTTGGTTTTGTCAAGGACAAGGCTGATTCTCCACTGTCTACAAGACAAATAAATCTAAGCCTATATAAATAAATAAGTCTCTTCCTGTCAAGCAAGTGGTTATGTGAGAAGAAGTCTGTGTGTGTGTGTATGTGTGTGTGTGTGTGTGTGTGTGTGTGTGTGTGTGTGTGTGTGTATGTGTGTCTCACCTGACAGTCTGCAAGCAGGAGGTGTTTGGCGATGACGCGGTGGTCCTTGCTGACCACCAGCTCTTTGGCTCTCTTCAACACGGTCATCTCCAGAGGCTTATTCTCCGCCATCGGCAGCAGACGGAACGTAGCCTCGCCCGGCCGGAACGCCGACTCCGTCTCGAACACGGGCCGCTGGAACCGGAGCCTCTTCTTCTCCTCCGCCAGCTCGTCCACCTCCGTCCCGTCCCTCTCTCGCTCCGGCTGCTCGACGTCGTCGAACTCTTCCTCCACGTCAAACTCCTCCTCGTCCTCGCTGCCGTTCTCCAGCGCCTCGATGGCGTGATGGTAGGAGCTGCGGTCCAGTTTAGCGGTGCCGTCACTGCTGTTGCCGCCACTGCTCCCACTCCCGGCGCTGCCGATGCTTCCCGTGGTGGAGATGCTTCGCTTGTCTTCGTCCCTCCGCAGACGCTCCACGTAGCCGCTACTGCTGTTGCTGCACAGCGAGCCGCTACTCCCTCCGCCGCCACTAGGGGGAGCTTGACCATTGATCCTCTCCCAGTCGGCCTGACCACAGGGGCTGAGCTCACAGTAGTTGACCTCAGGGGGGTAGTGGGGCACCTGCGGGTGCTGCTGTTGCTGCTGCTGCTGTTGGATCTTTATGAGCAGCTGCTCCTTCTGGGGTTTCTGTGGGGGTGGCGGGGGTGGGGGGGTGAGGTGCTGGAGACGTGGGGAGCGGGGGATGCCCGTGGCGGGCACCTTGCTGGGTTTGGGAGGCGGTTTGGGGCACAGCTGACTGTCGGAGCCGCGGATGGCCTCTCCGGTGGCGCGGGGGTCAAAGGGCATCCTGCGGGGCACGGTGGGGCTCAGTGCTGGCTCGCTGCCCGTGCGGAACACCGGAGACTTTGGGGTGGGCTGAAGGTCCATGCTGGGGATCTGCGTCTGGAGAGGTCTAGAACCTGCGGATGAAGGAACACAAGAGTTCTTTAATATCAATGTAGAGAACCTTCCACTGCAGTCACCATGAGGAAGACTCTAGAGCCCTAGAGATCTTCCCCTCTGCACTATCTCCTGTTTGTTTCCCAAAAGCATAGTAGCTAACTAAGTTAGCAACTTTGCTGGTTGTAATGTAATTTCCCATTGCCAACTAACTAAGCTGCTAACTGGTTAGCAACTATGCTTTTGGAAACAGATGCCTGAGCACTACAGTGAGCACTGATCACTACAGCGTGTATCTGACAGAAGACCCTATTGATTAGCAGATGCTGACTTACACATCACCACATGTGTGTTTACAGTAATTTGATGCATAATCCTGATTCATCGGTCAGGCTCGCTGTATATAGATTAATAGAGATTAACAATCTCCTAATACAGTGCTTTAAATTACTGTAATCTGGTGCACAATACAACCTCTGGATTAGCAATCTCTGAAAGCGATGGTTTGGCGCCATTCAAGCCTAACCCTGTTTTACAAGTCTGCTGACTGAACTAGATAGCGAGTGGAATGAAAGATTTTGAAAAAAATAGACTGAATATGAACACAAATACCAAACAGCAGTTTACATTGACACCACTAATCTTACTTTCGATTTTGATTGATGTTGGTACCTTTGACTCAATGTCAACTGCTTGTTGCTATTTGCATACGTTTTCGGTCCATGTCGTTCCACTCACTATCTAGTGCAGTCATTCAGCAGGCTTGTGCAACAGAACTGTGTTTGAATGATGCCGAAACATCGTTTTAATGCAGTGGTTTAATTCAGAACCTCTTCCTTACTCTAAACGTCCCCTGTCTTATTCCAGCAGAGCCATTCTAAGTGGGATTCATCCATGTGGCTCATCCATGTCCGTCTCCCTTAATAATCATGAATAATAATCACACTAATCCTTATACAGGCTTCAGTCAGGTGCTTTGGCCGTCTCTAGATTACTCCCTGCCGTTTCCCCTGCTCTGCATAAACAACCCAGATAGCAGCAAACTGTGGCACGGATCTGGCCCGTATGCGAGCCAGATGAAGACCAGAACCGGCACCAGGTTTTGGCTGCTCTCCAGGCAGTCGGAGATGCCATTAAAGCAATGCATGGCTTTCAAAGACATTTACTCTGGAGAGAGAGGGGGAGAGAAGGAGAGAGAGAGAGACGTGGTCCCCCTATTTGCATTTAAAGTGAACTTCACTCGCTTAACATGAAAGCCTAAATCTCACAAAGGCGAAACGAGAGAAAGAAAGGAGAAAGGAAGAGGGGGGTAAAAGTCATGCATGCCGGGCTGTGCCGTGCCGTGGTGTGCCTATCGTCTGTCTGGGCTTTTGAAAACAGCCCAGACAGAGTAAACACGGTTAAAAGAGTCCCGCAGCAGGGGATCATGGGAAGAGAGGGGACGAGAGGAGGTGAGTGGAGACGAGAGGAGGTAGCTGGCGGCGATGGTGGCGGGCAGGATGGGTACTGACCAAGGGGGAGGAAGCTCTCGGACTGGTGTGTCTTGAGGGGCCGGCGTCGGTCCTGGACGTGGTTCAGGCACGCAGGCTGACTGCCACACTTGTCCTTGTTGCTGTTTTAGGGAAGGGTGTGAGAACAGAACACAACAACACATTTTAGTTTGGCCACACACTCAAACAAACACACACACACATATTCACACACACACACACACACACACACACACACACACACACACACACACACACACACATATGGGCTTGTCCACTGTGACTAAAAAAAAAAAAAAATCACCTCAAGAATCACCCAACCCAAAAAGGGGGGGAGAAAGGAACTGGATCCCTCTGGCTTTTAGTGTAGTGGCTCTTGGTGCAAACTAAAGGCAACCTTGTAATTTGTTGGGGTATTTTTTGTCCTGGGTTTGTTTTGGCATTGTAGTGCTTTTGGCACTGGGCCTCTGTGGGCCCCAGACTGCTACTGCTGCTGAGAACTGATCTCAGAACTGTGCTCGTCCCTAACACACACACACACACACACACACACACACACACACACACTCACACACACAGACACACACCAACATACACACACACACACACACACACACATCCAACCCAACACAGACACACACACACACACTCGCACACACACACACCAACATACACACACACACACACACACACACACACACACACACACACACACACACACACACACTCCAACCCAACACAGACACACACACACACACACACACACACACACACACACACACTCCAACCCAACACACACACACACACACACACACACACACTCCAACCCAACACACACCCCCACACATACACACACACTGCTGCTGTTGTGAGAGCTCAGAGCTGATCTGAGAGCTGTGCTCGCCCCTAAGCCACACATACTGTACAGCCACACGGTCGGCCACAGCCCCGGATCACAGGCCTGATTCAGACGTGTATTTATCTCTGGTGGAGTCCCTATGCGGAAGCTCGTTTAGGAACGCTCAACATGCCGCCACCGCCGCCGCTGGGGCTTCACGTGAGAATGAATGAGAGGCACTTTTTTTTTTGTCCTCCCCTCTCTCAAAAAATAGCAATACAGGATTTAAAAGCGTAACAATCCTGGAGAGTTAACGAGAGGGAATTTGGATAATTAAGACTTGGAGCATAAACAAGGAAATGGTAATATATCCATAATAACTTAGTTGACCTAATAAAAAAATACTGTAAGGCAGAAATGCAACATAGGACAACACAAGCTACTGTATTTTGGGGTTTCTGTACTGTGTTGCATAACTTTTGAGTTTCACTAGAAAATGCCCAAAGCATTTCCACCCACATCCTCATGACTAATTTAATAATTTACTCCCATCAATCCCAATTACAGGAATCATCTTGTGCGAGTCTCAGCAGGTACACTAGACTACAGTGTACAGTAAAATATCGCTGCCTCTATGTGACCCGACAGGACAGAGCAGAGGCTCGTCCGTTCACTCAATAACTCAAACATGTTCCTCATATGAACAGTACTTGGGGTTTCTTTACCAAAAGCATAGTTGACTTATTTCATCATTTACTCCCATCAATCCCAATTACAGGAATCATATTCTGCGAGTCCCAGCAGGTACACTAGACTAGACTAGACTACAGTAAAGTATTGCTGCTTCTGTATGACCTGACAGGGCAGATGCTCTCCCAATCACTCACTCAAACATGTTCCTCATATTAACAGTCCTGGGGTTCGTTTACCAAAAGCATAGTTGCTAACTAAGTGTTCTGATTATGAGGGGACCCTGAAAAATGTTCTGCGTCATGTGGGGGCCCTAGTCCAATGAGAATGAGTTTGAGAACCCCTGCTGTACAGGAACCATAACACAGTTCTCCAACTAGGCTCAGCAGGGTTCTATTATCTCAAACACACAGGAACCATCAGATGGTTCTCCAGCTCACCTGAGAAGGTTCCCCCTGCAGAGTGCCTGGTCCTGGGCGTGGCCGTTGAGGATGTTGAGACTCAGGCGTTTGGAGGTGTGGCTCTTTCGCTCGGCCCCTCCCTCCTGCCGCAGGGCTCCGACGCCGTATTTCTCCTCCAGGCAGCGTAGGGGCAGCGCTCGGTTGATTGGCTGGAAGATGATGGCGCCCACCACCTCCGACACGGGCCGGCGGTTGCCTACGTAGTAGCGCACGAGAGCGGGAACACTGTCGAAGCCCTCGGCGTCCAGCAGGTACTCCACGCGTGAGTACGCCTCGTTCAGAGCCACCACACGCTTGCTGATCTTAAAGTGCTGTGGACTGTTCTTCCACTGGCACGTTAGAACGTAGTTCCCCGGGCTGGACAGAGAGTCCCGGATCAGGAAGTCGCCGTCCCTCTGGACGAGGTTCTCTGCCACCTGAGAAACACACACACATACATACACACATGTTAGTCACAATAACACACATATCATCATTATCATGTGGGCTGTCACCTGTCACACACACGGCTCTTTCTCTCACACACACACACACCAGCCACACACACCACATACACACATATTAGTCACAACAACACACACACACCATCATCTAGGCCGTCATCTGTCACACGCACGCACACACACACACATACATAACATCATCTGGGCTGTCACCTGTCACACACACTCACACATATTAACCACAACACCACACACACACACACACACATCATCTGATCTGTCACCATGCCCAGTATCTCAGCAGCTGGTTACATACAAGAGCTCCACGCGTATCAGATGACACGGCTCCAGCCGGCAGCTGACATGTGGCCCCCACACGGCCCTGGTTTGGCCCAGACCCCACTGCACTCTGGGTGGCCGTCACGCCACATGCTATACCCACAGCAAATATTTGCCTGGTCACTTGGGTCACGGCGTCAGAGTGACGTGGTTATCAACCTCATCCCAGCCTGATTATATCAACATGACATTTACTGTTCATTACAGGCGTCATTACTGCATGCTGTTAAACCAGCAGCAGCAGGATCTTGGAGTTGGAAATTTACTGAAAACATTAAAGGGACACCAAGCCAATTTTCGCCACTGTTGGAAGTATCCTTTTTTATCAGAGAATTTGTTTTGGTACCATATTCAAAATCATTCGGATGACATTTAGTCATAAGAAGAGTGGATAAATGCCAGTCTTATTCCCAGCAGCCATCCAGGATATGAACTGGGCAGTTCTGGGCGGAGGGTAGGAAAGCATTTTAAAATAAATAAATTACAGTCACTTAATTTCAGCAACCTTCATATCCATGAGCTCCAAAATCAAAACTTCCAACAACAACAACAAAAAAACCTTTTCATGGGACTATACAGCAGGGTGTTTAACATTTCAACAACATTTCAGCAACCTTCATATCCATGTGCTCCAAAATCAAAACTTCCCCCAAAAAACCCTTTCCATGGGACTATACAGCAGGGTTCTTAATTAAAGTGTTTCTGTGTTTACACAAACTCTTTTTCTAAGGTAGCTGCTGATGCTGGAGAGCTTTGAAAATTTCATTAAAAATCAGCGAGTTTGAAAACACCCCCAGCTCAACAATCGGGCTTCAGAGCGCTCACAGGAAGAACGATATTAAAAGCGATTAAAATCAGCTGATGCCGTTAGGCTTTTTGGGGACAGCTTGTGTAATGGTGTTTTTCTTCTCAGGGGTCTGAACCCAGACTGGAGCTGTGTGTGTGTGTGTGTGTGTGTCTGTGTGTGTGTGTGTGTGCAGGAGAACTCAGTGACTCTGAGCTATGCTCTTATGGCAAACTCTCACATGGACATGTGTAAGCACACGTTAACAGCACTTTGGATGGCATTGGAAACACACACACACACACACACACACACACACACACACACTCCACTCATACACACACACACAAAGCTCATACAAAGAGCAGACACTGTACTGAACACCACTAAAATCCAAGGCACTATCAAAGGTGATCCATTCCTCGTAATCTGCGTAATCAGAAGCAGCTGCTCTGACGTTGAAGCGTTTATTTAACAAGTCTGATTGAGTTTGTCACAGGACGGCGTTTGATAGCGCTAGATGTTGATGTTGGGTGCATCTTCAGCATGAGAGTTATGCAATACTCTCCAGACACTTCAGGGCCTTTGTGCACTTGGTTTTAAATGGTGAGAACGCCATTGTTCCACGTTCTCACCCATTCATTTGGATCAGGGTGTGACCTGTCGGTTTGAATCTCGCAACACCTGTGTGTCGATGTTAATATTAGTAATCGCTTGGGAATCAGTTTTATCAGCAGCATCGGGGAGCAAGTTCAGGTCAGTGGCACTTTAGCGTGGAGTGAAAGTGGTTAAAATGCTGAACATGTTTAACTAGAACAGGGGATTAGTGTATCTGAGTGTGGGATCAGGACAAATTGGCCTAAATGCCAACTATTCAACTCTCCTCCACTCCTCTCTCCTCTATCCTCCTCTCCTTCTCTCCTCCACTTCTCCGTCTTCGCCCTGCCTGGCAGGTTAGACTTGTTCCTGCTGAAAGAAAGACACTTGGTCGTGTCTATAAATATTACCTGCATGGACTGACTGTACTGTACCACGTGCTGCCGCACCCTCTGTTAACACTACAATAGTTTGGATTTAACGGAAGGGTGTGTGTGTGTGTGTGTGCGTGTGTGTGTGTGTGGGCAATCCCTGATGGCGCACTTCTTCCACTTAGGGGAAGGAAGATGAGGTCTTGGTGACTTCCTGGTCAGAGCATACATTGAACCCGTCCGTGTGTGTGTGTGTGTGTGTTTGTGTGTGTGTGTGTGTGTGTGTGTGTGTGTGTGTGTGAGAGAGAGAGAGAGAGACACACACACACAGAGAGTGTGTAGGAACCAAAGGGCATCTTCAGCCTTAGCTTTTCTTGTGAGTGTGTGTGTGTGTGTGTGTGTGTGTGTGTGTGTTTATTTGTGTGTTTGTGTGTGAGGGAGAGAGAAAGTGAAAGTCCAAAGGGAACAGGAGCTGTACTTTCAGCCCTTTAAACCTTTACCTGTGTGTGTGTGTGTGTGTTGTGTTGTGAAGATCTGAGCCTAGCCTACTTCTCCGCTCTATCTTATCTCTGTTTGTCAGAGACTAACTAACACGTGTGATTGATTAAGGACGAGAGCAACAAGTGTGTGTCACACTTCTGACACCAACAGACACACAGACAGGTAGGAAAAAAGAAGAAGTCAATGTGGTGCTAAAGATTCCCACGGTTTCAGTCACAAGCTTAGTCATGGACCAGCCTGGCACAACACAGAACAGCACAGCACAGCACAGTATAGAAATAAATAAATCACCAGGAAATGGCCATAAAACAGTCATAACACAAATGGTGTTCTTGACCAGTGATGAGAAGAGTGAGTGTTGTTGGACACAGTGGCAGACAGTAGTGCTCTGTGTAGGAGAGAGGAGGGACACAATAGATGATGGGGGAGGTGGGGGGTGATGGGGGTCTCTGAAGGGGGGGGGTATAGGGAGTGTCAGTGGGGGCCAACAAGGCTAGACTGCTCCTAATGTGATTAGTGGTGGGGGCTGGATGGGGTGTTTGGGGGGGGGGGGGGGGTCAGGAGGGAAGGGGAGGGGGGGGCAGTGGGGCTGACACTGTCAGGCTTTTAGGGAGAGAGAGAGAGAGCAATGAAGGCACTGGGCCAAATTAACTGAGTGGTCAGGGGCTGAGACCAGAGAGACACAGCTGCAGATGGGACCAACACACACACACACACACACACACATATACACGCTGTATCCACACATACACACACACCCACACCCCCGGGGTTGCTCGGAGGACAAGAGTGCGATCAATTATGCTCACATCGCCAACATCAACACACACAAGATGTGTGTGTTATTTGTGACACTGTCATCATCAACATCAACATGATGTGTGTGTCTGTGAGACTGTTGCTCTTAAATGAGCCCCCAAAACCACAACATTAATCTAAAGGTTCTCTTAAGAGAAAGGCCTATTCATTGAATCCATTTCCTGCTTAAAGACACTAGTGTAAGCACAGTTGAGGTGGTCAAGCTAAAAGCCCACTGGGAATTCTTTATGGATTGGAGCGTCTGGCTAAACTGGCCCCTGCCGGACGAATGCACTTCATCCATAATCACAGAGGAAATGTGTTTCATTCTCCTCACTCATCAGAAAGAATAACTGCCCATACCGTACGTCCTCTCACCTGGACCTGTGCCCAAGCAGGTGCGATCCAGAGCATTTAAACACGACTCAAAGATTATTATTCTATTAAATTGACTCTAAGGCTGACTGGACTGTCAGAGCAGGTGTCCGTTCCCCAAAAGCATAGTCGCTAACCAGTTAGCAACTTAGGTGGTTGCCAATGCTACTAAGCAACTACGCTACTAAGCTACTAAGCAACTACTAACCAACGCTAACTTAGTTAGCAACTATGTTTATGAGGAACAGACCGCGGCTCGACTCCCCAGAACCCCGGCACTCCCACTAGCAGGGCTGTGAATGAAGCTTGCACAAGTTCACACTAGATTGCCTTCTCATTGTTGGCATTCTGGGGCTGCTTGGCCTCCCCTAAGGCACCTGTCTGGCCAGCAGGGTTTAGGCATACTCAGCTGTGCCCTCATGGAACCCCCAACCCCCCCCCAGACCTCCAGCTACGCAGACCCACTGCCTCAGATACCCTCCTTTAACACACACACACACACACACACACACACACACACACACACACACACACACACACACACTCACATAAACCCAAGCAGAGTATTTGCCATAAGTGCCTGACCAGGGGAATCTACTGGCAGTGGGGTGTTTATTACACTCTCTCTCTCTCTCTCTCTCTCTCCGCCCTAAGTCTCAGAGATGGCATGGGGAGAATGCGCTAGAAGCCTGTGGTGATCTCGCTGGACAGAGGAGAGAGTCTGTAGCTGTGTGGAATGGCCGGCATGATGAGGGGACGTTCCTCAATGGCTGCAGGTGTCACAGCACAGAGACCAACTGCTGCTGCTGAACCATAAAGATGGCTCTGATCCAGCCTGCGGAATGAAATGCGAAGAAGGAATATCCGATGGCATTGTGATGTAATAATCGTGTAAGATTCTAGAACTCCTCTAGCCCTGATTCTAGAGTGAGTAAAGATCCTGGAGTATTCCGCTTTAGAATCTGTGGCGTGCCCACTGCCCAGTGTCCAGTTACGAGCAGAATGACCTCTACTACAAATCCAGCCCCATGCTGGCATATGTCTGCCACAGCTACCACTTAATCACCAGTCCTGATGTGACACGCATCCGCTGGAATGATAATCCACTCATCGCCATTCATCTGTCTCATACACACACACACACACACACACACACACACACACACACACACACACACACACCCTGGCATAGTCTCCAGTCCAGCTGTGATGTAGTGCAGAGTACAGTTATATTTAGACATGATGACTCTGACTGGGTGACTTCTTCTTGTCTGTTTTGAGTCATGATAGAATCCCCATCAAGTGTTCCTGAGGCACCTGAGGTCTCCCTCCCTATAACTGGCAAGCTCCCACTTGGCCTTGAATGGCGTTGACGTAATCACCGGAAAGGCCCGGAATTGGCCATTGCTGTTGTACATCTGTCGGAATGGCAACCACATAGCCGGTAGCGAGAAAGCAGAGCCGGACAAAGTGGTGGTGTGTCATTGATCTTGTCCAGGGATTCTTATACTCTTGGTTCTCCTATGTGGGACTGTAACTGGAGCCGGTGTGTTTGTGGTGGTGACAGACAGCCAGCGCCTCCGGTCCTGAGTGTCTCTGTGAGCGTCAGTGAGTGGGTTTGCACTCCATACTTTCTCTGGGTTTGGCCTTGTTAGCTCAGGCCATGCAGGTGATTACATTATCATTTTTCACAAAGACATGAATGTTTAGCTGCCAGAGGAGCAGCATGACTCCCACTAGCAGACCTCACGCACGCACACACACACACACACACACACACACACACACACACACACACACACACAAGCACATGAAAAACAAGTTTGTCAAAAAAAGTCTCTCTTGTCTACTTCCAGACTCATCCGTCAACCAGACATGTTGTTCAGCGATCATAAAAGACAGCGCTAATCAATAAATCCTTTCTGACACCTCAAGCGGTTCCATCCCTGACTGATCTTCTACTCTTCCCTCTGGCTCGAGCTCCAGTATCTCATCCATGACGTCTCCACTGCCCATGAGCCTGTCTTTGAATGCACTCCCTCATCATCAGTGGAGATATAAATATAACTGACTAGACTAGATATTACACACACATGTGCTACCCACTGCAGTGCCTTTACTGACGTATGTAATGGAGTCATGTCTTCCTTTTGAGCACATCTCATGTCCCTGAGCTTATCTGTGTGTGGATGTAGATGTACTACATGTACTGTAAACTTAGTTAACTCTCTGTGCCTGCTTTACGCCACAGTGTCTCTGATGACATGACATCATTTCCTCTCCTTATTATGACTTTATCATACCCAGTTTATTCCACACAGCCCTATGTGTGCAATGGATGCTTGTCTCTCACTCAGTTCATCAACACAGTTGAGGAATCACAGCTGATTTGTTAGTGACGATTGTCTGTGTTGTGTTGTGTGTGCATACTTTTCTTTTTCTACCTAGTAGTTAACCAGCTGTGTTGTGTGTGTGTGTGTGTGTGTGTGTGTGTGTGTGTGTGTGTGTGTGTGTGTGTGTGTGTGTGTGTGTGATTAAAGCCAGATTAAAGCCTTAAAGCCATATTTGGATTGTGCTATGACAAATGTCTATCTGTCAATCCAAATAAACAATTAAAATCTGTGTGTGTGTGTGTGTGTGTGTGTGTGTGTGTGTGTGTGTGTGTGTGTGCGCGTGCGCGTTTGGAGGGCCTACCTGTCTGGGGATGGCTCCGTGGTACCAGGCGTGACTGCGCGGCTCCTCGCTGGCTTGCTTGAGCTCTTCCTCCAGCTCCCTGCGTAGCTTCTCTGGCGGCCCGTCCATGATGTACTTGTCCCGGGAGAACTGCACATACACAGGAACAACAGGCTCATTCAGCGCCCTCACACTCATGGCTACTGTGGCAGGCACAGCCAGACCCAGCCGCTCTGTGCCTCTCTCTCTCTCTCTGTGTGTGTGTTTCTCTGTCTCTCAAACACACACACACACACACTCCTTATCTGCTCCTCTCTCTCTCTCTCTCTGTCTCTCTCTCTTTCTGTGTGTGTGTTTCTCTGTCTCTCAAACACACACACACACACTCCTTATCTGCTCCTCTCTCTCTCTCTCTCTCTCTCTCTCTCTCTCTCTCTCTCTTTTACTGTCTCTCAAACAACGTCTCTCTTTCAGTGTTCAGTGTCTGTCTTTCTCCCTGTAACAGAGCCTCTTACAATCTTTCTCTGTCTATGTGCCTCTCTTTCTTTTTCTCTCTCTCTTTCACTGTCTTCCTCTGTGCTGTTCCTCTCCCTGTGCTAGCTTGGACTCTCTACCTGTTGTGATTGAAGACACAATGCTGTCATTTCCGAGAGGAGTGAGTTGGCCTGGAGTCCCTCCCCGTGGCCTGCCTCTTACACCCTCCCCTCAACACACACACACACACAAACACACACACACGCCTCCCTTGCTTGGGCCTCAGGGTAGGCCCTACCCTCACCTGTTGCGTGTACACACACACACACACACACACATGACACCAAAGTGCTATGTTTCATTATGACTCATTCCGAGGTCGGCCTTCAGAGGTGTCCGACAGAGAGGGAAAAACACTAGTGTGTCATCAGCCGCTGAAGGGCAGGGGAGAGAGAGAGAGAGAGAGAGAGAGAGAGAGAGAGAGAGAGAGAGGGAAAGAGAGATCCATTTCTGCCTTCTTATATCACTCAATGATGGCCAGGAAACCTGACTGCACCAAGGACAATGGGCTTCCCCTACACACACACACACACACACACACACACACACACACACACACACACACCCCTTCCCCTAACACGCAACAGCCATCCACATTCCCTCGCTCTCCTCTAGGGCAGGGAGAGTTTCCAGAGGCATTTCAGATCCAATTAAATCATTTGCTCAGTCGTTAGTAAACTCGGATGGATTTCTTTTCTACACAGTGAACAAATTATATCTGTACTGTGTATCTTATGTGATTGTGACTGATCATCATTAGAGTTTAATTTGAAACTTTATTAACTGTGTTACTGTTCCTCCTCTGCTTCCTTGTCAAAGACTTCACATCTTATCAGACAGCAGGAATCAAAGATTCTATAGCGAGAATCTTTGGCAGGAACCTTACAGTACGGACTTAGAACTTAGAACTTGGAACTTGGAGCCTGGAACTGTTGAGAGCCACACAAGGTGACTGCTGACAGCAGAACCAGTTTGGACCAGCTGGACCAGATAGCTGCCCATGGCAGAGCAGAGTGGTTCTCGCCCACTCATTGGGCATGGGTTCAGACGCCAGTCTCACTGGACTGGCATAACGAGCCTGCGTGTGTGTGTGTGTGTGTGTCTTTGGAGGGCTGGCATAACGAGCATGCTGCAGTACAGTAGTAGCCTAGCCTGGCTTACACAACCAGGCTCAGAAGTGGACTGTGGTCTGGCAAAGCTAGCATTGCCCGGGAAATCTGAGGCGGAATTAATCTAAATGTCTATCAAATGCTATCAAACTTCTATCAATGTTATGAGACAGATCTCTTTCAGCCTGCTCGTTTCTCATTGGGTCCTGATTTTTCTGAGCTCAAGAATTGAGGAAATAGCCACCTTGGCCATACTGACTTGATATGCAGCGACAGGAAGTATGGACGGGCCCAGGCTAGAGGTAGCCTACATGTAGACGTCTCCCCCCGTCTCCCCATTGCTAATCTTACAATACATGCACCAGTCAAAATACTCAACTGGCTCTCCAGAGCTGTAATTAGTTTTAGTCTCATTATCCATGGCAAAATAGGATAAACAGTGGGATCAGTCTCCACAAAGACCTTTCAGTTACAGCTGAAAACTCTCTCTCTCTCTCTCTCTCTCTCTCTCTCCTCCTCCCTCACAATCTTACTCTATCCTTCTTTCACTCTCTCGCTCTCTTATTCACACAACCACAAGGATTTACTGTATAATTAGTAAATTGGGGAGAGAGAGAGAGAGAGAGAGAGAGAGAGAGAGAGAGAGAGAGAGAGAGAGAGAGAGAGAGAGAGAGAGAGAGAGAGAGGAATAGAGAGAGAGATGAGTTCACAATGTTCCCAAGTGTTGGCAGTGGTGCCATCCTTTTGTTTTGTTTTTGTTTTCACACCAAGAGGAAGCCATTCAGTGGACTCTTCTCACACACACACAACCCACACACACACACACACACACCCTACAGGGGGTGGGGATGGGGGCACAGGAATGGATTGAGTGGCACCAACTGGGAGCTGATTAATGACCCGGCTACAAGTATTACACAACCAGGAAAAAATATTTCTATTTTTTATGTTTCCTGCAACTAGATCTATTTAGAGTTAACATAAAGTACTCCAGTTGGACAGAACGGAACTGGACTGTTTACAGTCCCTTAGCAGAGAGAGGGAGA
>JAODXP020000022.1:29416354-29426354 GCA_027497455.2 Sardinella longiceps | reverse complement strand
GAATGTTGATGGTTCACCTTAGGGGAGGTTAAACGCTCACCTCAGGGGAACATGTATGGCTTAAACAACGTGCATTAGATGATCAGAAATGTCGACTGTTTCGCAGCTAAACCTCATATCAACAAAGTATTTAAGCAAACGGTTGGCAGAGGCCTTCCTTCCTGTGTGGGTTTGTTAAAAAGACTTGCAGTGTTCCCAAGAGAGGAGGAGAGGAAGAGAGAGAGAGGAAGAAAGAGGATTGATGGGATGATGGTGGATGGTTGTTTCTGGGCACTAGATGGGACTCGCCCTTCCTGTCGGCGGGTAAACAGTCGGAATCATCAGAGCGTTCCATCTCCACTCGCCCAGCCCCTGAGACCTGCTTGACCACTGAACCCGTAATACTCTTTGTTCTCAACCATACATACAGTACATACATACATACATACATAGATATCACACAAACCACAACAAATACACAGACCCCCCCCCTCTCTCCTCTCATAATACTACTCATATGTCTACATCTTCTGGAAGATGTTTTTCTTTCTCTTTCCTTCTTTTTAGTATGTTCCCAGTATCGATGAGGAATATGTTTCTTCATTTTCTGTGCGCACGAGGGTGTGTGTGTGTGTGTGTGTGTGTGTGTGTGTGTGTGTGTGTGTGTGTGTGTGTTTGGGGTGCTGGTGGCGTGCTCATGAATGTTGTTTCAAGTCCTTGGGAATCTGCCACTGGCTTGGATTCTATTAAGACTCTTCTCAGGGTCAGTAGAACTGTACGAGAACTGTACAAGTCTGTGTGTGTGTGTGTGTGTCGTGTTGTGTGTGTGTGTGTGTGTGTGTGTGTGTGTGTGTGTCTGCGTCTGTATGTCTATCATGCATATCGTGTAGTGGTAGAGGGGCATATGTACTGCACTGCATATGCATGTATGTGTGTGTGTGTACATACGTGACTGTAGTCGTGGTGTGTGTGTGTGTATGCACGTGGAGAGCATATGTGGCTGTAGTGGTGGTGGTTGTGTGTGTGTGTGTGTGTGTGTGTGGGTGGGGGGTGTATGTGTGGCTGTAGTGGTGGTGGTAGTGGTGTGTGTGTGTGTGTGTGTGTGTGTGTGTGTGTGTGTGTGTGTGTGTGTGTGTGTGTGTAGTGGGGGCATATGTGGCTGTAGTAGTGGTAGGGGGGATTACAGCCTAAGGCAGCTGGACTGGATCACTTCAAACAGCTTCTTTCAATGTCTCCTCAAGCGCACTCTCAGCACAGAGAGAGAGAGAGAGAGAGAGAGAGAGAGAGAGAGAGAGAGAGAGAGAGAGAGAGAGAAAGAGGGAGAGAGAGAGAGGGGGGGGCTGGAGAAAGGAGGAGAGTTAAGATGGAGAGAGGGAGAAAGAGAGATGGGAGACTTATCCCTGGAATATAAACATGCTAAAAGCAAAGCCCCAAGGAAGACAAAATGGCACAGAAAGGACAGAAAGAAAGAACACGGGAGGAGAGAGTGAAAGAACGAGAGAGAAAGGGAGAGAGAGGAGCGGAAGAAGCAAGAAAGAAAGAGATGGAGTAAAAGAGTGTTAGAGAGATGGGTGAGGAAGAGAGAAAGCGAGGAAGCGAGAGATGGAGTGGTCGAGAGTGAGAGAGAGAAAAATGGAGTGGAACAGAGAGAGAGAGAGAGAGAAGGAGTGAAACACAGAGAGAGCGAGTGAGAAAGAGAGAAATGGAGTGGAACAGAGAGAGAGAGAGAGAGAGAGAGAGAGAGAGAGAGAGAGAGAGATTGAGTGAGTGTGTGCTGGAGATGAAACAGAGAGTGCAGTGTGTGCAGGTCAGAGTGTCAGACACAGACAGCCTGTATAGTGGAAGGGGAGTCTGGAGCTGTGTGTGTGTGTTTGGGTGTGTGTGTGTGTGTGTGTGTGTGTGTGTGTGTGTGTGTGTGTGTGTGTGTGTGTGTGTGTGTGGTATGGGAGTCTGGGGCTGGCCTGTGTGAGCTCTCTCTCTCTCTGAGGTGATAGGGTTCAGACCAGAGCATCTGCCGCCTCACCGTCGGAACTGCCGTGATTTAGACGCTTCTGTGTGTGTGTGTGTGTGTGTGTGTGTGTGTGTGTGTGTGTGTGTGTGTGTGTGTGTGAGGTGTGCAATGTCAGCGGCTCGCTCTCTGCTGTCACTCAGGCACGTCCTAAAGCACGCCAGGAAGCTGCTGAGCTCGGCCCTTTTCTAGGCATCTCAAGATCCTCTCTGCTGATCCTCCTCCCTTCAACTCCACTACCAGACAGCTGTGTGTGTGTGTGTGTGTGTGTGTGTGTGTGTGTGTGTGTGTGTGTGTGTGTGTGTGTGTGTGTGTGTGCGCAGACATGTGTGTTTGTGGTTTGTGTACGCATGCATGAATGCATTCATGCATGCCTGTATTTTCAAGCATTCATGTGCACTGTCACATATGAGTGTCTGTGTATACTTTATACAATGCAGGTTTGCATGTGCATGAGTGGGTTTGTGTGTGTGTGTGTGTGTGTGTGTGTGTGTGTGTGTGTGTGTGTGTGTGTGTGTGTGTAGTATATGCGTGCCTGTATTTCCAAGCATTCATGTGCATTGTCATGTGTGTCTGTATACATGCATGAGTGGGTTTGTCTATGTGTGTCAGTGTGTGTGTTGTGCATGCATGTGTGTGTGTGTGTGTGTGTGTGTGTGTGTGTGTGTGTGTGTGTGTGTGTGTGTGTGTGTGTGTGTGTGTGTGTGTGTGTGTGTGTGTGTGTGTGTGCGCTGCTGCTGTGCTGTCCGCTGCTGCTCCAGATGGCGAGGGGCTGAGTGTGTGTCCAGTGTGAGTGTGTGTCCAGTGTGAGTGTGTGTCCAGTGTGAGTCCATGGGCATGTGAAAGGGTGTTAATGCTGCTGTGTAGTTAAGCTGGCCAGGCCAGCCTGTTTTTATAAGGCAGTCTTAATGGGGCTGGGTTTCCAGGGTTGGGTCTGGAGAAGAGGAATCGGCTGTCCTATGGTGCAGTGCCAGCGCTGCGCTCACAGCTGCATATGCCACCCCTCAGAGCTGCCTTATTCATGGGTGGCAGCCTGGCACGCCCTCAGGGATGGGTGGACGAGGGGGGTTAGGGGGAGGAGGGGGGGGGGTGTCACTTTCCTGAGAGGCCCATGAGATGGAATGAAGGCGCTAGCCAATACCCAACGTCGTCACCATGCCAAGCTTGCACCTCTGAGCACCGGTGGGACCACTGCCACACACACACACACACACACACACACACACACACACACAACGATCCCTCTCACTCTCACTCTCTCTCTCTCTCTCTCTCTCTCTCTCTCTCTCTCTCTCTCTCCGTCTCTCTCTAGCACCTCTGAAGAATGGCCCCTTGCTCTGGCTCTGGCTCTTGCTCCAGGTCCTGGTCCCAACACTGGCCACTCTGTCTGCCCTTAAGACCTCCCAGACACTGGGCTCTGTCCGAACAGGAAGCTGCCGTTTCCATGACGACTACCCCCCTTACCCCCTGAGCTATTTTTAGACCACGGGGTCCAAATAATGAACCCCTAATGTTCGAGCGGACCTCCCTCCCGGACCTCTGTTGGGTGGGTGCACTGTTGGGACCCCTCCATCCAGACAGACCAGAGTGAGTGAAAACAAACTTGTTGCTATTTCCAGAACAGGAAAAGAGATATCAAGGCAAGTACACCACACACACACACACACACACACACACACACACACACACACACACACACACACACACTTACAAACACTCTACCAACTCCACGTTACACTTCCACCATTACCATTACTCAAACAATTAAGAGTCTCTAAGATTTATTGCTGTAGAAATTCTCCTTGTATTTACTGAGACTGATGTGTCTCCAAAGCACTCAAAGAGAATCCATACATTCATACTGTACATCCAATCTATACATTGTCTGGTCCTCCTTCCTCATGTGTCCCTGTTCCCTCTCCCCATATGATTCTGCAGAGTGCGGTTTAAATACAGCAACAGTGTGCATGGAGCGGATGTGTGATGTGCATTTCTCATAGCCAGCTAATAATATTCTGTGTGTGTGTGTGTGTAATAATATTCTGTGTGTGTGTGTGTGTGTGTGTGTGTGTGTGTGTGTGTGTGTGTGTGTGTGTGTGTGCATTTCTCATAGCCAGCTAATAATATTCTGTGTGTGTGTTATATAAGACTAATGATAGTCACAGTGTACAGTGTTTCTGAAACCACTCAAAATCCATCTACCATTACATTACATGATCATCACCTCAGTGTAAACTCTAAAAACTAAACTAACACACACACACACACACACACACACACACACACACACACACACACACACACACGCACACACACAGACCATTATATCACATGGGCATCACCTCTTTATTGTAAGCTCAAAAAACTCTCCCTCTTACACACACACACACACACACACACACACACACACACAAAGATAGGACTACATCTCTATTTCTAGTGTTGACTCCCTGACACGCCCCCATGAAGTGCTCAGAATCGTATTCCTGTTATGGCAATGGTGTCACCACTGCTGCAAATGCTCTTAAAAACCTTTCAAATCACCACATCTTCAAAAGATCAAAACAAAACAAACAAACAACAAAACAACAACAACAAAAAAAAACATGGCCCTTAATCCTTTTTCGTAACAAAAAGCATCTATTCTAATTGGAGGGATTGCATGAAGGCTGTAAGTGCATTTATCTAAGCTGTACTGTATTCGGTTAAGGCTAACCCAAAAGTCTGTGTGTATGAGTGTGTGTGTATATTTGTCTTTCAATGTGTAAGTGTGTACATCTGTGCGTGTGTGTGTGTGTGTGTGTGTGTGTGTGTGTGTGTGTGTAGTTCATTCAGGCGCCCCATCTCCAGTAAGTGGCACATGGGGAGAGAAGCACGGTGATGGTCTTCACTTACTCTAATGAAAACAGCCGTATATCTCCCTCCCGCCATCTCTCACTCTGTCTCCCTCTCTACATCTCTCTCTCTCTCTCTCTCTCTCTCTCTCTCTCTTTCTCTCGCCCACTCTCCCTCCATCTCTCTGTTTATTTCTGTCCCTCTCTAACTTCTCTCTCTATTTCTCTGTCACCCATGTCTCTCTCTATCTTTCTATATCTCTTTCTCTTTCTCTACCTCCTTCTTTCATCTCTCTCTCTCTCTCTCTCTCTCTCTCTCTCTCTCTCTCTCTCTCTCTCTCTCTCTCTCTCTCTCTCCACACAAGCTCAGCAGTAACAGCAGCAGCAGACTGCCACAGTGAAAGCTGACAGACGCTCGCAGCGCTCAGGCTTTAGCGAAGGACAGCGAGACCCCCCCCCCATCCCCACCTCCGTCCCATCCATGACACCATCTGTCCATTTTGGAAGAGTGACCACCACCGAGGCTGAGACTGACTGATTCACAGTGACAAAGACAGGTGATGATGGCACTACACTGTGAGCTCACTGACTCATAAAATATCCCCCTTTTTACCAGAATTTACAGCCAGCATCATCACCACTACCAAGACCCAAACCAGCTAACGAAACGCACATAGACACCCATAGACACAACCAGATGTGTTCACTGCTTGGATCGATAGTTAATGAGGAAAGTTAATACGCCACATGGGACAGATGGATGTTTCCGGAAACAAACTCACCTTGGCCCCAATGACCGAGCTCTTCTGGTAGAAGCAGCATAGCGCTGCCGTTATAGTCCTCAGGATGTTGCACCTCTCAGACATCTCCGTTAAAAAAAACACGCTCAACTTCTTATCGCAGAAACAATAATATATGTGTGTGTGTGTGTGTGTGTGTGTGTGTAAAAAAGTCCAGAAAAATCCCTTGTCAAACTAACACATGTCCAGCAGCAGCCTCAGCGATTCTCCCGTCTGAGGTCCGGCCACTCAAAAGTCAGCATGAGAAAGCCGGTCGGTCAGTCAGAGTAAAATGTGGGGCTGTACGTGCATGTGTGTGAATGTGTGTGTGAGTGAGTGTGTGTGCGCGCATGCATGCATGTGTGTGAAGTGGAAGCACTCTGTAAGCTGCTCCTCCCTCACCCCCCCCACCACCACCAGTCCAGCCCCTCTGTGTGTGTGTGTGTGTGTGTGTGTGTGTGTGTGTGTGTGTGTGAAGCCGAGGAATCCCCATGTGATCCGGCTCTCCGGCGAATGAAATCTTAGCCATCTGTGAGTGCTCCACTGCCGCCAGCTCTCTCAGCCTGCTGCCCCCCCCCCCCTCCACACACACACACACACACACACACACACACACACACACCAACCAACCAACCCCCTTTCCCTCTCTCTACCTCTTTGTACACACACACATACACACTCCATCCATGCTAGAGACACAGACAGATAGAGAGTGACACAGAGAAAGTGAAAGACAGGAAAAAGGGTGATGAAAAAGAGACAGATGATGGAGGATAGAGAGGAGAGAGAGAGGGGCAGAGTGAACGAAAGATGAACAGAGAGGGAGAGGTAGAAAGAAGAGAGAGGATAGGAGGAAGTGTAGAGAGAGAGAGAGAGTGAAAGAGAGATGGAGGTTGTGGTTGAAAAGGAAGAGACAGGGTGTGTGTGTGTGTGTGTGTGTGTGTGCATGTGTGTGTGTGTGTGTGTGTGTGTGTGTGTGTGTGTGTGTGTGTGTGTGTGTGTGTGTGTGTGAGTGTGTGTGTGTGTGTGTGTGTGTGTGTGTGTGTGTGTGTGTGTGTGTTCTTTATTGGTCTTCCAAGTAGTCCTGCCCATGCTTACAACTCTCTGTGCTTTAAGCTTTTAAAAAAGGACCTGAAGATGGAGTAGTGATGAAACCATTCTACTCTCACTAATAAAACTCTGTGCTTAAGAATGATATTATTAGAACTCAAATTGTAGCTTGTAAGCAAGAAATTACTTCAGAAAACGAAGAAAATTGCTCCCTTCATTAAATCCATCCCCTCTACTGCTGTTTAAGCAGCTGTGGTCCACACACACTTACACACACACACACACACACACACACACACACACACACACACACACACACACACACACACACACACTGTGTTCACAAAAAAACTCACTGAAGTAAGCCATCTCTTTAAAGCACCTACTATTCTCCCCTAAGGTGCAGTTAATCTACTTCCTGACTACTGCATGGCTGTGGCGTAGAGTAGAGTAGAGTAAGTACCTGCCCACTGAGTGCTGTTGTGTCTGCGGGCACTGAGCCTGCTGTGGGGCTCAGCGGGGTGTGTGTGTGTGTGTGTGTGTGTGTGTGTGTGTGTGTGTGTGTGTATGTGTGTGAGACCGCACATGAAAAGAGCATCTCAGCAGGGGGGCTACAACCATCCCCACCCCAAAAACTGTCCTCACTCTCTCACTATCTCTCTCTCAATTGGGAGACCCTCAGGAGCCACAACACACACACACACACACACACACACACACACACACACACACACACACACACACACACACACACACACAGATACACACACACACACACACACATATGCACTTCATCCCTCAAGACACACACGCACACACACGCACACACACCACCCACACACACACACACACACACACACACACACACACACACACACACACACACACACTTCATCCCTCAAGAGGATTAACTAGAACAAAAAGTAAAAACACAAAAGTTCCAAAGGGAAAAGAAAATGTTTAAGTGGCTACTATACTATACTACCAGAGAACTCCACCACAATCGGCTTCCCCATGGTCCTCTGCAGCTAGAGCTGTCTGCATGGGAAACTCTTTTGTTTGGTCTCACAAGCTAATTAGTCCTCTCTCTCTCTCTCTCTCTCTCTCTCTCTCTCTCTCTCTCTCTCTCTCTCTCTCCTTTCTCTCTCTCTCTCCAATCCCTTTCTTAAGGTCATTAGCTGGGGAGGTTTGATGTCCGCACAGCACAGCAGAGCAGAGCTGTCTTTTGACATGCATGAAATGCGTCGCAACAGATGGAGGGGAAGTATGCTGCATGTCAATAGAACAAGACAGAGGTCTTGATGGAAGGAAAGGAAAAGAAAGGAAAAGCATCTAATTTGTTTGTCTGTCTGACTGGAGATTCTCAATTTACATTTTCCATTCATGTTTTTAGCTGATAATCTAGTTGATCTGATCCAAAGTAATTTGCAGCACATTGGAGGTGTGTATTAGGCTCTATGGCTTTTGGGCTCCACAGAGAAGACAGTGAGTTATACTTACTGGCTGTAAAAAAGCCTTGTAAGGGGAAAAGCATTGTGTGTGTGTGTGTGTGTGTGTGTGTGTGTGTGTGTGTGTGTGTGTGTGTGTGTGTGTGTGTGTGTGTGTGTGTGTGTGTGTGTGTGTGTGTGAGAGTGTGTGAATGCCCTCTACTTTATGGAGAGTGGTCGTTTAACGATGGCTTAGTGCCAAAAGTGGCATCATTGTGCAGCTTGAAGCACCAACTTTTCGACTTCTGCTACTTTCCCAAGGGTGAAATGGCCGACAGTACTTTTACCACGTCTCACTTAAAAAAAAAAAAAAAAACTCCCTCCTTCTCTAGGTGCTTTTCTTCACGTTGAGTACCACAAGTTCCCTGGCCACAATGAGAGCGCATTCCAATAAGGATTGAAAGAGGAGGGTGGCGTGGGGTTGGGTGGGGTGGGGTGGGTGGGGGTAGCTTTAATGTCAAAATGAATGATTATTTAAAAGTCCTCCATGACAGGTTAATACCACAGAGCTTAAGGAGGGTTCAGAGGAGCCGTGCTCGCCGGGGTCACAGCAGTGGGAGAAAATGATGCAGGGACTCACGTCTGCACGACACCAATCAGAGCAAAATCTCCATTCCATTTCCACACTCATAAAGAGTATAAACAAAGACCTTAGTGCAGACTGGTACACCGGTAGCCTGACAAGCCAGACTAAAGACTATCACATAAATGTATGGTCTGGCCATGCGTGGTAGACCCTGGGGTAAGACGGTTAAACCTCAGCGCAACTAACAAACCGATTCAAACAACTAAGCCTGCCCAATGACTCCCTGTCCAGATAGAACGTTGTGATAGGCTAAACACTACAATGTCTGAATACAACCTAGAGCGTTGCGTTTGGATTTAAACAGCTCAGACACCACCGATGTCTGAGTACAACCTATGGCTGATGGCTAGACGTACTCGCTGAGTAAATTCAATGTGCTACCGCTAGAGTATGTTTAGAGTCCTAGGTTAGTAGGTCTGTTACTACAGTACAACAATGTGAATGCCCTACCTCCCCCCTTTGTGCCAAAGGCACACCGAGCTGTAAAATGTCCTGGAAGAGGTTTTTGTTTTTTTATTCCTTTTTTTTTTACAACAACAACAAAAAAAGCACTACAGGATTAAACTAATAGAGGCCATGCTGGAACTCTACAACAATAATTAACTTCTTTTTTTTTCCTGAGCATGGACAAAATGACTACTTCCAGAAAGAGAACACAAGTAAAAATACATTTTTTCCACATCTCCAAGCCAACATAAAAATACCCCCCTGGCCTCTAGGCAGCACTAGACAGTCATTAGAGCCATATTGAGAACTGCTATGAAGGAAGTTAGTGGATATTAAACCACATGATGATAAAGCCTCATTATAACTGTACAACAGGAATACTGTACTGTACTAAACCTTTCTTGCATAACTACAGTACCATCTGATCCCAGACCTTTGATAGCGACAGCATGCAGGTGTCTCTGTCATTACAATAATACAACTGCTATGTGATTCACACACACACACACACACACACACACACACACACACACACACACACACACACACACACACACACACACACACACACACACACACACAGAGAGAGAGAGAGAGAGAGAGAGAGAGAGAGAGAGACCGACACACACACACACACACACACACACACACACACACACACACACACACACACAAAGACACGCAGGTGTCTGTCACTGCAATAATATGACAAAGGTACCATGTGATTCATGTGGCCATAATCCAAAGAATAAAAAAAGGCCTGATACATGTTTATGAGTCACACACACAAACATGGGCACTCGGTCATGCGCACATGAGTACGTGCCTAC
>JAODXP020000022.1:29406354-29413854 GCA_027497455.2 Sardinella longiceps | reverse complement strand
TTAAATATAAAAACATAATTAATGGCTATCTCATGGATTCAGTACACCTACAAAGACCTGGGGGAATTTTGTAATTAAGACTTTCGTTAATGATTCATTCATTTGTTAATAAAGAATGAAAAACAATGTAGGGCTAGGCTACTTTTTAAGATAGGTAGGTAGGACAGGCCTTCATAACGTTCAGAAACATTTCTGCGCTTTGTCTGTGAATCTGTAACACATACAAAAAAAGTCCCAAACGTTGCTCTGTGTGTAGCCTACAGTGTGGTGTAGTTTAGGCTATACAGGGAGGGTACAATTAGATGAGCATCACTTGAAACTGCTCCCCCTTTCTGCACAAACAGTAGAAACCCCCTAGAGGAAAAAGACATTTGGTCTCCACCCACAGAGGGCATTATTTTTAGCCGGCTGAGTCTTCCTCAAAACAATCCCCAAGCTCTCAAACTCCCTCTGATCTTCCTCAGCGATACTGGCCGTGACCAATTGCAATTAAAGTCAGTAAGTGTTTCACACGCAACTCGAATCAGGCAGGCTTATTACATTACTGTTAGCTTATAGCTACACTAGCTACATCGCTTTAGCTTCTGTGCTCAAACAATCGCTTTTCATCTAAAGCATGTCCAGGAAATGGTTAGGCCCACTGGGTGCAACATCTATGTTACAAAAACATAAACATCCCATCTAAAAAGGCAAGTGTGAGACTGTGGGTTTCAATTTCTGCTGATAGCCAGATTACTGTTAGCAACAACCAGCTCATCTCACCACAGGATATGACCTCAGCACTCCCAGTTGCTGACTTCCTGTGCTAATGAGGAACATGCTAAATAAAATAAATAAATACGTTTAGCCACATTTAACCACAGTCAGCAAAGCCTGCAGTGATATGAGCTTTTGTGGGCCTTTTGTTTGTGTTTCAGGGCTCAAAGCTAGTCCTGTAAGTCAGCACTGGGGCTTATAGCCTATGGTGGGTGGAGAACTAGGCTATAGATGGAGATGCAGCAGCCCAGATCTGAAGGCTTGCAGTCAGCTTATCCATCCCACAAGACCTGTGGGCTGTCAGCAATCCTCTATACCAGGGGTGGCAAAACTACGGCCCAGGGGCCATTTGAGGCCCTTAGCTCTCTTTCATTCGGCCCACCATAAATTCAAAACATTTTTTTCTTTTTTCTCATACTACTGCAGCCTATGTACAGTACATCATGCATCATGCACTATTAATAATAGTATCATTAAAGAGTGTAAAATTATCAGATGGCCTGTGGATTTTCTTATCTAAAACGCAGTTGCTTTTTCAATTAAAAATGGTTAAAAACCAGTTGCGTTTAGTTTTACATTGACCCATGGCCGCTTAGATCATAAGATTCAGTATGTGGCCCACAAGCAAAAAAATGTCTGCTCTATACCACTTGTTGTGTTCAGTTCCCTGAGACCTCAGTTTCCCCCTGTGGAAAGGAGGTTGTGTTCGTGTGACCTCCTCACTAAACAGCAGCAGTGGTGGTGGGACGTGTTTGTATGCTAGAGCCACAGTGTTTAGTCTGACCACATATTTGTTGATCAAACGAAGGAGAGTGGAAACTGGAGATTTGCTTAAGTCCCTCTAATGGAGGGAAAAGCACCTCTGGGTGGGGGGTAGGTTTTAAAGTTGGTTTCTGCTGACCACACCACGGCTATAGGGCTGTGCTGAATACTGTATCTGAAGAAAAGCATGTAATTGTGTGTGTGTGTGTGTGTGTGTGTGTGTGTGTGTGTGTGTGTGTGTGTGTGTGTGTGTGTGTGAAGTGTAGAAACACTCGTGCAACCAACCCTGTTACTCCATGTGACCCCAGGAAACACACACACACACACACACACACACACACACACATCATCATCATCATCATCATCATCAGATACAGAAGCTCGGGGTGGTTTATGTAGGCTACCACTTTTCCTACTGCATTTGAAGACAGACAGACAGACAGACACATCACAAGTATGGCCTTGGAACTAGTACATACTGCTACTCTTTTTTTTCCCCCTTCCCATCACAGTCTCCCTATCGTTTCTTCCTCTTTTCCACTCTAACCCTCTTTCCCTCTCCCTCTCTTTTTTGCTCTCTCTCTCTTTCTTCCTCTCGCTCTTTCTTTCTTTCCTTCTTTCTTTCCCTCTCTCCTCTCTTGCTCTGTCATCAGAGGGCTCTCATGGGCATGTGAAAAGCAAACTGTTCAGTCTCCCAAGAGGTGCTCTAAACCCCCAACATAGAGAGAGAGAGAGAGAGAGAGAGAGAGAGAGAGAGAGAGAGAGAGAGAGAGTGTGTGTGTGTGTGTGAGAGAGAGAGAGAGAGAGAGAGAGAGAGAGAGAGAGAGAGAGAGAGAGAGAGAGAGAGAGAGAGAGAGAGAGAGAGAGAGAGAGAGAGAGAGAGAGAGAAAGAGACCTATGCATCTACAAAACACAAAACGCCAGCAGCATGCTGGGAAAGAAACAGATAGATGATGAGAGAAAAAAAAGAGATAGAGAGAAGGGATAGAGAGAGAGAGGAAAGAAGCGTTTGTGTTTGTGTGTGTGTGTGTGTGTGTGTGTGTGTGTGTGTGTGTGTGTGTGTGTGTGTGTGTGTGCCTGAGAATGTAAGTGAAGAATAAGCATTAGGACAAGCATTACATTACAGAGAGCAAAGATAGAGGGAGGGACAGAAAGAAATGGTAAAAATACATCAAGAAAGACAATGAAATAGAGAACCAAAGGAAAAGAAAGATAGAGAGAGAGGGAGAGAGGCAAAATGAGAGGAAGAGAGAGAAAGGGAGGCAGAGAGAGAGAGAGGGTTGTTGAGAGAGCAGATATGGCAACAGATTGAGAGAGGTCATGGTGTGGTGACAGACACACCCCCAACTACACACACACACACCACACACACACACACACACACAGCAGCCATTTCTCAGAGAAGATGCGGCAGGTAAGCGCATAGTAGGCAAAATGAAATGAGATTAGCGCCTCTCTTTACAGTATATACAGTATGCAGAGAGCAAGCAGAGAGAGGGGCCTCAGGAGCCCGCTAAGAAAATAAGATTACGGGGACAGCACTGTCCACATCGCTCACTCCTAATGCCCATTACAGTCCCACAGACCACCGCTACGCAGCTACAATTTCACCATACGAGGGAAAGGCCGCACCAAATGGCCCTCAGTGGCTTTCATAACGCTGTCACGCGCTAAGCTAGTCATTTTGACGGATGGCTAATATCATCCCAATGCTAACCTGGTTGTCATGTCAACAAGGGTGGGCCATATTCTAAAATTGTGTTCTGCTTCTAAATAATCACAGGGCGGTGTCAGTGCAAACTTAACAGTTTGGCTATAAGAGACAAACTCATTATTCAGCTTGCCATATTTCCAGTCTTCAAAAAAAAAAAAAAAAAAAAAAAAGGCTTGAGGGAGTGATCTCAATCTGTTTAAGTATGTGTAACGGTTTCCTGTTTTAATGTTGCATGCACATTAAAGTCACGTTGGCCGATATGTATCTAAATCTTCTCTCCAAACTGAATTTTACTGCCTGTCAGTGCTTTAGATCTAACTAAAGCTAAGCTGACAGCAAGCATGGCAGTCCTAAGAAAATAAATGCTTCGCTGTTCCATGCTGTTTAGGGGTAAGAAATGAAAGCTCTTGGCATTAAATCTCTGAAATCTGATTACAGATCTTTTCAATCCATATCCTACATCATAAAACATCTTACTTCAACAAATCCAAAAGACCCACTTTCTTACACACACACACACACACACACACACACACACACACACACACACACACACACACACACACACACACACACACACAATCCCAGCCAATAAGCTATAGATTCATGTACAGTAAGCAGATGTGTTCATTAGTTTTTCCAGGCCTTTGATTCTTTCATCAACACACACAAATTCCCAGCTGACGTCAGAGGCGTCCAGACAACCCAAGCCTGTGCTGAAAATTGTTAGCAGAAAAGGAGCTTAGCTCACAGCAACAGATTCCTACGACCCCCATCACCACCACAACAACCGCTACCTACTGCCTCTTCCCTGCAGTCCACCACTTCAAAAACACTGGATAGGGACCCTGACAGGTGACAGGTGTTCAGTTGTTCAGTATAGCACAGGTCAAACTTAGCACTGTTAACCTGTCACCACAAGCCTTAAGTATCACACTGGCAACACCAACACCAACCACCAAGTCTATACTGTCCAAGTTGTGGACAAAACTTTGAGTGAATATTCCACAAAACCAACAACTAGCCTAGTTGTTACAACCAAGCTTACTTTAGTATACACACTGGAGCCTACTGTTGTATGCACAATGAAGCCTACTTCAGTACACACTAAAGCCTATTGTAGTATGCACAATGAAGCCTACTTAAGTTTACACACTATACAGCCTACTGTAGCATACACAATGAAGCTTACTTTAGCACAGAGGATTACACATATCAACATTAAAGCCTACTTTTGCTCTAACAACAAAACCCTCACATACAATGTTACGAGAACCACACATATTAACAAACAAACAACCAAACAAATACATATAAATAAGTAAACAAAAAAAAGAGAGTCTTACCTTCACATACTCCAAGGTGGGGTCCATGCCACAGGGGTCCCTACAGGAGAGAGACAGAGCTCTTTTTAGGGAACACATTCGCACTGATGATGTCCTCTCTCTCTCTTTTTAGCGTGTGTTTGTGTGTGTGTGTGTGTATTGCCTGTATGTTTAATTGCCTGTATGTTTTGCAGAAGGTGTGTGTGTGTGCGTGTGTGTGTGTGTTCTCCAGCTGTATCTCCTGTTGGCTGCTCCAGCACTAGTATAGTTAGACACTGGGTGCAGTGAGGGCGGTGTGTAGTGTAAGTCCCCAGCCGGCAGCACTGCCTGCCTGTTCGCTTGCTTCCCTGCCCTCCTCTTCCTCCTCCTCCTCTTCTCCTCCTCTACCTCCTCCTCCTCCTCCTCCCCAGATCTCTCCCAGGCTTCCTCCTCCTCGTCTCTCTAACCTCAGTAGCTAATTTCACACAGCGTTACAAGCCCCGGGTTCAAAGCACTCTCCTCTCAGTCAGACATCTGCCCCCCACTAACACACACACACACACACACACACACACACGCACACACGCACACACACACACACACACAAACCAAAGACAGAGAAGGAATGTCACCAACCACAGCCCCCACAGCCCCCTATTGCAACCCTCCGCCAACACATGTGTCTGAGATGTGTGTGTGTGTGTGTGTGTGTGTGTTACATCTGAGAGCGGAGTGTTGAGGACTAGGACTTTCAGAAGAGTAACAAGTGGCAACCCCTTTGCAATCACAGTCAGGTGCTCTGAGATGCATGTATGTGTATGGTGTGTGTGTGTGTGTGTGTGTGTGTGTGTGTGTGTGTGTGTGTGGTGTGACGTGTGTGTGTTATGTAACAGAGAGACATAGACAGAGAGAGAGAGAGAGAGAGAGAGAGAGAGAGGGGGGGGGTTGGAGGAAGAAAGTTATAGCAGTGGGACTGGGTAGTCAGATCTCTCAATCAGAACCATGCTGTTCCTCTAGTTCTTAACGAGACATTGCTTAATTGGCTAGCTCTTAACGAGACATTGCTTAATTGGCTATCCCTTAACGAGACATTGCTTAATTGGCTAGCTCTCTATGAGACATTGCTTAATCCCCATCCTATGAAGCTGTGTGTCTTTAATATCTGCTCCACACGACACTCTCTTCATCTCCTCATTTTACAAGTCTCCTTTATGAGCCACACACTCTAACAAACCTCTCAATGCTGATGGATTACAGTCAAGGAAATGAACTCCTGGAGACACACACACACACACACACACACACACACACACACACACACACACACACACACTAACATGTTTAAGCTGTGGGGCCACAGCGGGGAGAGAAACGGAATAAAAACACACACACACACACACACACACACACACACACACACACACACGCAAACACAGATAAACACCTCGCAGGTTGAGCGGGGTGAACTGAGAGAGCCTTCCTTCGGAATGAGGCTGCGCTGCTGCTGCTGCTACTTCTCCGCAGTGTAGATCCATACTCTATGAGAGGAATGCCGAACAAGCCTCAGGTTGTGTAAACTTCATCCCAGAGCGCGGTGGGGATTTTGACAAAGATTACAAGTTAAATATAACTCACCTAAGTGCAGCGGCAGCAGCAGCAGCGGTGGCGGTAAAGGCAGCCGTGGCCCCTGAGTGTGTGTGCATGTGTGTGTGTGTCCCTCTGGAGATCTACAGTACATGTGTGTGAGTGTGTGTGTGTGTGTGTGGGTGTACCGAAACAGCTGAAAGGAATGCGAGAGGAAATACAGAAGAAATACAGAGTAAAACTGCATCTAGAGTTGGAGAGAGAGAGAGAGAGAGAGAGAGAGAGAGAGAGAGAGCGAGAGAGAGAGAACTGTGTGTGCCCGTCAGGGTGCCCCACGCTAACCAGCCTATGTGCCAGTCTGCCAGTCAGCCGCAGGTCCAAAGTGCCACGCTCAGCCTTTTCCCCATTTAGGCTCCCGCTCTGCTCACTGCTCACGCTCACTCGCTCGCCGCTTTCTCCTCGCTTCTCGCCGCTCTCTCCCTCTCTCTCTCTCTCTCTCTCTCTCTCTCTCTCTCTCTCTCTCTCTCTCTCTCTCTCTCTCTCTCTCCCTCCCTGCCTCTCTCTCTCTTCCTGCTCTCTCTCTTTCTCCCTGCTCTCTCTCTCTCTCTCTCTCTCTTTCAATCTCTCTCTCTCACTCTCTCTCTCTCCGCTCCTTGCCGCCCTCTCCACCTCCACCAGTCGGCCCAGCAACTACTCATTGTGGCCCAGAACAGTCCACAGTCCACCCCCTCCATCTTTTCATCTCCGCCTCTTGGAAACACACACATACACACACACACACACACACACACACACACACACACACACACACACACACACACACAAAAAAAACCTCTTCTTCTTTTTCAACATGTTACTTTTGTGTCTTTCCTTACGTCTTTCTTCTCCCTCTTTTCTCATCTTTCTTTTTCCTTCTCATCGTTTTTTTATTCTTTCTTTCTGTTCTCCATGTTTCTTTTGTTTTTTTCCTTCTTTCATCTTTTCTCCCACAAAGGGACGGGGGGTATGTGGTGTGAGGAATAATGCTCTCAAGTTCACCTCCTTGAAGAGGAGGGATCCAAAGGTGAGGGGGTGGATGGGGGGGCAGGAAGGAGGTGGTGTGTGTTAAGGGAACACCAGAGGGAGCAGATGCCCAGGTGAAGGGCAACAGAGTTCAGGTGAGGGGCAAAGTGTGGCATAAGGATGCCTAAAGTTCAGGTAAGAGGGCAGGAGGAAATGGGGGGGGGGGCATGTTGTGGGAACAGCAGGGAACAGAGAGTTCAGACAAGGGGACAGGCGGGGTGTCAAAGGGGCAGAGCCTCCAGATTGGAGCGGGGTGGTTTCAGGAGGAGGGGAGGGGGCAGTATTCATGATTCCCATAGTGGCAAAATGTTTTTCTGT
>JAODXP020000022.1:29361354-29376354 GCA_027497455.2 Sardinella longiceps | reverse complement strand
GTATGTGTGTATTTCTGTGTCTGTCTATCTGTGTTTGTGTGTGTGTGTATCTGTGTGTGTGTGTGTGTGAGTGTGTGTGTGTGTGTGTGTGTGTGTGTGTGTGTGTGTGTGTGTGTGTGTGTGTGTGTGTGTGTGTGTGTGTGTGTGTGTCTATAAAAGTGATATTCTTAATGTCTGATAGTGATTAGTGTTATTTGTCAGGCTATGTTCTAAGCTAGCCAATGCTAACGGTCCCTTAGCACATGAGCTGTGTGGGCTGGACTGTAATTCATGGAAATTCCAGAACTCTGGTTGCCATTGACAGCTGTGCTATCTTTGGTTGTGCAGCTCACACCTTCACCATGCGGAATCTTCTCACCATACAGACTCATGCTTTCCTTCAGGGCACAAATGACAGACAGCACACACACACACACACACACACACACACACACACACACACACACACACACACACACACACACACACACATACAGTACACACACACACACACACACACACACACACGCATACATACAGTACACACACACACACACACACACACACACGCACACACACATCAGCGGGTCTTACTGACATGCAGTTATCCAGTCATCTGGCCTCTCACGTTACTGAGTGGCCGTCAGCGAGCGCGCAAGAGAGCAAGCGAGAGATGGAAAGAGAGAGAGAGAAATGGAGAGAGAGAGAGAGAGAGAGAGAGAGAGAGAGAGAGAGAGAGAGAGAGAGGGGATGTCCGCCTGGTCAGTGGAAGAGGAACTAGGTGGGGTTCAGCAAGTGTCCAGAGAGAGAATGAGTGCCACTGGCAGGAGTCAGATCGAATGCTACATGTAAGGCTGACTAATACCCTACAGCTACGTGCTTGGAAATAATCAACTGAACAAAAACATATGAATGAAAAAGCCTGGAAAGAAAAACATTAAAAAAAAATGATGAATGAATGAAGTGGGCGTTGTGTTTCTACTGGTCCTTACTGGTAAAGCCAAAAAAAAAAAAACATAAAACAGTCATAAGTAAGTAAGCAAATAAATAGTTTTAATAATAGTTCTTATTTTAAACTCTTTGGTCAATGGTCTGTTTTTCGTTCAACAAACACAGAAAAATCTTCTTGTATCTCCTGTGTGTGCTGGAGGAAGGCCATCAAGGTGAGTGTTACGCAACTACCTGCGTGTCAGTGTATGTCAGTGCTGCAGTAAGACCATCAGGGTGACTCTGTTACACAACTAACTGTTACGCTCTATCTGTAAAAACTCCCTTGGCTGTATACTGTACACTGCAGACTGGTACAGTAAGCTGAGGTAGCTCACTATTGGCACGGGCGCTGTTTGTGTACAGGCAGCCTGGATACTGCTGGCCACGGAGCGCAAGATACCATCACACTGATGTCTCACGGTGATCATGACACACACACACACACACACACACACACACACACACACACACACACACACACACACACACACACACACACACACACTGTGCAGTCTGGCCAATGAAAGTCTTTAATGTGTGTCTGTATTTACACCAGTGACTAATCATAAGCTTTGCGTCTGACTGTACTTGGCTCAAGTTTAGGTATGTTGAGGTAAGTGTTGTTTCTCTATGCAAATGTTTGCTGTTTGAGGGAAAGTGTTTAGAACTGAAATGTTTGAGTGTGTGTGGGTGTGTGTATGTGTGTGTGTCTGTCTGTCTGTGATGTTTGTATTATGTGTGTTTATGTGTACAGTGTGTATGTGTGAGTAGATGTACTGTATGTGAGTGTGTGTGTTTACATGCTTGTCTGTGTCATCTCATGTGTTTATAATGTTGTTGTTTGTGTTGTTGTTTGTTATCCACACAGAGGAGAGGAACCTAGACTGGATATGAGAGTGTCACTGGTCACTGGTGTCCTAACGCATTCCACTGCCCCACCCAAAGCAACTCCTGACCACTCCTGACAGTGGACGCTACCATTTGCCCTTCCTAGTTACCCCACACTTCAGCTCAAAGTCAAAATCTCACACACACACACACACACACACACACACACACACACACACACACACACACACACGAGAGAGACAGTCACACACACACACACACACACACACACACACACACACACACACACACACACACAAGCAGTGCACACACACACACGCAGACACACACACACACAAACACATGCATACACACACACACACACACACACACACACACACACACACACACACACAGAGAGAGAGAAACCGTTGTTTTTGTTGTGTGCTTATTCTGCTCTTCAACACTTCAACTCCAATTTCAGCCCCACACACCAGATCCCCATTGAGTTATATGCCTTCTTCTCACGGAAGTCTTCTCCCTCAACTAAACAGCATATATAGGATGTGGCCTACTTCACATCTATAGAGAGACTCAGTTCTATCATAAAAATGCCAAATGAGGAGGCTTCTGTGGTCTTACAATAGGCATCTACAACAGTAAACATTTTAAAGGCAGCCAACCCCCGTAGCCATATCTGTTTGATTTATCGTCCCTGTTGAATCCTCTGGCCCCTTCTGTCATATAAAAGTCACTTTACTGACAGCTTGGGGTTGGGCCCAGCATGAATAATGTAATTAGGGATAAACCCTGTATCTCTCTCTCTCTCTCTCGCTCTCTCTCTCTCTCTCTCTCTTTTACACACTCACACACACGCACACACACACACACACACACACGTATATTGTATGTTGCTGTTACTAACAGACAATGGGGGTCTTAAGCATGCGCTACATACTGCACACACACACACACACACACACACACACACACACACACACACACAGTGCAACCTGTCTGCAGTCTGAGAGATGCACTTGTCCAAGGAAGGACGAGTGTGGGCAGCTTCCAAAGGCTGCCGCTCAGGCGTACAAATCCACAATCTGTAGTAATAGGAGGGAAGGCATCACGCCAGCCACCCATTTAATGGCAGCCTTCAGCACAACACTGCAGTTGGGGAAAACAGCAGTTTGGCTACCGCCACTTAGTGTGTGTGTGTGTGTGTGTGTGTGTGTGTGTGTGTGTGTGTGTGTGTGTGTGTGTGTTTTCAGCTATAAGGTCTCCGTCCACGTGTGTGTAGGGTTGTGTAGGTATTTTTGAGCTAAAAGCATGCTGCCAGTGGCTTTAAAAACAGTCAACCCTATGCCCTTGGAACTATACATGCACACAAGCATAGACATGTGTTTGCACAAGCGCGCACACACACCCGCACACACACACACACACACACACACACACACACACACACACACACACACACACACACACACACACACACACACACACACTTACTGTAATACAAACTTAACATGCTGACCTTGTTTACCTTAACATATTTTAATGCTTTACTGAGCCATAGAAAAATAGGTTAGCCAGGGAGGCGTTTGTAAACATTACAAACATTTAATAAATATTTGTTTATAAACATTCATAAATATTTGTGCCACTACAGCAGATGTATCAGCCTACTTCAAACAGCAGCTAAACATGAGGAGGTGAACATGGAGGTGGGAAAATAAGGTCAGAACAGAGTCTAGACAAAGTAGATAGATAAAGTTTGTGTGTGTGTGTGTGTGTGTGTGTGTGTGTGTGTGTGTGTGTGTGTGTGTGTGTGTGTGTGTGTGTGTGTGTGTGTGTGTGTGTGTTGTGTTTATGTATATTCTGTGTGTGTGTGTGTGTGTGTGTGTGTGTGTGTGTGTGTGTGTGTATGTGTTTTGTTTGGTGTTTTACAGTTGGACATGCATGTTCTCTCAACCCTACTAAGGACAAAACCTTCCTCTCCAGGCAGAGGTTGGCCTATGATCTAAGATACATCTGTATGTGTGTGTGTGTGTGTGTGTGTGTGTGTGTGTGTGTGTGTGTGTGTGTGTGTGAGTGAGTGAGTGAGTGAGTGAGTGAGTGAGTGAGTGAGTGTGTGTGTGTGTGTGTGTGTGTGTGTGTGTGTGTGTGTGTGTGTGTGTGTGAGAGAGAGAGAGAGAGAGAGAGAGAGAGAGAGAGAGAGAGCCACATTAGCATTTTACACTCAGGAAGTGGCGGTAAGAGGGTGTCTGCCTCCAGCAGTTAGCATAAGCTCTCCCAGGTGTGAAAGGACAGATTAAGGCATCAACACCCACTGGTTCCACAAACACCCCACAGCTCTATAGAACACCAATACACAACCCAGAGCAGAGGAGAGGAGAGGAGTGGACTCGCACTCACTCATCAAGGCCGGTATAGGAGAAATCCAGTGTAAATCAATCTATAGCCCTGTTGTTCAAACTCAAGTGTTGTAGGTGGGGGAAAAAATAAGAAAAAATTCATACAAAATAGGCTGAGCAGTGAACCGGCAACTAACAATATGTGACCCTGCACAGCGAAATCAGTCGCATTGGCATTTTTTTCAAAATTAAGTTATTGCATTCACGTGAAAGGCAAGAAAATAACCTTTCAAATGATACCACTATCGATACCATTGGCCAACAAATGACATAGATAGAAGCGTTCAAAGTGTTACAATGTTGCAAGTCAGAAAAATTGAAAAGCGGAGAAAAACAACGCTGAAGTTTATTAGCTTGTTGCAAGGGAGTTATTAGGCTAGCTATTTTGAACATAATGCTATCAGTGAACTCAGCTGAATTAATTCTGCTACTAGTCCAACCAAACCAGTTAAATGATATCAAGCCTACTTATCTAACATGCAACCAAGACAGGAATACCCCTATTTGTGGACTTTACACGAAATATGGATATAACATGGATATAACTTGAAGCTCACCGTAAAGGTAAGAGCCAGTGGATGGTTTGGTATTTTGCTATGAAGTAGGCTAGGCTACGCAATGATGCAATGTGTGGATGCAGCTGTTAGTATGGGATTTATGGTTGTCATGTCCCTCATCTGAGTGATATCCTTGAAGCAGAAAAATCAGCAGACAGTTAATACTTGGCTTGTGCCATTTATAGCACTACCGAACGCTTAACAGCTTATTAAACTTCCAGTTATGCCAACTAGCTGCGCCAATTGAACCCATCTGACTAGCCAGCTTCCAACTCAGTCAGATTCTCCACCCGACGTTAGCTCCATCTAGAGGAATTTTATGGACCCCAACACAATCTGCAAGTTACTTCTAGCCTAGTTTATGAAAATGAAAAAGCCCTTTACATTCAGATAATTATTTTTTCTTATAATCTATGACGAATGTTCACATGCCCTGCTGTAGTTTACTGTACAAACCAATTAGCACTAGAAATCTATGACAGCTAAGTTAGTACAATGCTAAATGGATACACCTTCTCAACAAACACATTTTTAACCCATTTAAGGTATGAATTTCGGCATAAGTTTACAACAATCTGAAAGGGTAGACTTTATTCTGTCAAATTATGCTGAAATGTGAAATTCGACTTTTTTGGTCACAAGCATTCCATTTTTAGAATTTTCTCAGAAACGAAGCTTCTGCGAAGCGACTGATTTCGCTGTGCAGAGTCACATATGTGAATGGGGCATAACAACTTACTTTAATTTCATTTCATTATGCCCCATTCAGTCAGAATTAGTAAAAGGTTTGTTATTCAGTCTATGTAGTTTTTTTAAAGGTGTATTGTGTAAGAATTGAAGTTTGAAATATGAAAAAATAAACAAAATGCAACAGGAGAATGTGAAGAAACAAATGCAGTCATCACACAAAAAATACGACCATGTACTCAGCTGCTGAGATATCAACCCAAATTAGCATGCTAAAAATTAGCCACGGCCCTGATGCCTATTTATTTGTATTGTAATACCAATTTTGCCACTAGTAATCGCTAGCGACTAACAGGCCTGTCACAGCTCGCAAACCTCCGATTGTTGACGAAGAAATCGCCTGTGGTTTAGTAGCACTTGGCTTGTAGTTGAAATTAATCTGTCAGAGTCCATTTATGCCCTGTTAATGTACATGTTTATGGCTATTACGCATTTTCTGGAGTAGCTGTCAATTCTAGGGAAGATACAAAGTCCCACGTTTCCATCAGAATGGGAAGTAGAAGGAGCGTACAAGGATTGAGCTGTACTGGATTAGCTGAAACTAACGTCAACCCCACCACCACCACAAGTTATGGGAGCCAGGAACACACTCATTGAAAAGTGAAGATAAGAACCGATTAAACTGGAATTAAACCATCGACATAGTTTGAAAACCATTCATGGCAGCTGGAGCAAGTAGGCTAAAGGAAGATTGATGGTGGAACTGCAATGTTTCGTCTGGACAGGTAAAAAGACTAACATTAGGCTACCACTGCCCATGTCAAAAGTTATGTTAGATAGATAGCAGAGCCCGTAACGTTACAACTATACGTCCTATGGTTAAATGTAGCGGTATGCCAAGCTGATGTTTGCTAACACAGGGGCTTGTGTTAACGAAATTGATCTGTAAACGTAAAGTAGACCCTGTCAAAAGCAATCAAGCTGTTAACGTTAGTAGCCCGACTCTTGTCAGTGGGTGCAGTGGCGGCCAACTAGCTAACGTTAACGTTAGTTGGCTCAAATATCAATATGATCTAAATATCGACCAACTCTGGTAACATTGATTTGCACACCTAAATAATAGTGGACATTCAATTGATTTAATCGAGGTGTAGGTAAGGAATATCTCGATCACAAATTCGTTAGTAAAGGAAAACACATGTGCATCGCTCATCGTTCTTGGAATGGTATGAAGCGGGCAGGGTGCTTACTGCTGACCTGCATGTCCCGAGTCAAACGATAACTCTTATCACGCACTAACGTTAGGCTCTTCCAAAGGAGAAGCCTTCGTTTCGGTGTTGCCGATGCATTGTCCCCTGTCAATATGTTGAACTTAGTTAACGTTAGTCTGTGTTACAGGCGCGCTTTTCGCTAAAGGCGATTATTTTCATGGGCTCTTGCAGAAATCAAGCTTCTTGATATAGTTGCATGTTACCCATCTTTGTAAATTATGGTGGAAGCTTTTAATTTTTGGATAGGGTAGAAAAAATACTTTGTGAAGAGCCTCAAACTCTACAGGCTATGGCTCTGGTTTATGCTGAACACCACCCCCTTGAGTGTGGAGTATGGTATATGATTTTTTGACAGGAATTCCACATAGCACCTTTAAAGAGAGCATTTGGGTACGTGGAAAAACAGAGCCACTGACTGATTCACACCTGATTTCTCCATTAAGTAAAGAGCTTAGCTCCATGCACTTCAGCCTTAGCCTGACATAGCCCGACCATAATACTGCTGTTCATCCGTATTCCATGGTCTGGGGGTTCTTTAACCTGGCGCGATTATACTGCGGAGGGGAGGGCATTCACTTCTGGTTTGAAACGATTGGACAGCTCGTCTAATCAGCTTTGCTTATTGGCCGGTAGACTCTCTACCGATGTAAACACGCCCCAGAGGACCGTTCCCAGACCATGGATACGGATGAACATTCGTATTATGGGCGGGCTATGTCAGGCTACTTCAGCCTGCGCTAAGCACTTTTTTGAAATCAGAATCAGATTCATTACAGCCATTTCAACAATATTACAACAATACAGTTGATAGGAATATGTTTTGGTGTGCTCACAGATAACACATAGCAACATACACAACACAACCACATACAAGACATAATGCATTGCACAAGAAGTACAAAAATTAGTGCAGAGTAAAATACTTAAGCACCTGTGAGGATACACCCCTAGAGTGGAGCACTCACTCACCTCTGTGGAGGGAGGGACCATTCATTCAGACAGTGACAGGACCTCCACTGCAGTGCTGACCAAGGAGCGTTAAAGACAAACTAAGCAAGAATTTGAAGTTTAATTTAACAGCTTTGTAGTCACTGTGATGGTCAAATGACTCTGTAGAGAGAGAATGAGGGTTCTATTGGCACCCCATACGATCTCTTGGCGAAACACACACACACACACACACACACACACACACACACACACACACACACACACACACACACACACACACACACACACACACACACACACACTCACACACACATGCACACAAACACGCAGATGCACTCACACACACACACGCACACACACACACACAACACACACATACACACACACACACACACACACACACACAAACACACACACACAAAAAACACACACACACACACACACACACAAACACCCACAAAACACACACAAAACACACACACACACACACACACACACACACACTAAATGATACTGCAAGCACCTCATGAATTATCCCTATGAAATCGTGTTGATTATCTTGTCAGTCAGCATTACTGTTCCTAAAATTATCTTTGCAGGTTCCTTGTAAACAACAACAACATGTACTGGCAGGAATTTAAGATCTTAGAGCAATTACAAAACAAGTCAGCGACTAGGGGGAGCTTCATAGTAAACATTCCTCAAATGTCATTGGATCCTAAACAGTGCTAGCTGTACTATACAGTATAATATAAACATACTAAAAATACTACACAGAATAATATTACAACAAAGTAATGCATTCATTGATACTACATACGTATATTATACTATAATATGTATGTTGTATCAATGAATGCATTACTTTGTTGTATTTTCATTGACTGCTCTCTAAACCATTGTGAGCAAAGGAGACTACCCCTCATCTGCACTCTGGTTTTCCCAAAAGATTTTGTGTGGGTGTGTTAAGACTATGTTGTAGTGTACTGTATATAAATTGTTGTTACTAATAGACAGCGGTGGTCTGAAGCGTGCTCTACACAGTGCACACACGCAGACACACACGCAGACACACACGCACACACACACACACACACACACACACACACACACACACACACACACATATATACTTTATATACACTGTTGTTCCTAACAGACAGTGGTGGTCTTAAGCATGCCCACACAGTGAGCGCGCGCACACACACACACACACACACACACACACACACGTATACTGTATATACATTGTTGTTACTAACAGACAGCGGGGGTCTTAAGCGTGCTCTACACAGTGCAGACTGCGGGGCTACATAGCCAGTGATGATGAGACACTCTGAGTCAGACACACACACACACACACGTATACTGTATATACATTGTTGTTACTAACAGACAGCGGGGGTCTTAAGCGTGCTCTACACAGTGCAGACTGCAGGGCTACATAGCCAGTGATGATGAGACACTCTGAGTCACACACACACACACACACACACACACACACACACACACACACACACACACACACACACACACACACACACACACACACACACACACACACACACACACACATACACACACACACACACGTATACTCTATATACACTGAGTCTGACTAGGGCAACAAGCAGCAGCCTGCCTGCAATCCATCCTGGGGCTCAGAGTACACGGCTTTAAGACTTAATTACACACGGTGGGCTACTGCCTGAGGGGGAGAGGGCCCATACACACACACGCACACACACACACACACACACACACACACACACACACACACACACACACACACACACACACACACACACACACACACACACACACACACACACACACACACACACACACACACACGCACAACACTCCTCTTTTTTCACCACCTGTGTGTTCACGAATGCACACACACACACACACACACACACACACACACACACACACACACACACACACACACACACAGAGGGGGGAGAGGGCTGTTGACAAGGCCCGTGGCAGAGTCAAGACATCTATAATCACCAGGTGGACTTCCACGTGTCAAGTTGACCCCTCTTCACACACACACTCCCACAGATGCACACACACACACACACACACACCATCCTCCAACTTTTGGGAAGGGGTAGAGAGGAGGAGCGAGCACAAAGAGTTGATGGTGGGTGATGGGAGAAAAGTGTGTGTATGCGTGTGTGTGTGTGTGTGTGTGTGTGTGTGTGTGTGTGTGGCACAAAGAGAAGCAAGTCCATGCATGAGACAACTCAGTGTTTACAGTAAATGTGTGTGTGTGTGTGTGTGTGTGTGTGTGTGTGTGTGTGTGTGTGTGTGTGTGTGTGTGTGTGTGTGTGTGTGTGTGTGTGGTTACTGTTGTTCCTTGCAGTGTGATGTGGAGGATGATAGTCGCCTTATCATCCTGCTAATCCCTGAACGCCACAGAGGGACTTTATTTCTCTTTCAAGATACACAGACGACCTCCTGGGAAGGATGAATAACTCAATCTCATCAGCGTGTTAAGAAGAACACCTTGAGGACACACCTGTTCTTTGTTTTTCTACTCTGAAGTACAGCGGGAGAAAAAAAAAAAACCTGAAAATAATAACCACAAGCCTCTTGCCTCTGAATGTGACAGAGCAGTTTTACATTTTGTCAAGGTCAGGCACTGAACCTCTAATAAACCAGGTCAGGCACTGAACCTCTAATAAACCAGAACATGACCAAGAATAAGAGGGTTCCATACAGAGACAATGAGAGTAAATAAAAAAATATATACATAACTGTTATTATAACAAAATAGCTCTCAATAGTTCCCGTTTTTCTGCAGAAAACTGCTGTTCACTGACTCCCAGAGAAGTCTTACTTAGTGACCAGAGAGCAGAGAGTTAAAATCATTATATGATATATAACAATGTCAACCTATTAAATCATATAACTAATAACAATATTAATTAATAATAACTAATATACTGAGCAATATAATCTATATAAACATATTATAGCAGCTGATATTGACTCCAGGTCAGGTTTATTCCCATATTTGGATGATCTGGTCAATCAATCCAGCCAGTGTGATCTGATTGGTTAACCACTCCATCAGCAGTGGGGTTGGGGTCCCAGCTGGGCCAATGGAGATCCAACCTGTCCCCCATAGGACGCAATAGAACTACTATACTATATATCCCTGTGGTCAATGAGGAAGAGAACCAAAATACAACCAGTACCTGAGCCTAGGCCAGTTACAACCAGAACCAGAAATATGCCTGACCCAAAACCCAAGAACCAAACCTGAGGCTTCAGCATGCTTGAGTGAGTCAGAGGTCAACTCATCTCTGGCAGTCGGAGTAAAGCCACCGTTAAGTCTGCTGCACACTGTTCGACACAGTGCTGAGCACTCTACTTCCTACACTATAATCCAGACTGACAAAGCCACCTCTCATCCAGCAGCCGAAGCCTACCGTCAGAAACTACATGAGTCTACTTAGTCGGACTTGTCCTTCACATCCTTAATATTTCGACATCTCCATGGCTAGGTAAGCTGAACATGTCTATCATTGAAATGTATTGGATTTATGTGTCTTTTTAACTTGAAAAAAATGGATAATAAAAACCTGTCTAAATTCAATTTCTTTCAATTAGATAGCACATTTGAGATGCCCGAAACAAATCTGGAAATCCCGAGATAGATTAAGATCGGTTTTGACATTTGGTTAGAATCGAACCAGGTCTCCGAGAGCTGGTCTGACTCTAGTTACTGAGCGCAGCGCTCCCACAGTCTGTCGTGCTTTCAAATGACTGCTACACTATAATTTAGAAAGACAAAGTGACATCTCATCCAGCAGCATGTATTTAGAAACTGTTATTACCCATTTGTTTCAAGCCTGCAATCCAGGGGCATGAGAATCCAATGCATTTCAATCGATAGAATGATTCAGTTTACATGACTGGGGCTCAATGGTCAGTGATATGTGTCAGTGTGTGAATATAAGTCCATGCGCGTGCATATCCACGTGTGCATGTGAGTACGTGTACGTTGATTGGAGATCAGTCGCCAGAAAGAACCAGGCCGCAGGACTGGGGCTCAGTGGTCAGTGAGAAGGAAGCCAACCATTTACTAAGAGACTTGCTCATGTCAATCTCAGCCAAAGCGTGCACAACAGCACGCTTACACAACAACATCAGAATGCAAAAACAACAGCTTAGTCCATATAAGACTAAGAGAGATGTTCTTCACTCTCCACAAAACCTTTTATTTATTTATAGGCTGTCTGGTATGTTAGAGCTAAACTGACCTGGACCCCCCTTATAAAAACACTCTACAGGACAGTGTGTGTGTGTGTGTGTGTGTGTGTGTGTGTGTGTGTGTGTGTGTGTGTGGCTCTAAGGTCCATGGGATGGACACAACTATGCAGAAGTCTGATGCCTGCTTATCTCTTGCAAGCTGCCTAACCACAATCCTCCACACACTTATAAAACAGCTGAATCACCCCACACCAGTGTCACAGATGGATTTCCCTCACCCCAAAACCACCATCCATTTGCAGTGTGCATAAACACCCATGAAGCCCATGTGTTAGTCACCCCCCCATAGTGATGAGTAGGTTAGTATGTGGGCATAGTGAAAAGCAGTGATAGCATTTACAGTAAATGCACTTTACGTGTTTCCCGGCTCTGAAAACCTGGTTTTCCTGGTCTGTGTTTGCACATGTACTGTATGTTGTTAATCCGTATGGAAGTGATCCAGAAATAACGTGATGATATCACTGCTATTGCTGTATTTCTCTGGGTGATACTAAACCCTCTGCTGTGCCCTCAGTGCCCGGGCTCTGGAGGAAGGGAGAGGAGCGGAGGACAGCCCTGTCCAGCCATGCAGTCAGTCAAGCAGCCTGGGCAGGAGACGGCCGGCAGCCCAGACAGCATGATGGGACAGATAAGAGTGGCTGCTCCTGTTTTCACAGCACTGTTATGTTATTCTTGAGAACAGCAGGTACATGTAGGTTTATTTTCTCTCTCTCTCTCTCTCTCTCTCTCTCTCTACTTCTGTGAAAATATGTATCTCTCTGTGTATCATCTCATCTCTCAAACTGAACAGGACCGAAGTTTGGGCCACAATGGCTGTACATCCTCACACACACACACACACACACACACACACACACACACACACACACACACACACACACACACACACACACACACACACACACACACACACAACACACACACACACACACACACAATCACTCAGGCAGCCTTCGTTGTAGTGTGTATTTAGTAACACACACACACACACACACACACACACACACACACACACACACACACACACACACACACACACACACACACAGAGGATGGCCCTCGCTGTGGTCTATGTTTGGGTAAAACCTGTGGGTCTAGGTTGTATTAGTCCATGTGTCAATCACCAGATTCTTTCTGAGTGGATGCACTCCATCCATTCACAGTGTGCTACTGTGTTTACTTTTCTCTCTTCGTTTGTCAATTCCCTTTCACCTCATATGCCCAGGACCACACCGCAACACACAGACCTCCAGGCCAACATGGAAACTCTGGCAGGGGGGAACCTGATACACCTGACGGAGATCGAGATCAAAACAACATACTGTGGCTTGTTCAGTGCCTCTGTGGAGAAGGGAACAGGCAACTACATGTGCTGACTGCTTCCCTCACAGTTCAGTGGATGCCACCATTTTCCAATTTGCACACCGGCTCCGACAAAGTGCTTCCAACATTCTATTCCATTGTTTTCAATGCAACTTGAGCCACATGTTGATTATAATTGAAGGCTGCATTCACACCGATGGCAGAGGCTGCCATGCAAGGCGCCAACCTGCTCACCGGGAGCAATGTGGGGTTCAGTATCTAGCTTGAGGACACTTTGATGAGGTCAGGTGGAGTGGTGCTTGAACCTGCAACCATCTGGTTGCTGAATGGTACCTCTACCACATATGACACCACCATCCCTTTGTGATGTACAGTATGTAACTTATATATAATCCCAACAAGTGTTTTCTATGGATGTGTTTGTGAGAGTGGCCCGGTACAGTAACTGACCTCTCCTCCTCTCTCTCTCCTGCAGGAGCTGAATGCTGGACAGGATGTGGATTCGGTGGATGTGGTTATGCACCCCCAACTCCAACAGGTCCAGTTCTGTCAGGTGCAGCAGGTCCTGGGGGGGAGAGAGAGAGAGAGAGAGAGAGAGAGAGAGAGAGAGAGAGAGAGAGAGAGAGAGGCAGAGAGAGAGGGAGAGAGAGAGACAGAGAGAGTGAGAGAGAGAAAGAGAGCAGAGAGAGACAGAGAGAGAGAAAGAAAACAAAACAGTCAGAGATGAAGTGAGGTGAATGAGTTTACTGCAGCAGACTTCATTTGATTTTGTGTCACAATTATTTATTGAGACATTTTTATTCGAATGGACACCAGTTATAAATTTTTATTAGTGTGTGTGCTCTTGAGTCCAGTGACCTTGGAGTCGTTGTCTTATCTCTGTCTTTACTGACTGACCTACAGGCATCCTACTGTAGCCACTAGTTTTTATATGCAGTCTATGGCTACACCAGATCCACATTGAATCCACTCAATATTCACATAACATCCATTCTAGATTCACACAAACACCTACAGAAATCCTGTCACAATACCATAGATCTCTAGATCTAGGCATATGTGATCCTTGTTTTTCCATCTTTCGTCCTTCCAGCCTTGTTGTTTTGAATCATTTTTGTTTGTTTGTTTTGTCTGTGTTTTGCCATGTGCTTCCATCACTGTTGTTCACACAATGACATGTGCTTTACGTTCTTTGTATCCCTGCCTCCCCCTCACCTGAGTCCTCCTCTGTTCCATGATTCTTGCTAATCTTGTTAATTAAGCCTTGTGTGTTTCCCTTCACTCTTGTGTTCTTTGCCTGGATTATTTTGTCTGAGTCTTGTGAGTGGTTTTTGATATGCTGTGTCTGTGTTTGCTTGTCTGATGCAAAGTCCTTGTCTAGTCTAGTGTAGCCATTGTGTGTGTCTGTGGGAGATTTGAGTAGCTTTTCCACATTTGCTATTTCTGGTTCATGTTTTATTTCATGGACAATTAACTTGCTTGGATAATTAACTGGATAATTAACTTGTTTTTTTGAGATCTCCCCTGGATCTTCATTTGGAAATTTATAATCGCCGCATGTTTCCATTTTGTATTTTGCCTGTGATCCATCTGTTTTGTTTGTGACGGTTTGCACTGCATTACTCAACTACTGCTCTGTGCCTGGTCTGGACTTGATTTCCATCTTCAAGACACCTGGAGAGTGTTTGGATGACCTAAGTTTATTTC
>JAODXP020000022.1:29353854-29356354 GCA_027497455.2 Sardinella longiceps | reverse complement strand
ACAGAAGCCCATTCCCAAAATGCACTCATGCACTTGACTCCAAAGTTGCTTGAGAGGCTCAATAACCGTAGCAGACTTCTCGTCTCAGTAAAGAGCAGGAGAATCTTAGAAATGTCAGTAAAACCTTTCATAAACTGGTAATGTTGATGTAGATTGTTTTGTTTATATTGCATGGCAGTGATTCAGGGAGGTGTCTGTCTAAGACTCCTTTCAGGGAAATAGGAGAGTTGGAATGAGTGATGGAGAGAGTGACAGAGAGATAGATAGATAGATAGATAGATAGATAGATAGATAGATAGATAGATAGATAGAAGAAGATAGATAGAGAGATAGATAGAGAGAGAGAGAGAGAGAGAGAGAGAGAGAGAGAGAGAGACTGAGTTTTGACAGGTAAAGAGGGATGCTCGACAATTCATGCTCATATTTTGGCTAAGTTACTGCAGACGGCATAACACACACACACACACACACACACACACACACACACACACACACACCTACACACAGTGTGACTCAGACCCAGCAGGAGTGGAAGCTCCATGCTATTGCCTAGGGCCAGTTTCCCTTATGAACCAATCCAATGAGCTCTCAGAGGGAGAATTACTACAGCATATGTTTTATTCTCACCTAGTCTTCACAGCCCCTTACGGACTCGTCTTCACAGCTCCTCATGGACTCCAACCCTGTCTGGCTACAGCCCCCAAGGCCACCTTTACAGTGTAATTCCATGATGGAAAACAAACAAAACCCTCGCCCCTCATATTTTGCGTTTAATTGTGTGTGGGAGAGGATTTTAGCTGAGTATTTTATAGTGATAACAAGGCACCCACAGCAGCACCTAAACATGGCATGTGTGTGTGTGTGTGTGTGTGTGTGTGTGTGTGTGTGTGTGTGTGTGTGTGTGTGTGTGTGTGTGTTTATGTGTGTGAATAAAAACACTTCTTAGCGCATATGCGCCAACACTACCCTCCAGTAGTGAGATAAAAGACTCCTTCTATCAGTCACTAGATGAAGCTCTCTGCAGGATTCCCAAGAGCGATAAGATCATTCTGCTTGGGGACTTCAACGCTAGAGTGGGCCAAAACAGTGGGATATGGAGTGGAGTGCTTGGCAAGCATGGAATTGGCCAGGCCAACTCAAATGGTATGCGACTACTCAGCCTCTGCTCTGAGCACAACCTGACCATAACCAACACCATCTTCCAGCAAAAGACCAAGTACAAAACATCATGGATGCATCCACGCTCCAAACACTGGCATCTCATAGATTATGTTATAGTGAGAAGATGTGACATCAATGAGGTGCTCATAACCCGTGCCATGAGAGGTGCAGAGTGTTGGACAGATCACCGACTGATCATGTCCAAAATCCACCTAAAAGTACGCCCCCCTTTGCGGAAATGTGGGCCAAATGGGAGGCGACTTGACTGTGTGCGTCTGGAAAACACTAAGGCAAGAGACGACTTTCGCTGCACCCTGGCTGGAAAACTAGGGGAGCTAGAACTCTTCCTAAGTGGTGACCATGCTCTAGACGAACAGTGGACAGCCATCAGCTCAGCCCTCCATGAGGCAGCAACTCAGACAATTGGCTATAAGCGCAGAAATCATCAAGACTGGTTTGACAGCAACTCAGAGGCTATACATGATCTCTTGAACAACATGCATAAAGCACACCAGGTAGCCCTAAGAAACCCCTCATCCATCACTGCCAGACAACTATGGCAAAAAGCTCGACAGGAAGTGCAAAAAGCACTACGGACCATGCAAAACGAGTGGTGGACTGCAAAGGCACTGGAAATTCAGTCTTTTGCAGATAGAAATGATATGCACAACTTCTACAATGCAGTCAAGTCTATCTTTGGTCCAACCACCCGCAGCATCGCACCCCTGAAAACAGCAGATGGCCTTAAAACCCTTAAAGACCAGAACAACATTCTTGAAAGGTGGGCTGAACACTTTAACACCTTACTAAACCAAGAGGCTGTTGTGGACTACAGCATTCTGTGTGAACTGCCTGAATACCCCCAAATTGAAGACCTCAACCAGCCTCCAGCATTCTGCGAGGTTCTATCAGCTATCCGATCTCTAAAGAATAAGAAGTCCCCTGGCAATGACAAAATCCCTGCAGAACTGCTAAAGCAGGGGGCTACCTCTGTACAAGAGCACTTTACCGCTACATCAATAAAGTCTGGGCAGACGAGAACATCCCACAGCAATGGAGAGATGCCAGCATTGTCACTATTTATAAGAACAAGGGTGACAAGGCAATCTGTGGAAATTACAGGGGTATATCACTCCTTGCTGTAGCTGGTAAGGTCTTGGCCAAAATCATGCTTCAGAGACTCATCAATACCATCACAGAGTCAATGCTCCCTGAGTCACAATGTGGGTTTAGGAAGAACAGGAGCACAGTTGACATGATCTTCACCGCCCGACAGCTTCAGGAAAAGTGTAGGGAGCAACACAAAGACATGTTCATGGCTTTTGTTGATCTCTCCAAA
>JAODXP020000022.1:29338854-29348854 GCA_027497455.2 Sardinella longiceps | reverse complement strand
AAAGCCATTTCAACACTAAAAATCATAGTTCTTTCACATTTTGAGGCAGTTTGGTCATTTTTAGACCATATTTAGACAATAATTTGCTATATTCGCGCATCGGGTATTCTGGGTTCACAATGAGGTATGTGTGAGGGTGGCTTTCTATTGTAGGGCATTAGGTTGTGTTTATTAGACATCAAACTAAGTGCCTGTCACAAAAAAAACAGGTAACAATATAAATTGCTATTATTTTTTGAGGATTTATTTAGCTGGGGTCAAATTGACCCCAAGGATAAAGGGTGTGAGTAAGATTTGAGGGACGCAGGAGGGTTAAATGCACGATTGATTCTCATAGAAATGAATACTCGACTATTGCACTTTACTCTACTCTGTTCCTTTTACTGTAAAGTGAGGTCCTACCTCAGGAGAAACCTTCAGGAGCAACATGTATGGTCTGGAAACTCCTGTGGTTTTGCTGAGCAAGACTAAACAGCAATGCACCGCATGCTCTTTTATCTGCTTACTTGTACAGCACTTAGGATTAACGTTCATCGTGAATCAAACAATATCGATAAACTTGCCCTGCCCTGATCCCTTGGAAAGTCTGAGCTTCAAAAGGTCTGAATCACATAGAAGTTCTAAAAGGCCTGCAGGGGAATAATGGGGGATGGATTAGAGAGGGTTTGGGTGGGTGGAAGGCTGGACTTGGGTTTTTGGGGGTGAAGGATTCTGTTTAAATAAACATCTCCATCTCATATAGGTAGATATGGACTCTCCTAATCCTGCTTGAACAATCAAAAGCTACGCTACCTGCCGTGTGTTTTTGACTCCACTAAATCCTGCTACAGTAAGGGGTTTCCCTCAGGCCCCTGCTTCTGGGAAAAACACATTCATGTGTGTAAAGCCCCATCACACACACACGCACACACACACACACTTACACTCACACTCACACTCACTCACACTCACACACACACACACACACACACACACACACGCACACAGCCTAAGGCTCGGAATACTGGTGGTGCTGCTTCGAGGATGACTTGCCACAGTTCTATTTGCTGCTCATTCAGAGGCGTGACATCTGAATGATGCATGACACCTGACTCATACTGGCCTGAGATCAGATATGAGGAACTGCCTTCTCCAAACAGGATTAGAGTCATTTGGATCATGGGCCCATTCCTGAACAGGGTGGTGGCCAAATTCTGAGCATTTTTGAGGGTTTGAGTTTGTTTACAATGCCCTCTGTAGGGAATGTGTTGTTCTTGATTTGTTTTGTTTTTTTATTCATTTCTTATTTCTGACAGTACTTTATAACAGGATATGTAATATCCAGTTTGCTGACTGAAGTAGTGTAGCCTATTATATGACACATGGGCCGACATAACTGAGAAAGACTTGAATGTGATTCTGTGATTGATGGACACGGTATATTTCATGAATAGCAATAATGACTAAAAATAGGCCTACAAAACATACATGTAAAAAAACAAACATTATAACTAAGTAAATACATACAACAAAAATGAAGCAATCTTGGCATCTCAGATAAATTAAATAAAGACCCGCAGGTTTGGTTGCACCAGCATATCTTAAATTAAACCTAGTTTAATGCTAAACTAGATTTAGTAAATCTATGCTTAAACCATGTTTCAGAATCTTAGAAAGCTGAAAGCTACGGTATCTTACACGTCCTTATATGGGTCTTCCTCTACTAACTTGGCGCTGATAAGCCCCGGTCCTGAGAGGACCCCATTACTGTGATTGGCCCATCAGTGCCAGACAGGCTGAGGAGGAGGCAGTGCCAGGGGCCGTCTCACACCAGACAGGAGTGCTTCATCAAGGGTGCACACTGTCAGCTAAGGTGCCTACATCACACTGACCACATGAGTGAGCACGTCAACAGGCCTGGAGTAGTGAAAGATTCAGGGCAAGCAGTCAGGGCTAGTATTTTCACTGCCCTAGCCTAGGCTGGATTTGAGTTTTGCCCCCTCTTTTTCTAGAAAGAGAAGTGAAAACCTGAAGGCCAGTAGTGAAAGATTCTAAAAGTCGTCTGCCCATCGGCTCCAACAGCATTGTAGAGCACTTTCGAAATTCGACTATTTTGCAACAAACCTAGTACAGTAGCCTGTGGAATCAACAATGGATGTCAATGGACGGCTCCGACAGAATAGACTTCAATCGCAATTCACATTCAACGGTGGAAGAGTTCAACGCTGGTGTGCAAGGTTGCATTGAAAACAATGGAATAGAATGTTGTAGTATGTTGTAGTGCTCAGCACTATGTCAGAACCGGTGTGCGGACTGCTTCAGGGGAGCCAGTCAGGGCTAACCTTTTCACTGCCCTAGCCTAGGAGAGATTTGAGTTTTGGCCCCTCTTTTCTAGGACTGGAAGTGAAAAACTGAAGGGAAAAAGTAATAACTGTATGATGATGATGGTGATGGTGATGATGGTGATGGTGATGATGATGATGGTGATATTCGGTGCCCTAGGCGATCACCTACTTTGTCTATGCCTAGAACCGGGCCTGGACCCAGTGCTGTTGGTTCTGAGAGTACACTGAGACTGACTGGCTATAGGAGATGAGCACAAGAGAGACTGAGATTACGTAATCCACAGTCATTTTAAGGCTATATGCTTTCTGGCTAGGATTCCCACTCAAGCCTTTGGCTCTACCAAAGAAGTGCTTTCAAAATCTGCCAAATGGTTTAATCAATTAAATACTGGATCAATAAAAAAAACTTCACAGAAAATATCTGAAGCACACAGCGTGTGCAGATGGGTTGGAGGGATATGAGTTCAACTAGTCATTTCCTGAATGAGACTGCAGGGGACATGCACTAACTGCAGTTCATCAATCATTACTTATAGGAATGATCATAATGTAATAAGTAGATTGAGGAAAAGAATTTAAAGCAATATACCAGAGTAAGTTTAAGCATAGTCCTGCTGCACGAGCCTTCTAACAGCAATATATTTTGCATGAAATGAAAGATTTTCCAACAGCACAGACCTAACACGAACGCGAAACACTTTACATTGAGTCAATGTAACCTCAGATCTTACTTTCGGTTTGCACCAGTCAGGTCCCATTGATTCAGTGTAAAGTGCCTGTTCACTTCTGCGTTCGCGTTCGGTCTGTGCTCTGCCAAATTGTTTTGTTCCACTCGCTAACTAGCGCATTTAGCAAGCTCTTTCAACAGGGCTATGCTTGAATTCACTCCGGTACTCTCCTTTAATTCCCTGTGTATTCCCAAAGATTTCCCATTCCCAGCAGGTCTTACGGCCCATGTATTACCCTCACAGCTGAAGATATTTGCTAAATCAGTGTATTAACCTTGGTCAATAATCAGCTAATTAAGGCTAAGCACATCTGAAGACAGATGGGGTGACTGCGAATCAGTTCCCCCAAATGACCCGCCTCAATCTCATCAGCTGAAATAATTAGGTGTCAACATCCCCTTGGACAACATCACTGAACTTAGGACTGCACCAGCAGCATTGCCTCACTGTATAGTAAGTACTGTACAGCTCTTTTGCTGTTTTTGTTCTATTTTTTCATAAAACAATGCTATTGGTCATACATCATTTTGGTTTGTAAGTGAAGAGTTCAGATGCAAAACCCCCTAAAAACCATTTTTGTGAAAACTGAGTTAATGATATTTTGTGAATCCTGTATAAATCTAGAATATGTAAATGAAATGTTTTTGTGAAAAAATAAAATAAAACCTGCTCCCCGCCGTGTCTAAAATATCTGTTTACAATGAAAACACTGTAAACGCCTGATAAAAAATGGCCTTTTTCTCAAAAAGTGGTCAAGTGGAGTTAGGGGTTTTGCATCTGAACTCTTCAAGTTTTTAAGACATACTGTCCTTAACATGCAACTGTATAATCATATGTTAAGGTATAATGGCAACTTTGACGACAACTTTTTCTTCCCAACAGCTGCAAACAGCAGCAATGGCAGCAGCAGCAGCATTTGGGTTCTCCCTCTCCTGACTCACACATGAATTACACGATTCAACAGAGACTAAAGACCAGCTACTACAGCATCCAATCGGTCTTTGGTATTACTTCAAGGCACTATTCCACTCAGTTTAGGGTTAGGATGAGGGTTGAGGGGGTTAGGGTTATAGAAATAGGGTAAGGGTAGTGCCTTTTAGGCTGTGCTGCCTGGAAGATGCAGTTGGGGGCAAAAAACACCATCAAGCCATCCATCCTAGCCTGACATAGCCCGACCATAATACTGCTGTTCATCCGTATTCATGGTCTGGAGGTTCTTTAACCTGACGCGATTATACTGCGGAGGGGAGGGCATTCACTTCTGGTTTGAAACGATTGGACAGCTCGTCTAATCAGCTTCGCTTATTGGCCGGTAGACTCTCTACCGATGTAAACACGCCCCAGAGGACCGTTCCCAGACCATGGATACGGCTGAACATTCATATTATGGGCGGGCTATGTCAGGCTAATCCAATCCTCCTCCCTCCTCTTCTGTGCCCTTTATCTCCTATCTTCTCCTCTTCTCTCCTCCTCCCCTCTGCTCTTTCATCTCTTCTTCTTCTCCTCATCTGCTCATTCATATCTTCTCTTCTCTTCTTTTCCTCTTCGCTCTTTCGCCTACCCTCTCCTCCCCTCTGCTCATTCACCTCCTCTCTCCTTTCCTCCCCTCTGCTCTTTCCCCTGCTGCTGTAGCTGTAGCAAGGCCAAAAACAATAGCCAGTGATGCAGCATTGAGTCCCAGTGATATATCCCTAAACAATAGCCAATAGCCAGCTATGTAGCTGTAGTGACCCTCAGCGATATATCCCTAAACAATAGCCAATAGCCAGCTATGTAGCTGTAGCGAGTCTCAGTGATATATCCCTAAACAATACCCTATAAAAGAGACAAGGCAGCCGCTGGAAGAGGGTCGTAAACACACCACAGTAGCACAATATGCCAGTAAAGATGTAACTGCCTGCTGCCCCAGCTGTGACTGTTCCTGTGTGTGTGTGTGTGTGTGTGTGTGTGTGTGTGTGTGTGTGTGTGTGTGTATGAAGGACCTGTTCCCCCATGGCTGGGGCAATAAGGGAAGGGGGGTATGGGGGGTTAACTATAACCCCAGTCGGGGTGGCATAGGATGGGGTGGGTGGGGTGGAACCGGAGCTTCAAGCTCAGTCATGAATGTCAATCAGGGTCAGCTATGACCACATGTTAACAACCAATGGGTTTTATTCACACCCTAAATAACATAGAGGTCTCTTCTGTTTACTAGGACTTGACTATGAGATGAGGAAGCGTAACATGCATTGGTTCCACTGATTTATAGACTTTTACTTAATATTCACCAGTGAAATTGCGCAACACAGAATCATGATCATGATGACGACATGCACTTCTAAGGCATGCAATAGAGATACAACGGGGGGGGGGGTTAATCATTAAGAAATACTTTCTCTGCTGTAGGTCTAAAAGCATTTTATACTTTTGGCAAACAAAATCATAGTGCTGCAGCATTAAATGTAGACCCTTTCCCACAAAAAATAAATAAATAAATACAATGCCATTTACTCCATTGAGGTAGAATGATGGCAAACAGCAGAGGGGAGGGGAGAGGGGGGAAGATGGGAAACTATCAGAGCAGAAATAGCTTTATGATATGGTGCAAACTGTGTGCCAAAACAAGAGCCTGTTGGGCTAATTATGTGCTTGAGTCACACAGAGAAAATGTGGAAAGTTGAACTTGGCGCAGGACAGGTCTGAGATTCCTAAGTAGACCCAGCCAGTGATATAATTTTATCACACACTTCAACTGGGCTCTCAGGAGGGACTCCTTGAATATTGATGAGTCTATTTATTAGGAGGCAGTGAAAGGAGCCCTGATTAAAGATGGCGTCATCCTTAGTTCCTAATGACTCCTATTATTGACCACTAGCACATGGGTGGCCTGAGCAGTGGGACAGGGTCTGTGTTGATTGAAAAAGGGGGAGGTCAAAATAGGACCTAATGACCTCAACCACTTGACCACCATGGACTGGTTAAAAACAATGACCTCATTGAAGTCTCCTTTTTGTTCTATTTTGCTGGAGTGTGGATCTAAAAGGTATTGCAATTAAATTATAAGTTAATTTATGAGTACATAGTTATAAACACTGGCCATGTTTTCTTCATTACAATGAAATCAGTAGTAGTACTACTTTGGTAATTAGCCATAAGTGGCATTGCTGTAGTAACAGCCTGTCCATTAAAAAGTAAGATGCTGTTTTCCAACACAACATACGATGGTCCATTATTCATGTATTTCAATGTTATGTTTATACAGCACTAACTCAGCTAAATGCATTGGTGATATTTGTCATTTGATCTGATCTAAGTGATCTTATCATGAAGTTGTGCCCACTATATCAATCAAACAGGTTTCTAGAGTATATTGTTAAAAAAAAAAAAAAAAAATCATCTACCGTTACTGTAAAATAATTTGTGATTGTCATATCTCATGAAAACAGAAAGAATGAAGGCAGGCGGCTAACAGAATTTTCAAGACAATCATGATGAAACGCCCGAACGGAGCGGGGCAGAATAAGGTGGATAACACTATTACATATGCGCAGCTTTACTGTAATGAAAAGAGAAGACCCTCCCTGAGCCGAGCCATCACATGCTCTCTCTCTCTCTCTCTCTCTCTCTCTCTCTCTCTTAATGACAGGCGTGTACTGTATGATCTCCATCAAGCCCAAGGACATGTTCAGTACATGCACTGTAATGGCAGCAATGGACTGCAGGGTTTTAGACGACACTGATCTCTCAGTAGCATTAGTCCAAGTCCAAGGTTGGAGTGACCTTGTGTAATCTTCTTGTGTAATTCACCTCAGCGCTGATGAGGGAGAGAGCAAGATGAGGTCCATAGATAAGCATGGAGACTACAGTATGAGTGATGGAAGAGTCCATTGATAAGCACGGGGGGGGGGGTATGAGTGATGGGTGAGTGTGTATAAATATATCCACCCCCCATCCAGGGATGTTGAGGTTGGCCCAAGATGACACTGATAAGGTATGATCTTCTGATGGACTCTCAGCTGAGTGAGTGAGTGAGTGAGTGTGTGTGAGTGTGTGTGTGTGTATGTATGTGTAAGTGTGTGTGTGTGTGTGTGTGTGTGTGTGTGTGTGTGTGTGTGTGTGTGTGTGTGTGTGTGTGTGTGTGTGTGTGTGTGTGTGTGTGTGACAGTGTGGTCTAATCCCCTTAAGAGGCACATGCAGGATGGGAGCACTACACGTTGGGGCTTTGTCAGCTCCGCAATCACATTAAGGGTACGTGATGCCACAAGTCCCCGAGGGGTCTCCCCCTCAACCCCCACACACACACACACACACACACACACACAAGCAGCAGTATCCTTTCCTGACCGAGCTCAATACGCATCAGCATTTTCCATCACTATCCGTGTCCCTCCCTCCCTCCTGTCTCACCCTCCTCATCTGCGTGAAACCACACTGGAGCATTTCCGCGCCTCTCCGAGCTCCTCAGAGACCAGCTGAGAGTGAGTGTGTGTGCGTGTGTGTGTGTGTGAGTGCGTGTGTGTGTGTGTGCGTGTGTGTGTGAATGTGTGTGCATGAGTGTGTGTGTATGTGTGTGTGTGTGTGAGAGAGAGAGATAGAGTATGTGAGTATACAATATGTGTGCGTGTGTGTGTGTGTGTGTGTGTGTGACTGCTGCTCCACTCTGCTCTGCTTTGGTCTGGTGTGCTCTGGTTTTGTCTGTTCATTCTCTGGGTTCACCAAAGGTGAGTGGTGCACTGAACACTGAACACTGAGCACTGAGCAGTGAGCAGCAGTGTGAGCGAGGTGGTCTTAGCAATGGAAACATGGGGCCTCTCACGAGCAAACCAGAAGTTCACGCTGAGGAGAGCATTACAGGAATAGTTGGGTCTGGGTCGCTTTGCTCTGCTAAAACCGCACATATGTGAACAAGCTGCAGGAGGTCTGCACACAAAGCACAACAGACTGGGAGACTGACTGACTACCGATCGAGTTCCGTTCATTCAGCAACAATTAGCCACGGTAACCTCAGGAAGTAAAACTAAAATCGCGTCTTTTCTATCAAAGTAAAAGCGATCACAAAACTGGTAAAGTCAGAGGGTAAAATAAGAGAAATCTTAATAAGGGAGGTTCTTAGCCTTATACAAATAAAACAACTCGCGTCTATGTTAAAAGTTGAGGTGTGTGAAGGCTCTAAAAGCAGTTTGTGGTCCCATCGTACATCTACGAATACGACGTCAGCGACGATGGCGGAAGAAAGAAACCTGCTGGCGTCGGTGTTGACAGCACTGGTAAGGCTTGTTGTAAACGTATTTAATCTATCCTAAATTCATAGTTTTTGTTTTTATCGATCAGTGCATATACTTGTCTCTACCACTGTCTAAACTAAAGTATCTTTCTCAGCCGGTTTTAACTCTATTAGGTTAAAATTGAAAACGTGTAGCGTTAGCCTATTATCAACCATCTTATCACATGTAGCCTATCCTAAATGATCAAATAGAAAGTATTTTGCTATTTCTCTTAATTTTCGTAGCTAAAACAACAACATTATTTTCTTGCTTTTCTTTACAAAATGTTACTTGTTAAGTTTATACATATTATTATACCCTGAACACTGAACAGTATAAATTTACAATGTAGCTGTTTGGTAAAGCGAACACATAGGCCTAGGCCTATGTGAGTAGGCTATTTTATTATTATGAATATTTGGACTGCAAAATTGGCATTCTCAAGTATACCATCAGTTTGACATCCAAAAACCTCTATGTGCCATTACAATTGATTTATTAAAATATTTTTGATGAACCTGTTAAACAGAAAATTATATAATTTTGGCCTGACTTGTTTGTAGGCTACTTGATAGAAAATGTTTCAATTGTAGTTTGATAGAGATTTCCTGGAAGTTATTATTAAAACTATTTCATTTTTGAATGAATATCATTTGGAGTTAAAGCCTTTTGCATCTCAACTCTTCTCAAAAATCACATACCAAAAGCAACTCACACCTGAAATGGAGGTCCAATGGAGACCCTTTTGCGCAGTGGTGTAGTGGGGATTTTTGAAGTGGGGGTACGCTATTTATGACGCGCCCCCAGGCCCCCCCCCCCCCCCCCCCCAAAAAAAAAAAAAAAACCTTGCTTTATCTCCACTTGCTTACATGATTGTTATTATTAGGCTGCATGATTAACTGTCAATACAGAACTTCTAGCTGCCAGTCCAACGTAAATCAGTGAGTTTCCATTCGAGATTGTTTTTATCATGTTATGGTTTTAACATCATCCATATTCACGTAGGCTAAAATGACTAAAAATAAGCAGATGCCGTTATCTAAGTGGTGTAATGATCTGAACTACTTTACTCCAACTCCAACATGCTGATGCTATAACACGCATATCAACTTAATGCTTTAGCTAGATACAGATAAGCCTGACTATTTTATAAGCATTAACCTTACGGCAAACGACCTGCCTCAGTACGAGTTGAACTTGGCGAAATTTACCGGTAGCCTACTGTTTTGGGGCTACGAATCCAAAATGATGCGTCGTTGCGCTTATTCAAACCAACTTTCAACACTTCAAAGCCCTTACCCGCAGACGCTGCCTCAGTTGAGAGACTAAAAACAAAGCAAAAAGAAAACTCAACGGTGTAACGTACATTTCATGTTTTGGTTAAAACTAACGAAATTGTCATAGCCTGGCTACAGAGCCACGCAGGTCAGGGGGCTGCAGAACTCCAGATTGCGACCGAGGAGTTTGAGTGTGCGTGCCCCTGTCATTCCCCTGGCCCTGTTCATTGGTTTGAAATGTCTAGTCAGTGTATTCTATGCATTGCTTTCACCCTTGCGTCCAACGCCCACCCCTACAAATTCGGTTATGTTCATTGCCGATGCATGTGGTTTAATATATAGGCCTAATTTGTAGGCTTTTTCATTTTTTTTTTTCCACGTGAGAAGTGGGTGGACGGCGTACCCCCGCGTTCCACGCCCACTACACC
>JAODXP020000022.1:29261187-29338754 GCA_027497455.2 Sardinella longiceps | reverse complement strand
GAGTGTTAGCTTTAGGTGTACATGCACTGTGTGTCTGAGGCATTGTACTAACTGCGGTAACAAATCTTATCATATATCAATGTAAATGAAACAGTGAGAGTGGAGTTAGTCTGAACTGGAGTAGAGGAGCACAGAGAAGGACAAACGGAGAGCAGAGCTCAGCAGACTTCACTCACCAATGTAAACAACACACACACACACACACACACACACACACACACACACAGAGCACTGTTTTCTTCCATTCCCCTCCACTCATGTTGTCATCTAGGTGATTCAGCTCTGTGTTTTACACCATGCCCCACACGTTTGATTAGCTATACACACTCTGAACATACATTATTAGGTATACACACACCGCTGCAGTATCACTTGCCATCAGGGTGTGTGTGTGTGTGTGTGTATGTGTTCAGGTGGAGCAGGCAGCTCTTCAAGCAGAGCTCCAGAATGAGAGACAGACCATGGAGAACGTGGAGACTGAAAACCTTATGGAACAGGTGTTGTTTTCAATTTGTTGTATTGCAGTGTAATAACCTAGGTCTTGGCTTAGTATGTATGCATGTTCAGTATAGCTGAAATGGACCACTGAGTTGTTCCTTGATATCACAGTGGAGAGTTTTTAACTAATAATGAGCAGTGTGTGTGTGTGTGTGTGTGTGTGTGTGTGTGTGTGTATGTGTATGTATGTGTGTCTACATGTTTAGGAGGAGAGTGATGGCTTGCGACAGGAGGCGTCTCATCTGCAGGCTAAATTGCAAAGTACCTCAGCTGTCGTCATCCACCCAGACAAACTAACTGTCGTCATCTACCTACTGCAGCGACAGCAGGCCGTCACACACAGCCTCACCTCAGACGCACCTGAAAACAGGTAAAGATCTCTACCTCACCTACTGTAAATTTCTACTTCACCAGTTGTATGTGCAGTGTTATGTGCTGTTGTGTGTTCTGTGTTGTTCAATATTGTTGTGCTATTGTGCATGCAGTGTAGTGTTGTGTTTGCAGTGTTGTTCAGAGCTGTTGTGCTGTTGTGTGTGCACAGTGATGTGAAGTGTGTGTGTGTGTGTGCAATGTTGTAAAGTGCTGTTGTGTATGTGCAGTGATGTGAAATGTTGGTTTGTGTGTGTGTGTGTGTGTGTGTGTGTGTGTGTGTGTGTGTGTACATGTTTAGGAGGAGAGTGATGGCTTGCGACAGGAGGCGTCTCATCTGCAGGCTAAATTGCAAAGTACCTCAGCTGTCGTCATCCACCCAGACAAACTAACTGCCGTCATCTACCTACTGCAGCGACAGCAGGCCGTCACACACAGCCTCACCTCAGACGCACCTGAAAAGAGGTAAAGATCTCTACCTCACCTAAATTTCTACTTCACCTGTTGTATGTGCAGTGTTATGTGCTGTTGTGTTTGCAGCGTTGCTCAGAGCTGTTGTGCTGTTGTGTGTGCGCAGTGACCCAGACAAACTAACTGTCGTCATCTACCTACTGCAGCGACAGAGGCATCACACACAGCCTCACCTCAGACGCACCTGAAAACAGGTAAAGATCTCTACCTCACCTAAATTTCTACTTCACCTGTTGTATGTGCAATGGTATGCGCTGTTGTGTTTGCAGCGTTGCTCAGAGCTGTTGTGCTGTTGTGTGTGCGCAGTGATGTGGAGTGTGTGTGTGTGTGTGTGTGTGTGTGTGCGTGCGTTGTAAAGTGCTGTGTGTGTGCAGTGATGTGAATTGTTGGTTTGTGTGTGTGTGTGTTTGTGTGTGTGTGTGTGTGTGTGTAGTATTGTTTAAAATGTTATTTGGTGTTGTACTATTGTGTGTGCAGTGTGGGGCTCCTCTCAAGAATGCTGCAGTGGAGGAGCGTCTGAAGGAGCTGCAGCAGGAGGTTTGGCGTCTGGTCAAGGAGGAGAAGCAGCAGCAGAAAGAGGAGGAGAGAGAGGACAGCAGGCATTAAGTCATTCTCTCATTCTAATGTCTGTTAACTGGACAGAAAATTGTAGAAACAATTTTGATAAGCATTGTTTCTGCCAAACATCACAGAAACCTGATTGTATTTCTGTGTACTTGTATTTCAATACCTTACTTGTATAATTTGTAAATATTGGCCTTCATTCAATCATTCATTCTTTTCTGCTCGTGGAAGCTTGCTTTGCTTGGTGTTTAATGGGATGGCAATAAAACAGTTGATCCTAAAGGAACCTCTGTGACCTTTCTCTGGTTGGCTAAAGCATGTTCTGACTACTGCAGTTAGCACTCTTGTCAAGACCAAGGTCAAGAGTTCATATTTGAATAACTGGTGTAAGCCCTACCATAGTTAATGTCACACATGGGATTGGTGATCATTACACACAGGGATAACAGTTCTTTTTTCCATACATCAAACATCATGTTCATCATGTGATCATATTTGACATCTGACATCTAGGTGTCATATGTGCCATGTATTAATTTTTGTCACCAATTGCTGGTTTAACCCTATCATGGCCCAATTGACCTGTGGAATTTATGCACATTGAGACCTAGGGTTAGCATATCCAATTTCCATTCATCATTAACGGAAGAAATTTGGCTTGTGACATCTATGTATAACATTAAATATGTGAGTACAAACAAATTCAAGTTCATGCAAACCCATTTTTCTGAGTCTACTAGATGTCCTGAACATATTTCAAAATACTTTTAATCAGGCACAATCTTTAGTTTGAGCAGTAGAGAGACATATGTGTAACATGGTCCTCCCATTGAAATCAATGTAATTCTTCAATGTGATGTCATCGGTTGTGTTCAAAGTACTGTTGTTATTGTGGCGACGCAAAATATGGGTGGCAGACCCATTTTTCTGAATCTACTAGATGTCCTGAACATATTTCAAAATACATTTAATCAGGCACAATCTTTAGTTTAAGCAGTGGAGAGTGATATAAGTAACATGGTCCTCCCATTGAAATCAATGTAATTCGCCAATGTGATGTCATCGGTTGTGTTCAAAGTACTGTTGTTATTGTGGCGACGCAAAATATGGGTGGCAAACCCATTTTTGTAAGTCTACCAGGTGTCCTGAACATATTTCAAAATACATTTAATCAGGCACAATCTTTAGTTTAAGCAGTGGAGAGTGATATAAGTAACATGGTCCTCCCATTGAAATCAATGTAATTCTTTAATGTGATGTCATCGGTTGTGTTCAAAGTATTGTTGTTATTGTGGCGACGCAAAATATGGGTGTCAGACCCATTTTTCTAAGTCTACCAGGTGTCCTGAACATATTTCAAAATACATTTAATCAGGCACAATCTTTAGTTTAAGCAGTGGAGAGTGATATAAGTAACATGGTCCTCCCATTGAAATCAATGTAATTCTTTAATGTGATGTCATCGGTTGTGTTCAAAGTACTGTTGTTATTGTGGCGACGCAAAATATGGGTGTCAGACCCATTTTTCTAAGTCTACCAGGTGTCCTGAACATATTTCAAAATACATTTAATCAGGCACAATCTTTAGTTTAAGCAGTGGAGAGTGATATAAGTAACATGGTCCTCCCATTGAAATCAATGTAATTCGCCAATGTGATGTCATCGGTTGTGTTCAAAGTACTGTTGTTATTGTGGCGACGCAAAATATGGGTGTCAGACCCATTTTTCTAAGTCTACCAGGTGTCCTGAACATATTTCAAAATACATTTAATCAGGCACAATCTTTAGTTTGAGCAGTAGAGAGACATATGTGTAACATGGTCCTCCCATTGAAATCAATGTAATTCTTTAATGTGATGTCATCGGTTGTGTTCAAAGTACTGTTGTTATTGTGGCGACGCAAAATATGGGTGTCAGACCCATTTTTCTGAGTCTACTAGGTGTCCTGAACATATTTCAAAATACATTTAATCAGGCACAATCTTTAGTTTAAGCAGTGGAGAGTGATATAAGTAACATGGTCCTCCCATTGAAATCAATGTAATTCTTTAATGCGATGTCATCGGTTGTGTTCAAAGTATTGTTGTTATTGTGGCGACGCAAAATATGGGTGGCAGACCCATTTTTCTGAGTCTACCAGGTGTCCTGAACATATTTCAAAATACATTTAATCAGGCACAATCTTTAGTTTAAGCAGTGGAGAGTGATATAAGTAACATGGTCCTCCCATTGAAATCAATGTAATTCGCCAATGTGATGTCATCGGTTGTGTTCAAAGTACTGTTGTTATTGTGGCGACGCAAAATATGGGTGTCAGACCCATTTTTCTAAGTCTACCAGGTGTCCTGAACATATTTCAAAATACATTTAATCAGGCACAATCTTTAGTTTAAGCAGTGGAGAGTGATATAAGTAACATGGTCCTCCCATTGAAATCAATGTAATTCTTTAATGTGATGTCATCGGTTGTGTTCAAAGTACTGTTGTTATTGTGGCGACGCAAAATATGGGTGTCTGACCCATTTTTCTAAGTCTACCAGGTGTCCTGAACATATTTCAAAATACATTTAATCAGGCACAATCTTTAGTTTAAGCAGTGGAGAGTGATATAAGTAACATGGTCCTCCCATTGAAATCAATGTAATTCTTTAATGTGATGTCATCGGTTGTGTTCAAAGTACTGTTGTTATTGTGGCGACGCAAAATATGGGTGTCTGACCCATTTTTCTAAGTCTACCAGGTGTCCTGAACATATTTTAAAATACATTTAATCAGGCACAATCTTTAGTTTAAGCAGTGGAGAGTGATATAAGTAACATGGTCCTCCCATTGAAATCAATGTAATTCGCCAATGTGATGTCATCGGTTGTGTTCAAAGTGTTGTTGTTATTGTGGCGACGCAAAATATGGGTGTCAGACCCATTTTTCTAAGTCTACCAGGTGTCCTGAACATATTTCAAAATACATTTAATCAGGCACAATCTTTAGTTTAAGCAGTGGAGAGTGATATAAGTAACATGGTCCTCCCATTGAAATCAATGTAATTCGCCAATGTGATGTCATCGGTTGTGTTCAAAGTACTGTTGTTATTGTGGCGACGCAAAATATGGGTGTCAGACCCATTTTTCTAAGTCTACCAGGTGTCCTGAACATATTTCAAAATACATTTAATCAGGCACAATCTTTAGTTTAAGCAGTGGAGAGTGATATAAGTAACATGGTCCTCCCATTGAAATCAATGTAATTCGCCAATGTGATGTCATCGGTTGTGTTCAAAGTACTGTTGTTATTGTGGCGACGCAAAATATGGGTGTCTGACCCATTTTTCTAAGTCTACCAGGTGTCCTGAACATATTTCAAAATACATTTAATCAGGCACAATCTTTAGTTTAAGCAGTGGAGAGTGATATAAGTAACATGGTCCTCCCATTGAAATCAATGTAATTCGCCAATGTGATGTCATCGGTTGTGTTCAAAGTACTGTTGTTATTGTGGCGACGCAAAATATGGGTGTCTGACCCATTTTTCTAAGTCTACCAGGTGTCCTGAACATATTTCAAAATACATTTAATCAGGCACAATCTTTAGTTTAAGCAGTGGAGAGTGATATAAGTAACATGGTCCTCCCATTGAAATCAATGTAATTCGCCAATGTGATGTCATCGGTTGTGTTCAAAGTACTGTTGTTATTGTGGCGACGCAAAATATGGGTGTCTGACCCATTTTTCTAAGTCTACCAGGTGTCCTGAACATATTTCAAAATACATTTAATCAGGCACAATCTTTAGTTTAAGCAGTGGAGAGTGATATAAGTAACATGGTCCTCCCATTGAAATCAATGTAATTCTTTAATGTGATGTCATCGGTTGTGTTCAAAGTGTTGTTGTTATTGTGGCGACGCAAAATATGGGTGTCAGACCCATTTTTCTAAGTCTACCAGGTGTCCTGAACATATTTCAAAATACATTTAATCAGGCACAATCTTTAGTTTAAGCAGTGGAGAGTGATATAAGTAACATGGTCCTCCCATTGAAATCAATGTAATTCTTTAATGTGATGTCATCGGTTGTGTTCAAAGTACTGTTGTTATTGTGACGACGCAAAATATGGGTGTCTGACCCATTTTTCTAAGTCTACTAGTGTCTTGAACATATTTCAAAATACATTTAATCAGGCACAATCTTTAGTTTAAGCAGTGGAATCTAGCTAGTGTCCTGAACATATTTCAAAATACATTTAATCAGGCACAATCTTTAGTTTGAGCAGTAGAGAGTGATATAAGTAACATGGTCCTCCCATTGAAATCAATGTAATTCGCCAATGTGATGTCATCGGTTGTGTTCAAAGTGTTGTTGTTATTGTGGCGACGCAAAATATGGGTGTCAGACCCATTTTTCTAAGTCTACCAGGTGTCCTGAACATATTTCAAAATACATTTAATCAGGCACAATCTTTAGTTTAAGCAGTGGAGAGTGATATAAGTAACATGGTCCTCCCATTGAAATCAATGTAATTCTTTAATGTGATGTCATCGGTTGTGTTCAAAGTACTGTTGTTATTGTGGCGACGCAAAATATGGGTGTCAGACCCATTTTTCTAAGTCTACCAGGTGTCCTGAACATATTTCAAAATACATTTAATCAGGCACAATCTTTAGTTTAAGCAGTGGAGAGTGATATAAGTAACATGGTCCTCCCATTGAAATCAATGTAATTCTTTAATGTGATGTCATCGGTTGTGTTCAAAGTACTGTTGTTATTGTGGCGACGCAAAATATGGGTGTCTGACCCATTTTTCTAAGTCTACCAGGTGTCCTGAACATATTTCAAAATACATTTAATCAGGCACAATCTTTAGTTTAAGCAGTGGAGAGTGATATAAGTAACATGGTCCTCCCATTGAAATCAATGTAATTCTTTAATGTGATGTCATCGGTTGTGTTCAAAGTACTGTTGTTATTGTGGCGACGCAAAATATGGGTGTCTGACCCATTTTTCTAAGTCTACCAGGTGTCCTGAACATATTTCAAAATACATTTAATCAGGCACAATCTTTAGTTTAAGCAGTGGAGAGTGATATAAGTAACATGGTCCTCCCATTGAAATCAATGTAATTCTGCTAATGTGATGTCATCGGTTGTGTTCAAAGTACTGTTGTTATTGTGGCGACGCAAAATATGGGTGTCAGACCCATTTTTCTAAGTCTACCAGGTGTCCTGAACATATTTCAAAATACATTTAATCAGGCACAATCTTTAGTTTAAGCAGTGGAGAGTGATATAAGTAACATGGTCCTCCCATTGAAATCAATGTAATTCTTTAATGTGATGTCATCGGTTGTGTTCAAAGTATTGTTGTTATTGTGGCGACGCAAAATATGGGTGTCAGACCCATTTTTCTAAGTCTACCAGGTGTCCTGAACATATTTCAAAATACATTTAATCAGGCACAATCTTTAGTTTAAGCAGTGGAGAGTGATATAAGTAACATGGTCCTCCCATTGAAATCAATGTAATTCGCCAATGTGATGTCATCGGTTGTGTTCAAAGTACTGTTGTTATTGTGGCGACGCAAAATATGGGTGTCAGACCCATTTTTCTAAGTCTACCAGGTGTCCTGAACATATTTCAAAATACATTTAATCAGGCACAATCTTTAGTTTAAGCAGTGGAGAGTGATATAAGTAACATGGTCCTCCCATTGAAATCAATGTAATTCTTTAATGTGATGTCATCGGTTGTGTTCAAAGTACTGTTGTTATTGTGGCGACGCAAAATATGGGTGTCTGACCCATTTTTCTAAGTCTACCAGGTGTCCTGAACATATTTCAAAATACATTTAATCAGGCACAATCTTTAGTTTAAGCAGTGGAGAGTGATATAAGTAACATGGTCCTCCCATTGAAATCAATGTAATTCTTTAATGTGATGTCATCGGTTGTGTTCAAAGTACTGTTGTTATTGTGGCGACGCAAAATATGGGTGTCTGACCCATTTTTCTAAGTCTACCAGGTGTCCTGAACATATTTCAAAATACATTTAATCAGGCACAATCTTTAGTTTAAGCAGTGGAGAGTGATATAAGTAACATGGTCCTCCCATTGAAATCAATGTAATTCGCTAATGTGATGTCATCGGTTGTGTTCAAAGTACTGTTGTTATTGTGGCGACGCAAAATATGGGTGTCAGACCCATTTTTCTAAGTCTACCAGGTGTCCTGAACATATTTCAAAATACATTTAATCAGGCACAATCTTTAGTTTAAGCAGTGGAGAGTGATATAAGTAACATGGTCCTCCCATTGAAATCAATGTAATTCTTTAATGTGATGTCATCGGTTGTGTTCAAAGTGTTGTTGTTATTGTGGCGACGCAAAATATGGGTGTCAGACCCATTTTTCTAAGTCTACCAGGTGTCCTGAACATATTTCAAAATACATTTAATCAGGCACAATCTTTAGTTTAAGCAGTGGAGAGTGATATAAGTAACATGGTCCTCCCATTGAAATCAATGTAATTCTTTAATGTGATGTCATCGGTTGTGTTCAAAGTACTGTTGTTATTGTGGCGACGCAAAATATGGGTGTCTGACCCATTTTTCTAAGTCTACCAGGTGTCCTGAACATATTTCAAAATACATTTAATCAGGCACAATCTTTAGTTTAAGCAGTGGAGAGTGATATAAGTAACATGGTCCTCCCATTGAAATCAATGTAATTCTTTAATGTGATGTCATCGGTTGTGTTCAAAGTACTGTTGTTATTGTGGCGACGCAAAATATGGGTGTCAGACCCATTTTTCTGAGTCTACTAGATGTCCTGAACATATTTCAAAATACATTTAATCAGGCACAATCTTTAGTTTAAGCAGTGGAGAGTGATATAAGTAACATGGTCCTCCCATTGAAATCAATGTAATTCTTTAATGTGATGTCATCGGTTGTGTTCAAAGTGTTGTTGTTATTGTGGCGACGCAAAATATGGGTGTCAGACCCATTTTTCTAAGTCTACCAGGTGTCCTGAACATATTTCAAAATACATTTAATCAGGCACAATCTTTAGTTTAAGCAGTGGAGAGTGATATAAGTAACATGGTCCTCCCATTGAAATCAATGTAATTCGCCAATGTGATGTCATCGGTTGTGTTCAAAGTACTGTTGTTATTGTGGCGACGCAAAATATGGGTGGCAAACCCATTTTCCTGAGTCTACTAGATGTCCTGAACATATTTCAAAATACATTTAATCAGGCACAATCTTTAGTTTAAGCAGTGGAGAGTGATATAAGTAACATGGTCCTCCCATTGAAATCAATGTAATTCGCCAATGTGATGTCATCGGTTGTGTTCAAAGTACTGTTGTTATTGTGGCGACGCAAAATATGGGTGGCAGACCCATTTTTGTAAGTCTACCAGGTGTCCTGAACATATTTCAAAATACATTTAATCAGGCACAATCTTTAGTTTAAGCAGTGGAGAGTGATATACGTAACATGGTCCTCCCATTGAAATCAATGTAATTCTTTAATGTGATGTCATCGGTTGTGTTCAAAGTGTTGTTGTTATTGTGGCGACGCAAAATATGGGTGGCAGACCCATTTTTGTAAGTATACCAGGTGTCCTGAACATATTTCAAAATACACTTAATCAGGCACAATCTTTAGTTTGAGCAGTAGAGAGACATATGTGTGGCATGGCCCTCCCATTGAAATCAATGTAATTCGCCAATGTGATGTCATCGGTTGTATTCAAATTATTGTGGTTATTGTGGCGACGCAAAATATGGATGACAAACCCATTTTCTTGAGTCTACTAATGTCATCGGTTATTTTCAAATTATTATGGCTATTCACTAAATTGTGTAGCACTTACTGTATGTTACTGGGACCAATGTAGCCACACTCTATAAGACACTAGGTTCCCTGAGTTGCGGAAAAACATACACCTGAGGCAGAGATAAAGTTAACTATCCACAGCTTTAATTTGTACAGATGTGTTGCAGTGAAAATGTGTATTTAGTGTGAAATTGTTCAAATGTCCCTTATGGTATGCTTCTTTTTGGAAAAAAAGGTGTGGGTGGGGATCTTATCTGAAATCCACGTGCAAGGTGACGAAGTTCACGCAGACGGTGAAGAGACCATGCAGCAGTTGGCTGCAGGCTCGGCGCTTGACAAGTGTTCTGGACTGGCTCTCCATCTTCAGGAATTCTGGAATCTTCTTCAGTAATAAACGATATACACAAAACAATGTGCAACATTATCAAATCATATCTTTTTCCCAATGAGATCTCATTTAAAAGGTTTTGCTATGGCATCAAAATATTCAACAGGCATAACACTCATTTCATTTAATAATTTACTAATTTCACAACACTACAACATTACAATAAGGTTGTTGCAATTCCCCATTCTGATAATTGGTATGTAGTTATTTTTTTCTCTCTCTCTTTTCTCATTTTGTTATTTCTACCACATGATTTTAAGTTAATTATTTCATTTGTTGTAATCCTGGTACCTTTTGTTAGCATGTAACCATGTTTTCTCTTCTATAACTAAAATAATACTACTAATAATAACAGAGAGCGCAGACCTCCGCCAAAGCAATGTGGTCACAGACACAATATACATTCCAGATCATGTTCTGGATCACCGATCGCCACCAAAATGTAATCAGCTCTTGCATTGTACGAAAATTTCATCCGTGCAGTAGGCCTTCTTTTTGAGTTATCCTGCTGACAAACAGACAAACAAACAAACAGACAGACAAACCAACGCGACTGGAAATAACCTCCTTGGTGGAGGTAATAATAATAATAATAATAATAATAATATATTATCCATTCGTGTATAGCTTATAGTCAGTTGGCCTAACGTCCTTTGTCAAGATAGATGCAGAATATAATTAGAACATTAGCCCATTTGATAGAACAATCAATGTTCTCATCGTCAGTACTATAAACTTTTGCATGTAGCTTCAACAACAAAACTATGCTTTTGCACGTAGCTTCAACAACTTTGCACAACATTGCATAACTCTACGATTGATCTCACCTCTAGGTACGCTTGTAACAATGCAACTAAAGATTTAAATAACGCTAGTCTACATATTCATATAATAAAATAATAACTTGCTCGTTACTCAGTGCTACAGACGTTTCGTTGCGCTTTCAGCGCATTGCCGATGAGGGACTTCTATTTTGATACAATGTACCCGGAAGTGATCTTACCTAATTTGCATTACTGTTGCTGGCTGAACACTGCTTACCGATCGGGCATTCGAGCGAGACAGGAACTGATTGTTGTGGGCTGTTGGCTTGGAGATAGCAGTTCCATCATAATCACACACATGTATACAGTTCATATACACACACTCACATACAGATACACATACACACACAAGATAGACAAGCATACACACACACACACACACACACACACTCTCACATATTCAGATACTGTACATGCACACACACACACACACACACACAAACATACTCTCTGTCTGTCTCTCTCTCTCTCTCTCTCACACACACACACACACACACACACACACACACACACACACACAAAGAGAGTCCCCGTGCAGATGCACAATTGAACCTCTTCGCCACACGGCCCTGCGCTTCCTGTTTGGACCAATACAGAAGCCTGCTTCCTGTTCCCCCCCCTCTGACACACACAAACACACACACACACACAAACACACACACACACACACACGGTGTGGCTTTGAGCTGGGGTTTGGATCCCATCCTGTTCCATAAAGTAGCACTAACTGGTCCCACAGACTCCTTGGGCATGAGGGGTATGTGCCCTGAGGTTTCACTATGACAGATTTACCCTGAGTGCCTGAGAGACGAGTACCAGATGCCTATGGAAGAATGGCATTTTGGGCACCCTCCAACAATCACAGTGTCATACCAGTGTCATAATCTATTATGTTAATAATATATTCTACTCTATCTATGTTAAACTAAATAAAAACGTCCGCACACCGGCTCCGACACAGTGCTGAGCACTCTGCTTCCAATATTCTATTCCATTATTTTCAATGCAAACCCGCACACCGGCGCCTAACTCTTCCACCATCGATTGTCGATTAGGATTGAAGTCTATTTTGTCAAAGCCGTCCATTGATATCCATTGTTAATTCCACAGGCTACTGTACTAGGTTTGTTTGCGGAGGCCCTTATACTATATTTTACCAGTCACCTGCTCCTGACTAGTCCTTGCACCTGTGGCTCAGATTCACCCCAGATACGGGCCAGCTCCGTATCTTACTTGGATCAGAACCTGGGCATTAACAGGTTCAGATGAGTTCCTGAAGAATCCAGCTGAACACACAGCAGTAAAGTCTTCCTGCCTGCAGCCTGGCAGAATCAGATGCACAAGTATCCAATCCATCAGTACGCATCAATTATGTGACTAAAGGTTTAAAAGCTTTTTAAAGTATTTGTGTGAGTCACACACTCAAGTTACCTTCTAAATAAACAGCTGCTTTCACCAGGCTACGTGGTAGTGTCTGCCAGGGCATATACAGTAATAATCATTTATCCAGACGCAGAGTGTCCGCAAATGTGCCCAGGCTTGTATGGATCTCTGGGCCAAATCTGATCAAGCTTTGGTCAAGTCAAGTTAAATGTATTTATATAGCACATTTTTTTATCCAAAGCACTTTATCCAAAGCACTTTACAATGTGTAGCACTGGGTTCTTTACGACAAGTGTCATTAGGATCTTATATGACGACTGTGATCTAGGAACTCAGTTTAAAGTCTTATCCGAAAGAGAGCACTGGGTGCACATGATGGCTGCATGTGGGGGTTTAAAATGGACAGGTTGCCATCAGCATGTCACGTGATGAAACCTCATCTCATCTGTCTGCAATTTCCATTCTGCTGAAGCTTTATTTCTCCTTCACCGACTCCAATCAGCAACTGTGACGTCAGCACAACTGATTGCATCTCCTTCCCCACCCCCTCCAGAATTCCTTTATCTTCCTCTCTCTCTCTCTCTCTCTCCCTCTCTCTCTTTCTTTCTCTCCCTCTGTGTACCCTGGAAGAACGAAATGAAGCGGATATGCAGATGAATGAGGGAAAGGTAGAGAAGGAAGGTATAGAGAAAGAGAGGAAGATACCACAGGGTTACAGAGAGAGAGAGAGGGACAGAGAGAGAAAGATAGAGAGAAAGAGAGCAAGATAACACAGGGTTACTGACAGATAGAGAAAAAGAGGGAGAAAAGGAGGGAGAGGGACAGAGAGAACAAGTGGGAGAAAAAGAGAGAGAGGGACAGAGAGAGAAAGAGTGCAGGAGTGAGAGCACATTCAGCATGGCCCAGCTGCAGTCATTTCCAGCCACTCACACACACACACACACACACACACACACAAACACACACACACACTCACACACACACACACACACACACACACACACACACACACACACACACACACACACACACACACACACACACACACACACACACACACACACACACACCAAAAGCTGCCTGGGCTGGGCTGCTACTGTGCTCTTGTGTCAGTAGGACAGTGGGAGACACCTCTCCACAGCAGACAGCTTTCAGCTGGAGCAGCATGGCCACCGGTTCATTCAGCACGGAGAAACACAAAGGCACTCCACTCCACTCCAGTCCATCCACACACACACAAATGACTGCCCCTGACCGAGCGTGAAACTCTGGTGACACTCGCACAATCACACAATCAGTTGTGCAAGACTGTAACAGTGGCACACCTTCAGCATAGACACATGCAGTCAGTCAGTGAAATAAAACAGTGAACTTGCAAGCTGAGGTTTCAGGCAACATTTCGCATTAAAGGAAAATTCCAGTGTAAATGGGCCCATAGCCCTGTTGTTCAAACTCACCAAGTGCTGTAGGTAGGAAAAAAGAAGCAGAATTTTATACAACATGGACCGGGAAAGTGAACCGGCAACTAACACTACGTGAATGGGGCATAACAACTTACTTTCAGTTTCATTTCATTATGCCCCATTCACTCAGCATTAATCAGTTTGTTATTCGGTCCATGTAGCATCAAATGTTCTTGACAACATTGAGGTACCTGGAGCAACAGGGCTTTGGAATGATTCACACCCAATGTCTCCTTTAAAGGAGAGTACCGGAGTGAATTCAAGCATAGCCCTGTTGAAAGAGCTTGTTAAATGTGCTAGTTAGCGAGTGGAACAAAATAATTTGGTACAGCACAGATCGAACGTGAACGCAGAAGCGAACAGGCACTTTACACTGAATCAATGGGACCTGCCTGTTGGAAACCAAAAGTAAGATCTGAGGTTACATTGACTCAATGTGTAAAGTGTTTCGCGTTCGCGTTAGGTCTGTGCTGTTCGAAAAACTTTCATTTCATGCTAAATATATTGCTGTTAGATGGCTTGTGCAGCAGGGCTATGCTTAAACCGGACTTATACTTTAATGTAACTCAGTTTTATAGCTTTTGATCGGTGAGGGAGTTGAGAGGAGATATTCCAGAATCCTCCTGGTGGAAAGTTCCAGAATGCCACAGTGAGGAGGGAAGGGAGATGGACCCAGACCCAGACTGAAGCCATGAGACCAACAGTGCTCCATGAAAGAATGTGCCCGTACAGTGATGTCATTGTTCAAGACTGGTGAGCAGATCCCTGCTGTTTGTGTGTGTGTGTGTGTGTGTGTGTGTGTGTGTGTGTAGCTGAGAGTGTGGGAGGTCTAGAGTGGCACACAAATGCTTCTGGTGCTAATGAGCGGAACAGATGAGGGGAAACTCACCAAGGCCCAGCACATGGTGTGTGCGTGTGTGTGTGTGTGTGTGTGTGGCTGGGTTTGTATATCTGTGCCTTATACAGGCTCATTGTGTGTGTGTGTGTGTGTGTGTGTGTGTGTGTGTGTGTGTGTGTGTGTGAGAGAGAGTGTACGTCTACACTGTATGTGTGTCTGGGTGTGTGTATGAGTGCAGTGTGAACAGGTGCGTTGTGTGTGTGTGTGTGTGTCTGTATGACTAGTTACTCCTTTGAATAAATGACGTACAGTATGACCAACTCTATTTACTGTGACATGAATGGATCTCTGAGAGTAAAAGGGGGTGCCGTTTTTATTCATGTCTATCTTCATACACTTGTCTTGTATTAATGTTTGGACAGTCATGTTGGGGACCAGGCAGATTAAATGTTGAAAACGTTGTCAGAGACGCTTGATTAAGGATGACATCATCCCCTCTCATTGGTCTTCTATATATTGACAAGAAGCTAACAACCAGTTAAATCCAAATCAGTCTTCACTGGCTCTGTGTCAAATGAGTAAAAAAAGGAGCGAAAGCAGAAAACCAGACGTGCATTGCTCAAGCCTGACCTGACATCTTTGCAATCTCTCTCCCTGCATTGAACACCATGGCACCAATCATGCAGCCCCCATCCCCGTCCAGCTTGTGCAACCCGGCATGGGAGTAGTTGAACGTCCTCCCCTCCTCTCCCCTCCCCTCCCTGGCTTGCCTCCCTCCCTGCCTGCCTGCCTGGGTGCCTGCCTGCCTGCTTGCCCTCCAGAGCTCTGCCTCACTGGATGCCAGGCATAGTTGGTGCTTGGTGCTAAAGGGTGGAGGCCGCTAACTCTACTCTCTCCGGACGCCTGGTCTGTGCCTGGCTCACGCTCAGAGGATAGCAGAGGATAGTGTTAGAGGAGCAGCTGTTTAGAGCGCAGTAAACACCACTGAGGGGCCTCCCTGCTCGACTGGAGACTCGTGCCTCTGCTGCACCTCCCTGACGCACTAAGTCTGTTTATTCTCTAAGCTAAGCTAATTGTGTTGAGTTCCCCTCATAGCTTTCAAACACTGGCCGGCTCAGTGACGACCCGAGGAGGGGTTGGTGGTGGGGGTAGGGGGGGGGGAGCAGCAGCTGTTGTTATTTGTTTGGTTTATTTCTTCTCATTGGCTATAAAAGTATGAAGCATTTATTTGTTATCATTTACAAGCACCACTCCGTTTGGATGCGTTCCTGACATCTCCTGGGGGTCATCTCCAGAGAGAGGCGAGACGACTGTGTCGCGTTATGACAGGAAAGCAAACTGATCGGTAGTTTAATCTGGGGCAGACACTTGTGCACAGGAAGTCCTAACGCTGACATTTTGTTTGCCTTCTCTGACCTCCTGCATGCATGGGAACTGCTCCTGCTCCTGCTCCCTGTCCTTCTCAAAACAGGAAAGCTCAGAAACTCAATATCAAAACTTTTGGGGGAAAAGCTCCCTCTGGTTAGCCGTGATGATGACCAAGAGGGACGAAAGGCCCATGATTCTCTTTTTGAACTCCTGAACCAGAGAGGGTTAGAGTGGAGCGGTCAGTATTCCATGACCTTGGCCTGAACTCTTTAGCTCTTTCTTGCAAGTCTTTGCATGCGGTTCCACCAGTAAAATCCTTTTCTTTTTTTACTTGTACATCATAGCCCAGGTTAATGTCATTTTATTTGAACATAAGCCAACACCACAGTCCTGAGAGTTTGAGATAACATCGTTTATGCTTGCTGTATGATGTACTGTACATACATGTACATTGACTCAGTGAGCTCTATCACCACCCAGCAGCATCCAAAGCCAAATTAGTCAGATGAGGAGAAGAATCTGTTGAGAGCATTGAGAGGGAGGGGTCAACATGCCACAGTTTCAGCACAGAGAGTTCCTGATTAAGACATCTCAAGGAATGCAGGACTAGAGAGCTGACCAATACACTTCACTGTGAACTTTTTTGGAATAATGATTGCCTAACAGGGAACGCCGCCTGCTTGCTTCTATCAAGCATGGTGTTTGTCAGAAAGGTTTGCTTTACTTTAGGGGTGATTGAACAGAACATTAGAGATTTACACTTTTTTAATGTGAAAAGTGAATGTTGTTTTGCTGTGGAATGTAGCTCTTCCAAGTAGGCTAAAAGTGAAAACAATGGCTGAATCCCAATGTCCACCCTCTTCCCTAAGCCTTGAACCCTCAAATACTTAACTAAAATGACCCTGCTTTATGATTGGCCAGTTCATGACAGTTAAGTAAGTCTATGAGGGTTCAGGGCTTAGGGCTTATGGTGGACATTGGGATTCAGCCAAGTGAGTGCTTGTTTTATTCAAGTCTGCATATAGTATTGGATTTCATCCAGAAAGTTTAAGCACCCAGTGTATAACGCAAGTTATATATAACTAGTGTTGAGCGAGTGTTATAACGAGTGTTGAGTGCGCTTCCTTGACTTAAGTTCAGACATAGACTCTAATTTGGATTCCTTCCTGATCATCTCCATCACCTTGCATGCCTGACAGTAAGGAGATGAAAAATCTGCACAGGAGCTCAAGGTAACAGCCTGGCTCACTAATAGTCAGAGATGCTGATGGTGCAAAGCTGCAGTTCCTGGAAGGACACACGGTACAGTAGGGCAGGCAGCTCACAGCAACACTGGTGCCAGTGCTGGTTTGTCCCCGGCACGGTGACGGCACTACTGGTGCACTTCTGTCAATAACTCAAATTGAATTTAGACGCTGCTAAATGAATAGTGTCCTCGCCCAGTCCTCTACAGCAACTGCCATTTATAAACAATGACAAGGCTCATTGTCATTTTTCACAAATGACAAGGGTCTATGATTGCATTTCAATGGTAAATTTAAGATGCCCTAACAACATGTAAAATGATAGTGGGATGCTTTTGAATCTGTTTTGAATCACTTTCAAGGATGTACTGCATTCTGAAACTCTTCCATTATCTTCCATATTCTTCACTGAGTTTCACAGCATGTAGTAGGCTATGGAAGTCTGTCTGTGTGTTCTCCACTTGTGGGAAAAATAACTTAATGGGACTTTAGACACCCATCCATCGCCACGTGAAAAGCTCACATGTTGAGGCGCTGGGACGCGGCTGATGCCTGAAACTTGCCCAGGGGGCTTTTCTCATCTCTCTCAGCCCCCCTGAGATTACAACAGAGGTACGAACAACACCCCATCTAACCCCTCGCATTCATGTGCCCTGGAGTATAAACGATGTGATTTTTTTCCACCGGTCTGGTGATGTGCGTACTATGCGTGCAAGGCAAGCTCGCAAACTCACTGAAGCTGAGCGTGAGCGCGCAAATCTGTGTGTGTGTGTGTGGGGGGGGGGGTCCTCGGGGGTCAGCGGGAAAGTGAGAATCGCCCCTTAATACGTGCATGACTGACTTGTGAGAGTACATGTGAGAGAACCGCAATGTTTTTCTTCTGCGCAAAAACACCCCGGGAGGCACTGTTTTCCCACACACACACTCGCGTGCGCACGCACACACACACACACACACACACACACACACACACACACACACACACAAGAATCTAGCATCAAGCTCAATCAGAAATCAAACTAGCAAAGTACGGTAGGAAACATTGTAGATTTGCTTAGAATAGGCCAATAATACTCTCTGAGTTCAGCAATAACAGATGAGTGTCCAGCTGTAACATAGGGACTCTTCGGACATTTGTGAAGAAGACATGCATGTGCTCACACATCCCTGCTGTAAATCACCCAGAACAAAACTTGCAGGTGTCCCCCGAGATACTTCTGAAGCCCTTCCTTTGACTTTCGTTTCAGTGATGAATTTCATTGCCAAACAACGATTAAAGTATGCTATGCTACTTGCTACTTCAGCAAAGTTACTCATTGCAACCCACGCCTATGGGATAAAGCAGTAGCCTAATGATATTACCCCACAGAAAATGACAGCTTACCTCGGTTGGTTTTGAATGTGCAGGTGAAAGAGGGGAGAGTAAAGTTATCCCAATCTCAGCGTGACAAACCGGGGATTTGACTCGTTCTGCACTGGCACTGCCTCTCCCCGTCTCCGGACCCGAAACTGTTTAGATAATAAGTTAGGAAGATCGAGCCCGCAGATCACCGCATCCCGGGGCGTGCGCACCTCCGTGCTCGAGCTGATGTTGCTATTATGTACAACCCGCTGGCTCATGCTTTCACTAGAGCGCGTGTGCGTCAAAGCGATGCTGCGTCGTCTGCAGCTGGCGATTAGACATTCCATTCCAGCTCCCGTGGACATGCCCGGGGGACAAGCTTTGAGAAACACGTAAAGCACTTTTACGACCGGGGTCACCTCCAGAAAGATAAACCTTCCTCTCCCTCCTTCTGTGCCTTTTTGATGTTACCAGGACGTCAACACGGGACCTCATGTTTAGCCTTAGGTGAACTAATTATAGTGTCCTTTCTCTGATAAAACAATCGTATAAAAAAACGAAACATGTAGGCTATCATTATTCATATATCATTAATCCGAATGTCAACATATCCTTGGGAAAAGTTGCGCAATAAAAATTAAATAATTCTGACCTAGCAGTGGGGAAATATCTTGCTTTAGTGATGCTTTCTGTTAGACACTGTAGGCATATGTAGATCTTTAATTATAGTGTATACTTATCTATAGTCTAGCCCTTATCTATAGCCTATTCTTTTGATGCCATGCAATTGATTTATGGAGTCTAACAGAAGCTCATAGACAGAGTGACTTCACCCAGGGCAGGAAGCCAAAGCAAACTCAGCTGTGTGTGCCTGACCATTGTTTCAGGGCAGCTCTGACCAAACCTTATCATTTCCCCTTTTCTTCAGAGCCAGCCCTTATAATCATTCTCAACCGCCATATAAAAATAATGTCTGAGGAGGAAAGCCATTTATCCTATTTGATGGAACATCATTGTGCAAACTATAACAAATGTTTTAAACTCTTATTATTATGATTTTATTCCATAACATAACAAAACAAAAAAAAGTGCTGATAAAGTGTTTGAGCACTTGTTGATTCAATACTGAGTCCCTTAAGAATTCAGTGAAAATCTCACTCTCAGTTGCATAATCAAATCTTATTTCTCCTTGTTGAGACTGTCGGAGGTTGGAATGAGGGGCCAGTAATGGAGAGGTGTTGAATCTGTGTGATGTTTTCTGATTCCTCTATAAGTACTCCACAGGGAGCGAGCGAGCGAGTGATGATGAGTACCCTGTTATCAGCGGATAATGGTGGTTTTTCCCCCTCGTTGAGAAGATGAAGCATGTCTCGGGTTTCCCTTCTGATTCATCTCGCACAGTGTGAGCCAGAGAAGCCACAATGATGTATAATTAGCGGGTTAGCAGGCGAGGCCCTGCATGGGAATACACTGCTCTGCCTGTGATACTGTAGCCTAGTGCAGGCTGCAAATATTTACATCGCAGAGGGGGGGGGGCAGTCGAGACAGAGAGTGAATATCAAAGTCCACCCTAAGCCCTGAACCCTCAAAGACTTAACTGGAATGAGTCTGGCTTTGTGATTGGCCAGTTCATGCCAGTTAAGTCTTTGAGGATCCAAGGGAATGAGGGTGGACATTGGGATTTAGCCAGCAAGTGAGAGCAGCAGATGACATGCTTGGCACGGGTTCAGGACTTAGGATGAATTTATAGGGTGGACACATTGGGATTCAGTCAGAGAGTTAGAGCACGGGTTCAGGACTTAGGATGAATTTATAGGATGGACATTGGGATTCAGTCAGACAGTTAGAGCAGCAGATGACATGCTTGGCATGGGTGTCTCCCAGTCTCCCAGTCACCCATCAGAGTTTGAGACGACAGACAGACAGACAGGCAGGCAGGCAGGCAGGCAGGCGGACCAGGCAGGCAGACCAGGCGTCCCACGGGGAGATCCTAGGGGAAGCATCTCCATCTCACCCACAACAGCACAATGAGGCCTGTCACACAGCAGGAGCCGTCAACAAATGCTGCATTGTCACAAACACATTCTGTTAAACATTATGTTGGAGGAAAGCAGTCCGCCCTTGCAAAGTGCAGAGGCACAGAGAGACACAGAGACAGAGGCATACTGAGCATACAGATGTTTCAAGCTCTATGGACACACATGAGACATTTACCTGCATCTCTCGAGTCACAACAGGTTGTGTTTTTATTTGATCTACTCAGCACAAGAAAGCACTGAGGTTTATGGACTTACCTAGATTAGTTAACTAGTAGCCTATATTAATGATAAATCTTATGTAACAGATGCCAGTTAGCTCGGCTAGCTGGTGACAGTGCGTTTAAATCCTCACAACACAATCTCCTTCAAGCACTGCTTCTAACTGCTGGGTTAGCTCAGTGGTTAGAGCGTTTGACTCCTATGCCGTGGGTTTGTTGTAGCTGAGAGGTTTGAGACCTGTGTGCGATGCAGACCGTCCCTGGCCACACAAATTAATAGGCTTTTCTTTTATGAGATTTGTCATTCTACTGTAGAACTACCTGTTCAGCTACACATGTAGGAAGACAAATTCATAAAGTACTGTATGTCAAGTGCCAATAAATAACCAAAACACTTTTTGTTGCCCCAACATAACAGGGTACATGACACCTGTTTATCTTTGTACTACGGCACTTTCCCCAATGCGTCATCGTGTTCTGTACAGTCATACCTCTCAGCTTGTCACTGTCAAGTTTAATTACAACCCCCACCACGAAACACTGACAAAGGGGCTGATTCAGCATGAGTCCTTTTTGGAGTATAGAATAGGGGAGGAGAATGGCATATATTTTGTAGGCATTGGACATTGGATATTGAAAATGATTAACAGTTTTTTTTTTGTCAGCTTCCACTTCTTGCACTGTAATTAAACTGAGCAAATTATATTCTAGCATTTTGTAATGCATAGGCAACAAGCAGGCCTAAATCAAATATGGGAGAAGCAATAGATGAAGGTTGAATCATTAACCTGATAAGACAAAAAGACTCAACATTACTATTAAAAAGACGCAAAATTACGGTACAAGGCAAGGAGAAAATCAGGCAACAAAAAGACAAAATCAACACAAAATCTTGACAAAACCAGTAGCTTTCCCTGCCACACAGGAAGCCTTTTCACCACGGCCTGCACAGAGGCCTATCTGGGCCACAGAGGAGAGAGAGAGGGGGGGGTGGGGGGGGGGGGTAGCTCTGTGTGTATTCTTCTGCCATCTGTGGGGTAGAAGGGAAGGGAAGCCCCTGTGTGTTCTCTTACCCCAGCCAGCCCAGACATCATTTATCACCCCAGCTCACCTGTCCCGCGAGCTGACTGCTGCTAAGCCTGCTCTGCTTTGAAGGGTGTGTGTGTGTGTGTGTGTGTGTGCGTGTGGGAGGGGGGTGATATGGGACCTTTGGAAAAAGGAGAACACACACACAATAAGGGAGAAAAAAATGATAAATTAAACTGATGATAAATTAATGTCACAATAAGGTCATTGATTTAGCAGGCCCTCTGGAACAAAGCAAGAGAGCTGTTATAGTGAGATGAATGGAAGCGGGCAGTTTTTCCATTGCCTTCAGCCGCATGTGTTGAAACTTGGCTTTATAGAGCAACTGGGAGATGACAGGCCAGCAACACTGTATCAACTCTCCTTTTGGAACATAGATAACAACAGTCATCTATTCTCTCTCTCTCTCTCTCTCTCTCTCTCTCTCTCTCTCTCTCTCTCTCTCTCTCATTCCCTGCAAGCACATCAATAATAGATGAGTAAGAACTGATGTACAACTGTTTGGACAATGATCACACAATTAGATTGTAATTATTATATTATTCTTATATTAGTATTCTTATGCTTCTAGGACATGACTGTTTTCACTAAAAAGGCCTACATTAGATGTGGATCTGCCCAAGGTTTCTTCCTAAAATGAATCATTAGTAAGAGAAGTTTTTCCTTGCCTCTGTTACTCATGGGTACTGCATAGCGCCGTGAGACAAATGTACTGTATTTGTGCACTTTACAAATAAAATTGAATTTAATTGAATTAACAAAAAATATATATATATACATATCAAAGTTATGGATAAGATTTTTTGGGAGACATCTTTTAACATGTTAATAGGCCAAAATATTACTGTATGCTATTAGATTGCTTCTTCTTTATAGGAACTAAGACATAATGGCTACTTTTAACTGGAGCATATAGGCTACCTTTATTCTGGACAGGAAATATGCCAATTTCAGAGTCAGCAGATATTTTATTCACAGTGAAGTAACTGGCCAACTTTAATTTGTCTTTATAGTTTTAAAATGTTATACACAAAAAAACGGTACAATTTATTGATGTGATGGTCTGCATGGGCATCTGGGCTACATGAAGTTATATCAGTTGAGATCTTGGCAGCGATCAGTGCTGTTTCAGCATTTTATTGCCTTGCAATGTATTTTATTAAGTAATTGTCAAAGAACCATTACAGTAAAAGCAATCTCTGTGTTATAGCACTTTAAAGAACAGTCTAATTTCACAAACCATCATTACCATCACAGTAGGACTATAGGAATATCACATAAATGTACAAAAGTCTTGCATTGTTAATGTGTTCAGTTGTCACAGTCGTCATAAATGATGTTGTAGCACGAGCACACACACACACACACACACACACACACACACTCTCTCTCTCTCTCTCACACACACACACACACACACACACACACACACACACACACACACACACACACACACACACACACAGAGTCATAAACAAGGACCACATCCTGTTAGTCATAAAGGCCCAGTAACAAAAAATAATGCAATATATGCCACCTTGTGGTCAAACAAGGAACGTCACTGTGGGGCGTCCTAGACGTTTCTTGTAAATATTGCCAGGAAAACTGCGATCATATAGCCTATGGGTGTATGTCTTCAGTATAAAGAAAAGTTAATTTATATTAGTTAGTTTATATATCTTTTCACCCTCACAAAATTCGAGGAGGGCGGAGACGGAACTCGTGTGAACTTGTAGTTTGCGTCTTCTGTTTCATGAGGAAGTGCTCAGATTGCATCGTCTGACGTAGGCTACATTTGTGATCTTGTTTCTTTTTAGGGACTTCAGAATAATTTGAAAGACAAACTGGCACAGCTATTCAGCTATGCGATATCCAGTCTACAAAAAACAGATAATTTGTCTGTTTTCCGAAAAGTATAAGGCTATTCTTTAACTAGTAGTCCATGTGTTGATGCGTTGATCAGCCTACAGTAGACCTACACAGTCATTCATTTCTAGTGATGGGTTCGATCCCTAAAATTGTGGTGCTGGGTGCCGGACTCGCTGGCATAGGAGCAGCTACCAAGCTGCAAAGTCTGGGATTCAAAGACGTGACAATATTAGAGGCATCTGGAGAGGCAGGAGGGAGAATAGCGAAAGCTTGTTTTGGTGAGTATAGAATTATAGAAATAATTCTGTTTATGTCTATACTCAATAAGAAATGGGTGAAGATTTGAAGCAGTGATCAGTGATCAACATATAGGCTAAAGCCTTTCATTTCCAGAATAGCGTATGCAATTTTGAGGTTTCACTTCTGTAGCCTACTTCAATTCCTGTCAGCAAAAAAGTTACTTCACATGACAGACTTAACAAAAAATAAAACAAACAAAAAAATGTTCTAAGGTTTTTAAAACCTACTTTTGGAAGGGATTTCCTGAAGGTCCTTGTAGCCTAGTACTTTAATTGACCTTAATTGACCTTTTTAATTGACTATAATTGCGGTCTGTGATTATCTCCAAAGTTCCATTCCCCTACTCTACACAGTTGTTTGATTCTGTCCATGGAATAAACTGGGATTGATTACCGGTTTGTGGGGGGACTCTATTAGGGGTCTAGTGACCACCCAATGCCACCAGTAGACTTAGCTCAGCCTATAGTGCTGGATAGCCCTGGCCCAATTTAACCTCTGATTCTGTCCCACTCTGATCCATTTGGTTCTGTTTACTCCAGATAAGGCTTGGGTGGATACAGGGGCTCAGTGGATCCACGGCGCTTCAGAGAAGAACCCAGCATACTGCCTGCTGAAGCAGCATGGCCTGCTGGGAGATGTAGTCACTGAAGAAGGCACTGAGCTGGTGTTCCACAGCAAGGGCCACAGAGTCGGTGAGGACTTGGCCAGCAGAGTGTACAAGGAAGGAGAAAGCATCATCAGACAGCTCCACAAAGGGAACACAGGGAAGAGCGTTGGTGATTACTTCGCCGAGAAGTCTATGGGTCTAGTCAATACGTTGCGGAGTGGCGGTGAGGCCAAACAGGATACTCTGAACATTCTGTCTCTGGTTGGAAAGATCTTGCTGATAGACACTGGTGCACCGTTACTGAGTGGCCTATCGCTTGACTCATGGCAGTACTACACACCCATGGGAGACGACCTTAACATTGAGGGGTGCGTTGAATCTTTAAGTTAATCTAAATTCTGTTTCAGAATGATAAAGTGGTAATCGCCTTTTACGCTCTTATTATGTTTTTTTTAAATGTTTTTTAACCATATTTTTTAACACTCTTTTTTATACTTTATACTTTATTTTTATTATTATTATTGTTACTATCATTATTTTTTATTATTATTATTTGTTGATTGTTATTACTATTTTCTTTATCCTTTTGAGCACATTGAATGACTGTCATGTATGAAAATGTGCTATATAAATAGAATTGAACTTGAACTTGTGTGTGTTTGTGTTTCAGGAAGATGTTTCAGTTCCCTGAAGTACTCCTTCAGGACTTTCCTAAGGAAAGGCTGTTACTGAACAGGCCTGTGAAGAAAGTCATCTGGGACAGCAGTTTCCGTGAAGACGATGGCCGTATCTACCCTGTCAGCATAGAGTGTGTAAACGGGGAGAAGTTTCTGTGTGACCATGTGGTGGTCACCGTCTCACTTGGTAAGACTCTGCGTGTTATGTTATTTTCCCGGGGGGTATTTCAAGTTGTGTAAGTTCAGTCAGAGGAAGTGGTAAACCTCCAATAAGAGTTGTCTGCTTGCTTTGTTTCTTTTATCATCTACCTCTGGCTTATCTTACACAAGCTTGCTTTCTTGGAATACACACCAGAGGTCTTCCTGAGTCATTGTTGCAGGCAGGCATTTCTACAAATGGTCCAGAGAATACCAGCAGATTTCATATAAATACATATTTTCACGGCAGTGTGCAGACCTACCTTCTTCAACTGTCTGACACTTTTGTCTGGCACCTGCAACAAGTGTTTTTGGATGTGCGCACCCTACCCAAAACTGTCTCTAAAGTTGTGCCAGTATTGATTTCAGATTTCAGAGTTTCATTTTTATTTTTTATTTATTTATTTTTGTCACTGTACCAGGCTGCCTGAAAGCATCAGCATCAGCCATGTTTGAGCCTCAGCTCCCGGAGGACAAGAAGGAGGCCATAGAGAAGCTTGGCTTTGGCTGCATCAACAAGATCTTCCTGCAGTATGAGGAGGCATTCTGGGACAGTAAGGCAGAGAGCATCAGTCTCCTCTGGGAAGACGAGACTCCAGCCTCCTTATCCACCGACGCCACCCAGTGGCAGAAAAATATACAGTTTTTCACTGTCATGAGACCCAAAGAGAAGTTAGTACTCTTATGACGGTTTCAGGATGACGTGTGTTCAATATTTGAATGAAAAATGTTGAAATCCCACATTTATTCACATGACTCACAAGCAGTGTGTGATTTATGCCTCCAGGTTTGGTAATGCTTTGATTGGCTGGTGCTCTGGGAATGTGGCACAGCATATTGAGACCCTGACAGAGGCTGAACTATCTGCAGCTGTTACTTGTAACTTCAGGAGGTTTATGGGTAAGCCTGACACAAAACAACCCACTGTCCAACTTTTCAGGTCACAATTTTAACGTCAATGTCAAATGTGATACCAAACCGGTTATGTTTTAGGGCAACATTTCCCTAGGCTCAGTAACTAAATTGTTATAACTAATTTAAGTTTGAAGGTGAGTGAATACTTATCTACAGTATTTTACTTACATAATGCACAGGAGTGGGTGTTGGATGTGGTGTTACTGATTCTAGGCTATTGAAATTGTAAAATTGGGTGGAGATTTACAAAGTAATAACACATCACTGCCTTACCACCTTTGCTGTGCTTGAGAGTTAGGGTGAGAAAGAAGGAAGTGCTGTGAACAGCATCACATGCTATATTGCTGACAGTGTCATTAAAAGGAAATCTGTTTTCTTTATGAGAGAAAGATGTTGCACGTTCATAAACAGTTACAGCCTATAACGCTGCTGACAGTGTATTTGATCATTAAAAGGAAATATGTTGAGATTCCTTTTTAGCACACACTTAAACAGTTACTTCCTAAAATGCTGACTGATGTTTAAAAAGAAATCACTTTTTTTTTTTTTCATTTATAGTCACAGCAATATGGAACTTGTTTGACACTCATGTAGGCCTATTCTAGTAATAGACCAGCCCCAAAATCTCTCAAAAATCACAATAAAGACAATGTGTATATTGACGTCCAGGTACTGTAGGTCAGTGTCCTTTAACAAAGATAAAGACAAAGAGCAATGAATAGTAGAAAATAAAATGACAAAATAATTTACTGAATAATTATCATCTATATTCTATCTTTCCCAGGTAACCCTTGCATTCCCTGTCCTAAGAGAGTTTTACGCACACAGTGGCGTAGCAAGGCATTCATTAAAGGGGCATATTCCTATATCCCAACTGGAGTGGATGCAGTGATCATGGACAAGTTGGCTCATCCTTTGTCAAGCAGGAAAAACTCCACTCAGGTGAATACATTAGGCCTACAACATCAATACATACCTGCCAGTAGCAATTACTTAGCATATGGCAAGAATGTCTGATATAGACTATTTAGCCTACCGGTATTCAAAGTTCACCATTTCATACAGTTTCTTACTGTTTATTGAATGTTTAGAAACAATTGAAAGTCTCTCTCTCTCTCTCTCTCTCTCTCTCTCTCTCTCTCTCTGTGTGTGTGTGTGTGTGTGTGTGTGTGTGTGTGTGTGTGTGTGTGTGTGTGTGTGTGTGCAGGATCTTCAAGTGCTCTTTGCAGGGGAGGCCACAATGAAAAACCTATATGGGACGATTCAGGGAGCTTTGTTGTCTGGCTACAGGGAAGCAGAGAGGCTGGCCCAGCATTACGGGCGAGCAGTGCCTGTATCAACTCCATGTTCACCTCCCTTGGCAACTTAACTCCTTTTTTTGATATGCCTCTGCACTGGATTTTTTTCCTTTTTTTTTGTCTAAATGAAGATATTGCCATTGAATTTGGCACCCATTCAACCCAGCCTTCACAGTTCATATTGGGGATGGAAGACAGACTTTGACAAAACCCAGTCCAAGTGAAGCCACTACAGAGATGGATCCTTGAGGTCCCGGAGGTCATTTCGTCAGTGTGCCTGTTGCCTCCAAATCTTCTTGTGGTTCTGTTCTGTTAGGCTTCATGACATTTCATTTGTTGCACTAAAAGACTATAATTGCACTAGAAAGACTATAAATGGCCTAATATGATTTCATTTCATTGATATTACTTGCTTCTATTTTCAGAAGAAAGACTTTTTAAAGCAAATGTTAAAAAGTGTTCCTTTATGTTGTTTTGACAAAACACATCAATGTATGTGACAAGCCTGCTAGCCGACTCCAGAAAATGTTACACAAAAAGTGGATCTTGCACAGTGATAGTAGGCTACCAATAATAAAAAAAATCTAACTGGCAAAAGTTGGTTATTAAAGGTCTTTCAATGTAAATGTTCAGTCTGATCTGTTATAGTCTACAACCATAGGGAGTGGATTGATTGACTAACAAAAAAAAATCTATGACTGGATACTAGGCCTAGCCTGAAGTAGGAACCGAAAACAGCGAGGTAGCGTTTCTGGTCGGCATTAATTCCGAAGGTACAGATCCATGTGACCTTCGCAAGATGCTGGTAGACGAAAATTAATCTAACTTATTTGTTAGTGTATGTTGTCATTAAAACGACCAATAGCCTGATAAAGCCATGGCCTTACATCAAACATGGACGGCTAAAACATGTTTGTTAAGGTAAGCGGAGCGTCTATTATGCAAAGGGGCTTGTGTTATGTGACAGAAGAACTTGGTAACGTTATCCAGTTACGCTTTCTAACACTTAACGTTAAGTAATCTAATGTAGTCCACTGGAATAACGTTGTTATGAAGTGTGTTACGGGAAGCATGTTTTTTGCATTTAAAATTAAGCTTCAGATTACATAAATTAGTCATTTTTTGTCATTCATGGTGCAATAAACATTAGGCTAACCCTAACGTCAACTTGTCCCCAGAAATCTGAAATGAAGAAGACCATTAGCATCATAACAACGTAACATTGCAAAAATGAAGCCACATTACAGCATAACAATTACAGCATATTTTGTTGTATTCAATAGATATAAAGACTATCACATCCAGTTGTTTTAAGTTGAGTTCATATCGTGGAAATAGTGAGCTACTACGTTAACGTTCTTGTCAGCTATTGAATGTCTCTGTCACTCCTGCATTTCTCCAATGCCTTGTATCGTTGTTGTTTTCCATAGATGTCTGCAGAATGCACTCCAAAGGCATGCAGTCAGTGCATCAGCGTTGCACACGACTGCTCTTCTGCAGACCTCAAACAGGACATCAGTAGTTCGCTGTGCAAGAAATAAATATGAGCGACAGTATCCAGTGCTGCTTGTGCGGCCTGACGGTTCCACCATCAACATCAGATATAAGGAGCCAAAAAGAATATTAATGGTATGAAAGACTGTTCATTGCTGCTCACAAGTTTGAATACATTGCTAATCTTTGAAGCAACCATCTGCATTCTCTTGCCTAAATAAGTGCTTTTAAATAACTGCTGGTAGCTCATTTAACATTCTGCTGCATTTATATGTGCAGGATATGCATTCACTTGTCGTAAACTATATAAAATACCCAGAACTCAGTGTTAAGATAAAAGAAGATGGCACTTCATTCATCTTGTAGGAAATTCAAACATCTCATAGCATACATAACAAGATGCACACGATCTGACACACACACACACACACACACACACACACACTGTCCTGTTGCCGTGGTTGTAGACACCTCAACAGGCACAGGCAAAGTAAGCATCCCTTAGTATCCATTTTTGTTAGCACAAAGACGGTGACATTACTGAATGAACTATGTTTTTTTCATTCTATAGGTCCTTAAAATCTGAAATGCATCATATTTTCAGATTTTCTTTTCTTGCATATCTGTTTCATTTGTTGCTACTTTTCACAGAGGGTTTATAACTGTAGGTTTAATTCTGACCTTATGACATGCTTGTAATTGCAGATGCCAGTGGACATCACTACTCTCTCTGAGGAGGACAGGAAAGCCCGATTAAAGAAGAGGGATCCAAAGAAGGGAGTCGTGAAGAAGGAGAAAGAAGACTTTGAAGATGACTTTAAAATCGATGACTATAGTCAATTCTGGAAGAAAAAGTGATCGGACTAATGTTTTTTTGCCCATATTTCTTCTTGTATATACAAGTATTGAAACTGTAATTATTGTCAAGATATGTAATAAACGCTTTTCAGCAACAACAATTGCAACAAAGACCTTTGTTTCCACTGAATGTGTGAATGAAAACTGAACCTTGCATTGTGCTGTAGACTGTTTGAAGTGATTTTTGCCTTGTACGATAGTGTTTTTTGGGAAATCTGCAGTCAGTTGAAGAACAGTTGTGGCATCAGCTGTTGCACATCCAGATAAATCAGTCTGGGAATGCCTTTTCCTGGTTTATACATAACCTATAAACTGCATTCTCCACCTGTGCTGATAACAGATAGATTGAAGTTTAGTCTTTGGTCTTGGAGTTTAGTGTGTTGGTCTTTGGTCTGCACCTCACTCCCAGACCACCTGTTCTTGTCTCTTGACTGTGAAATGGCAATGACTCCTCAGCCAGTGACGAGTACTACAGCCGCACCGCCAGCCCCAAATCTCAAATTGGAGGCAGCGGACATCGCAGTGGTGGTGGTGTATTTTGTCTTCGTCCTTGGTGTGGGACTATGGGTATGTTACAAAAAGGATTTGGCTTTCCTTCTCTTCATAGAAAGTAAGGGTTCAAGAAGACACTTAAAAAAAGACGCATACTGTATTTTTTGTGTACTTCATTGCAGTCGTCATTCCGAGCCAATCGTGGAACAGTGGGGGGCTATTTCTTAGCAGGAAGATCTATGACATGGTGGCCAGTAAGTATTGATTTCCATTCTTCAATGGGACAAATCACAGCCTTGCTAACCACTTGTCAATGTATTCTGATTCTTAAAAAAAAATGCACCTAACCCTAAGTCAACAATTACTTATTGAGCACTAATTGTGATTTTGCCTATAGTTAAATACAGGGTTTTACATATTGTTTTATTGCTGTCACAAAGTCATTTAAAGGCCTTGTGAAAATGAAAACACTACGAGCATGAACCTGGCAAAGTATTGCAGAAATGACATGCACAAGCAAAACTTAATATTTGAATGTCTATTTTTGAAGAAATGTACTACATGTACTATTTCCTGGGTCACTGTGCCACATTGTTATTGTTTTCTGTGATCCCAGATCGGTGCCTCCCTGATGTCCAGCAATGTGGGCAGTGGCCTGTTCATTGGACTGGCTGGGTCAGGGGCAGCAGGAGGCCTTGCAGTCGGGGGCTTTGAGTGGAATGTAGGTCACAGTCTAATTGAACACCAACACAAAGCACTGATAATGATTGTGGTACTGTATTTCTGCCAACTGACGGCTCAGTGGTGTTTTTTGCCCCCAACGGCAACAGCACTGCCTAAAAGACACTGCCTAAAAGATACTAAAAGACACTAACACTAACTAATCCAAACCGCCTCAACCATCCTAGCCCTAAATTGGAGGGGGTAGTGCTTTGATGGCAGTACGGCCTAGAAGGCACAGTTGAAGACCCACTTGACATTAGCCTGGCTTTGGCCATCCCTTTGGTCTATGCTTTAGCTTTGTGGAGGGAAATTGATTATTGAGTGGAGCTACGTTGGAAGGCAAAGCCAGGCTAACTTGACATGGGTTGGTGAAATGTGATGAGTGGTTGTTGTGGTGATGTGAGCATGTTTTGATGTCCCTCAGGCATCCTGGGTCCTGGTGGCCCTGGGCTGGATCTTTGTGCCAGTCTACATCTCCGCAGGCGTGGTCACCATGCCCGAGTACCTCAGGAAGAGGTTTGGGGGACAGCGGATACGAATCTACATGAGCGTGCTGTCACTCATACTCTATGTGCTCACCAAAATTTCAGTAAGGCCCCCCAAAAATGTCTCATTTGAAATGTTTTATCAGAGACGGTTGATGAAATTCAGTATCTTTGGTTTTATCTTTTGGCTCTGAATCACTTAAAGAAAATGCTAATGCTGAAATTAGAGGTGTCTTTACAAGCAAATAAACCTCACAATGTGTCTTTAATGTCAATAAGAAGATGATGGGTAGAGTTTACTATTCATGTGTAATGCACAACACGTTGACCATGTAATGAGACGAAGTAGGGCACAAAACTCGTAATGTTTATATTTGTGTTTAGTAGTAGAGTAGTCTAGTTTAGTCTAGTAGTGGTTTTGATAAAAAGAGTTGCTATTGAATGATGATACATTTTTCAACTGAAATGGCTTCTGCTGAGTTGACACAGTGTCCTGTCACTGTCTGTGTTTGTGCAGACGGACATTTTCTCTGGAGCTTTGTTCATCCGTGTCTCTCTGGGCTGGGACCTGTACCTCTCCACGGTTGTGCTCATCGCTGTGACGGCTGTGTACACCATAGCAGGCAGGTAGTGATGGGAAGGATGGGATTGTGCTGTACTGTGGAAGTGGTCTTTGGTCTTTTTTGACCTCAACGGCACCTGGCTTCCAGGCACTACCCCTACCGCAATCTAGGCTGTGCTGCCTGGAACTTGCCGTTGGGGGCAATGAACACCATTGAGCTCAAAAAGCATTATTGCAGATGCAGAACTGTGCAATGGAAAGAGATAATGTGACTACAGTGACATATGAATGGCTGTGCAAGATGACCTGCCAATTAGTGATATGATGACCACCACTGGCTGTGTCTTATACCTTTTGAATCCTGGACAGGTCAAAATGTCACAATCAGTGATCACAAAGCAGATTTTCATAGTTTTCAAACTATGTTGTTGTTATTAATGTTATGTAGTTACTGTGCAGTGACATGCAGTAACTAATGAGGTATGTGAATATGAACTGTTTCCATGTGTCTTCAACATTCTTCATAAACCTTAGTCCTGACAAACACTGTTTTATGTCTGCAGGTGGATTGACTGCAGTCATTTATACAGATGCATTGCAGACTGTGATCATGGTCGTCGGAGCCTTTGCTCTCATGTTTATAGGTAGGCCTATATATACACCTGTGTACCAATATAATTAATGATTGACTTGTACTGCAAGTTAGTAGTGTCTTATCAGAGTTATTGCTTATCTGATTAAATGGAGGATGATTGATGAGTGATTAACAATGAATTACCATTTACCCATCATTTAAAAGCTGTCAGTCTCAATGTGGCGTTTCTCACCGGCAGCGTTTGATAAAGTGGGCTGGTACGAGGGCTTGGTGGAGCAGTATGAAAAGGCTGTGCCAGAGATCACTGTGCCCAACACTACATGCCACCTGCCACGGGCCGACGCCTTCCACGTGTTCAGGGACCCAGTGACTGGAGACCTGCCCTGGCCAGGCCTTATATTTGGGCTAACTGTGCTGGCCACCTGGGTGTGGTGCACTGACCAGGTCAGTGGCTAAGCTAATGCTAAAGCTACCATAAATGCTAATATATTAGCCTTCTGTGAATTACATTTACATTTACAATTAAATTTACTATAGAAAAGATAATAATGAATGTTGAAATACTCAAACAAGATGTTTAAACAAAGGCTTTTCATATTGACTGCTTCAATCGTCTGGTATTTTTTGCCCTCAACAGTGCCTTTCAGGCAGCGCTGCCCTCAAGGCACTACTCTCTCCAATTTAGGGTTAGGTTAGGATGAGGGTCAAGGGGGTTAGGTTTAGGGTAAAGGTTGACGTAGTGCCCTTTAGACTTTGCTGCCTGGAAGGTGCCGTTGGGGGCAAAAAAACACCACTGAGTCGCTTCAACCCTCTCTTGTCTAAATACTCTCGCATCCACAGGTTATAGTTCAGAGGTCACTTGCGGCCAAAAACCTGTCCCATGCAAAAGGGGGGTCAGTTTTGGGAGGGTACCTTAAGATGCTCCCCATGTTCTTCATCGTTATGCCAGGCATGATCAGCAGAGCTCTCTACCCAGGTACACCCTACTGATGAGGACACAAACACTGACTGAAAAACATCATGAAAATTCATTTTAATATTTAAATTAAACTTTGATATGTTCATAATGTCAATGCCTGGGGCATTTTACTTTCTTTGCTCTTTTCCACATGTATTTAAATAGAAAAGAATAAATAAATAAAATTAATAAATGAAATAAATAGAATAAATAAATTGGCATATTTTTATATTTTTGTATATTTATAACATTTTCTCCTCTACTTTTGTTACTCTCTCGTTCTGTTGTTTGGTTTGTGTAGATGATGTGGGTTGTGTGGACCCTACTGAGTGCCTGCGCATCTGTGAATCCGAAGTGGGATGTTCGAATATCGCCTACCCAAAATTAGTGATAGAACTCATGCCAGTAGGTAAGTCTGTACTTAACTGGTTAAGACTATATATATTTATAGGGACCAGTAGATTAAGTATCACCTGGTATCTAGCTGTCCTACTATTGGATGATTCAGATCCAGATTGAGATCTAAATTGGAATGTTGGAATTTCATTTAATTAATGTGAATGACTGTGTGTGTGTGTGTGTGTGTGTGAGTGTGTGTGAGTGTATGTTTGTGTGTGCCGAATGTATGTGTGTGTGTGTGTGTGTGTGTGTGTGTGTGTATGTATGTGTGTGTGTGTGTGTGTGTGTGTGTGTGTGTGTGTGTGTGTAAAGCTGATCTTGGACTGCTTTGTTCAGTCTACTCTCCACCCCTGCAGGTTTGCGGGGTCTGATGCTGGCTGTAATGATGGCCGCCCTCATGTCGTCCCTCACCTCCATCTTCAACAGCAGCAGCACCCTCTTCACCATGGACATCTGGCAGCGCGTGAGACGCCACGCCTCTGAGAGGGAGCTCATGGTGGTGGGCAGGTACACTAAACCCCATAGGGCATACAGGGCAGGGCAATGCCACATATACTCATGTTTTTCTTGAAGGATATTGGGCTAGTCCATTCTAATCTCCCATGTTAATGTAATGCGTCCAACTTGGAGTGTTATTTCTAAGTTGCCATGAATGAAATTATAGTGGCCCAGGCCACTTAATGCCCGGGCCATTTTTTCGTCCCAGTCCGGCCCTGAACCCAGCCTGAACAAACACATGCAGTCTTACAAAGGGTTTTTTCTCATGTAATGGATGATACTGGATGCCTAGATTCTCTACAGACTAATAGAAGTACTATCCATTTGTCCGTCCATCCATCGATCCATCCATCTCCCTCTCTCTCTCTCTCTCTCTCCCTCTCTCTCTATCTATCTATCTATCTATCTGTCTGTCTGACTATCTGTCTGCATTTGGCATGTATGAAGCTTGGGAGGTGCTACTGCAAGACTTGCGTATATAAGAGAATGGGCATTTGTTAAACTGAATGTATGGTCAGTTACCAAAGTGTGTTTTGTTAAAAATGAGGACACCGTTTTCTTAAACGTAGACACACTCTGTTGTGTTTAGAGTCTTGCATGTGCCAGTAGGTGGCGATGGCAAGTTTTAAAAAGTCCCCCAGGTCTATTACAGGTCATATAAGTTGTGTACTGAGCAAGTCACATGGAATTGTCCTAGTCACATGAGGATAACACTTCCTAATAGTAGTCCTTGAGCCAGTAGTATCTAAATAGAATAAGAATTAATCATAGAATACTTCTGTTTTTTTTTTTTTCATGTTTTGTCCGACTGTATATGAGTCTATCTACTAAGATTTGCATTGCAATAGTTTGCATACATTTCAGGTACAGAAACTTAAACACTGGATGAAATCAGGTTCAAAACCTTGACTTTTTCAGCATGTCCATGGCTCTTATCATGGTCATGGTCAATTTATAACAGTGTCATCTCTCACTGTTGCTTCCTCCTTTGAAGTTGACTGGTATTCTTTTAAAATAAAAAGCAATATAGCCTTGCAACAGAGGCTTAGGGAATCTAACCCAGGTAAGACAAGGGACAGTGAGAGATGACACTGTTGGGCACCATCCAATGCTCCATGTGAAGCGGGAAGGATCTAAGTACTTTAACTTGACCCAGGTCAGCCAAATGTTAGTTACTTCTCCAGTTAGCACTTCTCCACTATGTCCTTTCTCCACTATGCCCTCTCTCTCAGAGTGTTCATCCTGCTCATGGTGGCCGTGAGTATCCTATGGATCCCCATCATCCAGACGGCCAACAGCGGGCAGCTCTTTGACTACATACAGGCCATCACCAGCTTCTTGGCCCCTCCCATCACCACTCTCTTCATCATGGCCATCTTCTGGAAGCGGGTCAATGAACAGGTCTGATTGTCTCTGTTATACACTTCTTGCTATGGACTCAAGGAAGTTTAATTGTCACATGTTGATTACTGGTGTAACAAATGCATTGCAGCTACTGTATGTCTGGTGTCAACCTATTTGTGCAATAATATTGGGGGGCGGGGGAGCATATGATTGAGTAGACCTACATTTTCATTTATGCATTTAGCTGAGCTAATGCAAAGCTCATGCAAAGTGACTTATTTTGGCAGGCTTTGGACAGAAATATTGCTAAACTAAGAGGGCTGAGACAACCTGTTTCAGGGAGTCTGTATTTTTCTGAAAGGAAGTCACTTCCTAATTCTTCTGAATAGGGAAAGGGTTGTTGTCGTCTTCAAACTTTCTTTATTTTTGTGGTGTAGGCCTACTGTACCAGTAAACAACTCCTTCTAAAAGCTGATGTGTCTGTTTGTAAATGGTTGGTCTTCCAGGGAGCCTTTTGGGGTCTGCTGGTGGGCCTGGCTGTAGGGAGTGTGAGAATGGTGATGGAGTTTGTGTACGGTACGCCCTCTTGTGGACAGGAGGACACACGGCCATCCCTGCTGAAGGACGTGCACTACCTGCACTTTGCACTCATCCTACTAGGAGTCACTGCATTGGTCATTACACTGATCAGCCTCTGCACACCTCCCATTGAAGACAAGCATGTGAGAAACACACACACACACACACACACACACACACACACACACACACACACACACACACACACACACACAGGATTTACTTACCTACAGCACCTACATTTATAATGAATGAATTATGTTAAGTGGAGCAAATAGATTTTAGACTTTTTACAGTTTGGATTCAGGACAGATATTGAGTTTCATTTACTCATATGAGTATTGACTTCTGTTGTTAACCACATAGCAGGACATATCTGGGACCTGAAAAACAACTCTCATGTTAATAAGCCTTTTCTACTCAGCGGTTAGATTATGTAACTTGCAAAATGACATGTGCATTGTGAGAAATTGTGACATTCCAATGAAAAAAAAAACGATGTAATGCCATCAATACCATCTCTGTCACTGTTACAATAGCTTCAGAAGTGTTCTCCTAATTGCTTTGAACTGCAGATCATGATTTGAATGGTACACTGTGACCAAGTCAATAGCAACTCTTGTAGACAATACCAGACCCTGTATATAACTTTGGCTACAGTCTTTGAAGCAGAAGAACAGCACTGTGGGTGACCAACTGTATCACATGACAACCACATTCTTGTCATAGCGCTTTCCCACAATGCAACTCTTGCTCCAGGCCTGTGGTGGCCTCACACTGCAGCCTGACAGAACTCGACTCAACGTGACTTGTCTTTTCTTGACTTGTCTCGTCTTGAGGCTCCAGCAGCGCGTAATTCATGGTGTGACCTTTCACCCTTTTGCAGCTTGTGCGTCTGACGTGGTGGACGAGGCACAGCAAGGAACCGCGTGTGGAGCTGGAGGACCCCTGGGCCACTGCTCCCGAGGAGGCCAGAGATGGGCCTGAGTCTATCCAGATGGAGCAACAGGAAGATGGGTCTGGATCTGGGTCTGTCTCTGTCTCGTGCTGGAAGAGAGCGGCCATGTGGCTGTGTGGGCTGTCTGGTCAGGCCGAGCCCAAGCTCAGTGCGGAGGAGAAGGAGGCCCTCGAGAGAAAGCTGACTGACATCGAGGAGGAGCCTCTGTGGCGAAATGTCTGCAATGCCAACGCCCTCATTCTCCTCACTGCCAATGTCTTCCTGTGGGGCTTCTTTGCATGATCCTTACTCTTGTCTACACACACAGTGCAGTATTTTTAAGAAGATTATGTAATTTTTTACAAACATATTTTGTAACTGGACAGTAGTTGTTCTTGAAACAAGCCAATATATGGAAGCTGTATTATACAGTAGCATTTGTGAATAACTTGAACTTGATTTGTCTGACAGATTGCTTATTGTTTTAGTGTATGAACTCACCTCTATTGCCAGGTTGAGGAGAAATTACCATTCAGAACAAATAAATCTTTTGTATGAAGCCATTGGTTTAAAGGTATTATTCCTCTCCCAGCTAAACAATTATTTATGTTTTGCTTTTGTACTGTAGGCATGATGAATAGTTAATACAGCTATTATGTTACAAGACCTCCCTGGCTAATGGTAGACCAATTTTCTACTGGAGACAAACTACACAGTATACTCCACACTAAATGAAATATGACCTCTTCATTCCATTTTATTAGTAGACTGTTTCAGAGCATGTAGCCTACACAGTTCAGGTCACAGCCAATGAGGTTCACCTTTGTTAACATGAAACTGTTAAGTAGTAAAAAAAAAAAAATCTTTCCAGAAAATATTCTCCAGTGGATTGCCAGCATTCTGATTACTTTAGAACTTTACAGTACCCAGAAATGAGGCTTAAGTTCTGTTTATGTGAAAAAGGTGTCATAAAACACAACTGAAGGTAATTGTATCAGTCTATGCTCAGATGTTGTAGAAGATAGTAGGCTGGTTAAGGTTCAACTTAATCAGCATTTAGCGTTTATGTGGCTTGATAGATTGATTGATAGATTTCCCTATCCAGCTGCTCAATACCTTTCAGTGCTTCCTTAACTGTTGCATTGCGGAGCACTGGAGCAGCTGCAGGCAACTGTTGAGTTGAGTGATGGGGGAAGACGGATGGAATTCATGGAAGGGTGGAGAAGTATGGCGTGAGAAGCATCCAGGAAGGAACTCAAGGAGTAGGCTACAAATGAGAGGACTCTAGGCGAGAACTTGAGGCGTTGGCTATTAAGCTCTGGGAAAAAGGAGCTGGGAAAAAAAGTGCTGTAAGAATGAGGAGAAACGAGAGAGAGAGAGAGAGAGAGAGAGAGAGAGAGAGAGAGAGAGCTGAGATAGGTTCCCCTAAGGGAGCTATAGATATCTGAGGAGAGAGAGGCTGGTATAAGAAAGCAGGTATAATGAAGGCAAGAAGGACTGCAAGATGAGGACAGTGAGACACTTAATGGGAGACTGGAGAGGGTGGGCTGAGGGAATGTGATGTTGAGAACAAATACCCTTATAAGGATAAAGCTACTGGGCCTGCCAATGTGGAGAATCACCAGACTCAATTGCTGACGGAAGGGTGAGGGGTCTTTTTTTGTGTTCAAAGGTGCCTTCAAGGAAGGCCCCCAAATCAAGGGTTAGAGAAAAAGGACATTGAGACCAATAAGTTGTGGCTCCCCTTGGTGACGTGGTGGACAAGGTGGAAGTTGAGTATATAATTGGCTCAGTGCATGGCCTGTTGATCACACCAAGAGCCAATGTACCCGTTTGGCTCTTGGTCTTGCATCAGATAAGGAAAGAAGACGAGGAGGAGAGCAGGAGAGTCAGACTGATATTGTGGATGGGGTGAAGTGAGCACTGGCCTGCCTGAGTGAGTGTATATTTCACTTGTAAATGTTGATGCGCAGCAGTTAGAGCTGATTTTATCAGTAGACTAATCGTGTTTATTTCCTATTTCAGCTCTGGAGGGAGTGGTGGAAGGAGAGCCCACAATGAGGTAGTGGCTACTGTCCTCTCTGAGGTCTAAGCTCAGGTCGTTTTGATTTCCAGTTAAGTACACAAAATGAACAAAATCAACTTTGCCATATTAGATACTCTCTAGCACTGATGTGTATGTATATGTCTGTCCATATATTGATTTTAATTGGGTTGATTAACCATTAAACCATATCAAGCTTCAGAAATCCAGATATCATCACTGAAGTTGATCCTGCTACATGACATTCTGGATGGGTTGATAAGAACTGGAATGTGGGGAACATCACTAAACCATACTAGATGTTATCCTAGATGCAGGAGAAACAATACTTGGAGTATGCGTAAAGGCAGACCGCCTCCATATTTGAAAAAGACTGTTGCTTCCAAATAACTCATCATTTCTTATTTTATATTACTGATTTGTATTGACAGCAGTACAAAATGAAGACAATGAAATAATAATAATAATAAAAAAAAGTTTTTAAAAACAATCCTGATGATTTGAACTGAATATGCTGTCGGATGGAAATGATGCTGCAGCACAGAATCTTAAACTGGACTTAAACCTTTATTAAGGTGAAAAACGCTTGTGGCACTGAATAATCAGTGTGTTCACACACATTTATGTCTTTGTACAGTATACCCACCATTGGTCCAATATTAACATAACAAAACTTCTGCAAATTTAAAGATGGAGTACATAGGAGAAACCATAGGTGCGTTACAGTCCCTGTCAGTACTTGAGGGATAAGCAGTTGAAGTAGACATTTAGAAGAGATTTAGGTCTTGTTTCTCAAACCTGCTCACTTCAATGTTAAGGCCTTGGCCACAAAGATGATGACAATGTTTCACCAGGCAAATCTAAACACAAATGAGGATAAAACAGGGGCCAAGAGAGGAGGGAAAGCTGAAGAGCCTGGCCTGGGACAAGCCAGGATGTCAACATGAGAAAAGGAAGGAGCCAAAGAAACTAGGTGGACAAGAAGGAAACACAGCGCCAAGAAAAGACAAATGGAGACCCACTCCTGTCAAGATTGGAGTGGATGGGACAGAGGTTTGGCTCAAAAGGAGACCGAAAACAACCTGGCCCTTGGCCAACATGCTAGGACAAGGAAGGAGGAGAGGGTGGAGACTGGGCACGGAAAACCACCAGCAGAGAGACGACAGACAGGAAGTGACTAGACAGTAGAATACAGACATTGAAACTACATCTCCTCAATGTTATTTTTTCAACATACAGACGCTGATTCAATATAAGTTTTGCACCCTCAGCTAACATTGAATCAATATTGAAAATTCCCAAACCAAAATCCAACAGGGTTTCAATGCTCTTTCAACTGATTATAACGGGATTTCAAAGTTTCAATACTAAATTCAATCATTTCAGTCACTTTATCAATGATTGAAAAATGGAGCACAGCGTTAGTTCAGGCAGGTCACGGAGTCTCGCTAGCTTCCCTGCCAATCAAACTGCTCAGCTGACTGCCAGCTGAGTGCCAGCCGGCCAAGCCCCGCTTTCATTGGCGGAGATAATTTAGAGCGCTTACTTAAACTGCCTTTGCCATTCTGCTGCCAATTGCTTTTTTCTGCAACTTTGCCACCCACCTCCTCCCCGTAACCCCCTCATACTTCTGACTTATCAATGTCTGTCATTGATGTTTGTTCTGTTCTGTACCCCAGTGGGGGGTTTATTGCTGCTCTCCCTGCCTTGGGCTTTCCGTGTTTGAACATGGAAGGGCAGGGGGCCCCCAGAACAGAGCATACCGCCAAATTATGTATTTCATGCAATAGCAATAAAAATCTATTTCTTGACAAAGTGGTCCTGACTGAACTGAAACTTTATTGTCAGGATTATGATGTTGATTCAATGTTGATCTACCATGGAGATTTCGATGTCAACCATGATGATGGTTTTGATGGAAAATCAACCTAGTTTCAAATTATGACCATGCTGCTTTACCACCAAAGCAGGAGAACAAAGGCCACCAGAACATGGGAATGCTGAAGCCAAGAGAGTTCATGGATTGGGCAGGAAGTGTGGAGACAGCAGGGTCTAGAGTTTGGTGGAACAGGGGTCAGTGGTTAGGGACGGGAACAGGGCTGGACTGAGACCAAAAAATAGTCGGGGCAAGCTAAAATAACACTGTAAATTGGACATATTGCATGAACATGACATATTTAATTGGACTAGCCATTCAAGAATCATGGGTAGCCTAAATTATGACATCCCTGGCTCCAAAATGACTGTCGGCCCACCGGGCATTGCCCTGGATTTCCTTATGGCCAGTCCTTGTCTGGATGGGAACTAAAGTCCAAAGCAGAGTAGTCTATGGCTGGTATGGAAAAGACAGAGAGGATTGAAGCGGATATTCCATGATCTTTGGAAAAGACCAGTTGGACCAAGGAGGAGGACACCAACTGACAGAAGAGACAGAACAGGGATGCAGTATAGGACATTAAGAAAACACAAGGTCATTATTAGCCTAGCAGATAAAACTGCCATTGCCACTGATGGAGTCCTTGACAGAGATTTCTACTGTCCTACACAATCCTATCCTCCTTGTATCACATTACAGCACAAGTTGTCATGTCTTTATTAATATAAACAAAAATCACCATTATAGCACTCAGTAAAAAAAAAGACAATCACATTATATACCTACAGGCAGTGGTTGAAGTGGGATTTGGCAAGAGGGGACTCTCATATTTTGTGTGGGCACAAACAAAGAAAAATGTATAGAAGAAGAAAGAATGGGATGATATTGTTCATTTATCTGAGGTGCCGGAACTGCGTACTCTTTAACCCCTACCCAGGGCGGACTTGGATTAAAATCGCCCTAACATGTGAGTGTGATAGCCACCATACAGATCAGCCATTAGAAAATAGGCCTATAATTACAAATACAGTGACAATGTCAGGTCATCTTATCAGCTCAGATGAGGTAATATCTGTGTTCCAGTCAGCCCTGCCCCTACCTACAGGGTATCTACTGCGTCTAGATCGATGGCTAGCCTAAAGTCAATAACAACATCTCTCATCTTATCAGCTCAGATGGGGTAATATCTGTGTTCTGGAGCTGTCTCAATCTCTGCTCTGTTCTCTAAAGTCATAAGCAAGAGACGATTAGAATTTTGTGTTGTACAAGAAAGCCTTAATGCACTTTCACCAAGCACAGACTCTCAGTTTTATGTCTTCCGTTAAAAGTGCTCTTCTTCTTCTTCTTCTTCTTCCTCTTCCATAAAGCAGGGATTTAGGCAAGATGCCAATATTTATTTAAGAGTAGTAGGTAATTGCCTATGCCCATGGACTATACTCACCCATAGTTGACACTCATAATCTTTATGACCATAAAAGGTTCACATTGTCGAGTCATTGTTAGATTGTCTATAATTGTCTACTACTTCAGATAGACATCTGCTGTATGTAAAGCTAATGTTACAAATTTAGAGCTTCTAATTGGGTTATCACTATGAGTAGGCTAAGGGTAGATACGGCCTACTAGACAACATTACAACAGCCTTATAAAACATTACAGCGGGTAAAATCAGACTAACTCCATTATTTCCGATAGGCGAGGTCATAGTGGCACAGTCATGATTACAGTGCACATTTTTTTCACCTGTATGTTCTTGACGGTTCTCGACGCTGCTGACACCCATTCCACGCCCAAATCCACACCAGATTTTACGCACGCCACAGTTAAACGTAGGCGTGCGCTCTTACTACACTTCAGTCTCTGAATGAACTGCATAAGCAAAGTCACTGCTCTGGCTCCGCTCACTTATAAACAAGCTCTTGACGGACGACACTAGCACTTGGGAGTTTATTCGGGGGGGAAGTGAGCAAGACCTTGAGTAGCGTAGCCTACCTGTCTCCGAAAAGGCTATATAAAGCAAACATGGAAGCTCACGTTAACGCCAAGGTGCTACTCAACCACGCGACCAGTCTACAGTTACACACAGGGAATTTAGTGAACCGGAGCCGGCTTAAGAAAAAATGTCCTTCTTCACCCAGCGAAGAGGTAAGGTAACCTGCCGTTTTGCATTAGCCAGATTGCTACTTCACTTATCTCAATCACCGTGGGTCTTGCGTCATGTGCAGGGCCACCTGCAAACTGACCGCCGCGTTGTGTATTTTGTTGTCAGTCTCCTGTGGTTACGTCATCTGCATCATGCCGCTGTAAGGGTAGCACTTGCTAAAGCAAGATGAAACCAGACTCTCAAATAGCGACAAGACTACATTGACAAGCATGTGAGAAAATGTCAATGGTTTTTGTACCTAACTGTAAATGATTACAACAAACCACTAATCCCGCCTTGTCTGAATATCCATGTCCGGAAGTCGACGTTAGCATTTAGGCTGAACAAGCTAACGTTAACTCAATTTGTGTGGAAGAGTTGTTTCACAGTTTCACGGCTTTGTGAGGGAGGAGACATGACTTTTTTTCATGTGATCCACTCGAGCAGCATTTAAGTTTTTTTTTAATTCTACGATTCCACCTCTGGCTCGATGTATTATAACGTGGTAGTAGCCTACATATGCACGATTGGTTTCACTTTTGTTGGAGCATTTGGTGTCCTATTCCCTAAGTACCCCATGGCTTTGCCAGAGAAAGTTTAAACAGGCCTTGACTATGCCTTTATGTTATCATCTCAAGTCCACGTGACCAATAAGCCTTTTATTGGTGAGTAGCCTGCTGCTTCAGGCCTTTTTCCATACCAAGAGCCTGTAGGCAAATTACTTGCTTTGTGTTTGTGTGTGTGTGTGTGTGTCGGTGCTTTGTTGTTGGTTGCTAATAATGGTGCTCAATGATGTGACTTTGCAGCTCCAAGACTGTATCCAGGCTACATTAAGCAAATGGTTTACCACCATACCTTCTACTTTGGAAAAGGTGAGACATTATTATTATTATCTGTATCATTAAAATTTTGGGGTTTTTGTCAAATAAAACAAATTCATTTATTGCAGAGAGAGAACTGCTGGAGTCTTGTACATTTAAAGTAACAATTCATTTGATTTTTGCAAAGCTGACCGACACTATAGGCCTAACACATGAATTTAAAAAGAATGAGCTTTTCTGCATACCTCTTGGAAAAACAGGTGTGTTGGAGTTAACCAACAGTCTATGACTTAGTCCATTACGCAAGCAAAAATAGATTTATTTCACACACGTTTAATCAGGTAATATCACAAAGACTGACTTAACACAACCTTTCAAAAGTTTGGTTGATTAAACAGCATTGCACTGTAAAGTTACCCGATTACCAACAAGTTATCTGTTTCCCAAAAGCATAGTTGCTAACCAGTTAGCAACTTTGTTAGTTGTCAATGGAAAATTGCATTGCAACTAACATAGTTGCTAACTTAGTTAACGGACGCCAGCCTACTAGTCAATGCGTCATTGGAGGTTGGAGGGAAAACCAAATACCTGCCTGCTGATTGACCGCAAGCAATCTCCCACCCGAGATGAAAAGAGAGCTGTCATAATGATCATTCATGGGAAGTTGGCTGCCAAAGGTTCTCCCTGGAACTGCGGCACAGCCAGTGAGGCTTTGGGCCTGCCCGTGGTTCTGCTGTTGTCAGCTAATTTGGCCTAGCATGCTTGCAGAGCACACAGTGGGGTCTTATACACACAAAAGCTCCAAGCTTACTGAAGCATTAGGCTCAGACAGTCCCCTACAACAACCCACACGCTTATTCATGAAAGCATCTCTTGAAAACAAACAGTGGTTACAACATACTCCATGGATATAGATATAAACCCGCTGGAACAGTGTAAATATTTTCAAGACTATCAAAGAATAAAGGTGAGGTAGGACATTAGACATGGATATTAAATTGTATGTATATATTTTTTTCCCTGCAGAAAGAGCTTCCTATGACACTTGACTGTAGCATACCCGAGGAGACTGAGCCTATCACAGCTGAGGAACGGGAGGAGCTGAAAGTCTCTGGTGAGCCGATGTGTTGAGGAGGACCACACAAATCCTCTCTCAGCTCCTGTGAATACTCATGAATGAATGCCGGTCTGTGTGGAAGCTATTACAGTGTCTTCCCCCTAGAGCACCTTGCCTGAATCACTCTCACGAATCATTTCCCCTCCTGTCTTATCTCCGATTTCCTGTTATTGTCCATAGGAGTTTATAATGGCCTCTTGTGTGGTTTGCTTTTCCAGTTAAGATCTTCCTCAGTGAGTGGGACAGCTCCTCCATTACAAATGCTGTGGAGATGGGTAAGTGTTCACCCTCCCAGTCTGTGTGAAAGACATGTGTGTAAAACAGTTGTTACAACCTAGTTCAAGAAGGTGGCAAGATAAGAGTGAAGGAGGTACAGATTTAATTAAATTAGAGAAACCAGAGTGAAAACATAATTGGCAAACACAAGGATCTTTCAAGAAGACTGCATAATGTAAAGAAAGAGTTCGGAGTGAAAAGTATAGGAGGCCCAAGGAAAAGCACAACTGAAAAGCATGTCAACAATGCCCACTGGTGCATCCTCAAAGGAAACTTGTAAAAGGGCTTCCAACAGCAGAAAATGGTTGTCTCCACACGTTTCGGCTATGGCCTTTGTCAAGGTTTCAATCACGCTTGAAGTATACTTGAAACCTTGACAAGGGACATAACCGAAACGTTGGAAAAAATAAATGAAGGAAAAAAAGACTGGAGTATGCGTTACATTTTTCATGTATAGTTAATTGCACCTAGCAGCACCTCCTAGAGTGTGCACTCAAATATACTTCCATATTCAAACTGAAAAACAGACAATAAAAAAAAGGTAAAACAAGCAACAAAAAGGGAAAAGGGAATGCTTCACTGGATTACCAAATCTTGTAAAAAGGGGTGCTCATCAAAAAAAACTTGGGCGTCCAAACAGCCATGAAAAGATAAAAAACAACGTCGGAGGCACTCTTTACTAAAGTTAAAAAGCCTCTAAATTCTGGCTACAAAAAGGTAAAACAACCTCTCCTGTCATCATCTCTACTATAGCCTGTCAGTCTCTGGGAGTGTCTCAAGTTGACTCGGCCATCGTCGCCCCTCCACCCCTGCCTGACGGCGAAACCCAGACCCTGGAGCATCTGCAGCCGCTCTGGGCTGAGCTGGAGGGCCTGGTGCGTAGCAACAAGGTCATCGGCATAGGGACGTCTGACCTGGACAAGACCCTGTTGGAGCAGCTCTACAACTGGGCACAGGTGCGCTAGACTTGCGTAGGACGAAGGATACAAAAAACTATTTTGCAAAGCGCTATAGGTCTATTTTCTGAAATTTTCCAAAGTTGATTTTACAATTGAATGAATGACTTAGAGACCAACTGCATAAAGAGGTGATATCCCCGTACTGAGGAAAGACACTAGGGGTGTGTGATCTTTGCTCTCAACATTGCCTCAAAAATACCATCGAGCAGGGTGCTCTGTGCTACAATCGTTGATCTTGGGCGTGACCGGTTATCTGTAACATTTCTGTGTGTGTGTGTTTGTTTTACATAGGTGAAGCCAAGCAGTAATCAGGTGAATCTGGCTTCTTGTTGTGTAATGCCTCCAGACCTGACGGCATTTGCAAAGGAATTTGACATCCAGCTGCTGACTCATAATGACCCAAAAGGTGACATTTTTTTTAAAAAGATATTTCAACCTGTTAATTAAATACTAAACTACCGGGCAGTTGCTCTCCTGCAACCTAGTTTAGAAACCTGTTTCTTATGACGGTAGGGCAGGGAGACCATAGGTCCTTTTAACAGGTTTGTCATATTTGTCATAGACGCTTAAAGACTACACTAGATATAGAACTGGACATTCTAGACTTTTTTTTTTTTTCGTTGACTGGAGGTGAACGTCTACTTTCACTTTCATCATATTTGCAACAGGCAATTGTCAATGAAGCAAATTTTATTATCATGTTCTGCCCTGAAAATTAAAAGTAATCAGTTTTATAGAGAGTGCAGCAAACATCTTTGCAAAGGTTCCACCGGTTTTAAACTTTCTAACTTTTATTGATGTAAAAAAAAAAAAAAAAAGACATGGCATGAGGTGAGGTGATCTCAGAAGAGCTAGGTCTTCATAATTTTCTTGTAGGTGTAGAAGGCATCCCATGCTCTGGTAGCTTATTGAAGGTCATACGACCAGCGTGGAAGGACATATGAGAGTAGTCTAGATTGTCCTGTCAAGTTTCTGTCTAGGACTAAGCTTAAATAATGTTCAAGAAACAAATATTTCTGGATTCATATCTCAGTTAAGTATTCCTACTAGAATATTGTCTAAGTTAGTTAAATGAATAAAGTATGTGTTTTTAACAAAATGCATATTTTCTCCTCATTTGAATTGCAGAGCTCATCTCGGCAACTGCCTTCCAAGAGGCAGTCCAGGAGAGTACTCAGGACCAGCAGGTGGCGCAATGGAGTCTTGAGTGGGTCCTGCGTTATTCCCTCATCGTCAAAAGCAGAGGCATCATTAAGTCAAAAGGTTATCTTGTTCACGCCAAGAGGAATGACCTTTAGCCTCCCCTACGCCATCCACCTTCTTATTGTCAGATGCATAACTTATGGTCAGGAAAGAAATGATGACCCGCTGAAACCATCATTTGTTTTGCAGTCAAACATACTCTCCGTATGATTTTACATTTAATGTTTTTAAACTACTACAATTCTTTTACTTTACAATATGTTTATAGTAAGTGCCTCTTTCTGTGTTCAGATTTCTCTTCTTAAAAACAAACAAACAAAAAAGAAAAGTCCTGCAGCGTTTAAATCCATAACCCTGTTGCGTCAGAGCCTCAAAAAGTTTGTCTATGTCGTCAGCACATGGTGGACTCAAACAACAGCTTTGGAGATAAATGCTCAAGAACTTTCTTTTGCCGGTACGAAACCCAGAAGGTATATTTACTGAGAGAATATATAACCTAGGTATTCAGAATATAAGTTTTATCTATGTAAGTAATTTTTATAGCACAGAGAGGGAATAAGGTGTTTTCTGAAAGGCACTTGATTTTGAATTGGCTAGTTGTATGTGAACGCTCCTAAAGTTGAGCCAAAATCTGTGCTGTACTCACTGCTTATTGCACTCTGAATGAACATGTTTACTTTAAATGCAACAAATTTTATCTGAGGGGTAAAATATGAGGGATGGAAAGATGCATATTTTTAAGGGTTAGTTTGAAGCTGGTTTAATCATAATATGTGTCCCATGAACACACACACACACACATACCGTAGGCCTATCAGCACATAAAACTGGAAGTCTTCAAAGATTGTTTCTAAAAGTACTGTTCCCTTTCTGACCAATGTGTCCGTCAATATGGCCGTTTATTCTGCTTGGGTCCATGTAGGTTAAGGTTGGAGAATTTCCTGCGTTGTATATTTTAAAGCTTTCATTATTTCTGTATATTATATTTTTAATTGGTATCATGAAAAAATAAATCTTTCATTCTATTTTTTTGTTCATGTAGCAAAAAAAAGTATTCTCACGTAACCCTTTCCAAAAAAGAAAGATAAGAAAATCATGTCTGATGTAAATAAAAATACCATCATGAGTTCCATCCTACAGTATGTCTGGAATGGTGTGTTCTTCTTCTTGTTCGTCATCATAATCATCCCCCCCTTCACTTAAAAAAAAAGAAAAGGAAGAAAGAAAATGGAAAAAGTTTTAGTGAACAATTCATTTGGTAGCATTTCCATGTTTCTAAATGAGCTTGGATGGCATGATCAGTAACTCGATATTCGAATAGTTGAGCCTGAAATTTGAAAACTGGGGACTGCGCACGTGTACAGACAGGAAGTGTTGGAACATGCTGTATCAAGATGGTGGCCACCAGAAGAGGCGTACGCGTGGTGGAATCACCAACTAAAACAACCCGGGATGAATCGTCCAGTGCCTCGGTATGTATACCATATACGTATTGCAATAATAAAGAAAGTTGTGTCGCTCTAGTTGCATGTATGTAGAGAAATGTACTGCAGCTTAACGTCTCCAAACTTCAGTTTAGCTAACAGCTAGCGCAAGCTATTGAGTTCACGTTACATCTGCCTACTCCTGCTTACTGGCGAACTTATCGCTAGTTATTAAGGCACAAACAAGACATGGACCGTGTTCTTATTGTACATGTATTTAGAAAGGACTATAGTGCTGTCTTGTCAGATAACCGGATCATTGTGATATCAACATGGGTAGCCACCATAATGCCCCGGCTGCTTCATTTCCCACTCTCTGTCTCGTTGTTTCTGTCTGTCTGCCGTTTCACCTTTTTCTTCTAATTAACTCCGCCAAGGAAGTTATGTTTTCGCCTGCGTGTGTGTGTGTGTGTCTGTCTGTCTGTCTGTCTGTGTGTTCAGGCTATGTACAACATAACTTGAAAAGTAGTGCATAGATTTGGATGAAATACTCGGACAACGTGTGTACTGGGATGAGTAAGAACTGATTCGATTTTGGTGGCCATCGCTGATCCAGAACACAATCTTTGACCACATTGCCTTGGCGGAGGTCTGCGCTCTCTGAGCGCATTTCTAGTCTGTCTTTAAAAAAAAAAAAAAAAAAAAAAGATTCTTTGAAGAATGACAGAATTTGCATTGTAGACAGCTGACCACATTACCCAATTTACTGAAGTTTTACTGCTTTGTCATTACAGGACTCAGGAACAAGCTCTAGGAGAAGGACTAGGAAAACAGCTGCTCCACAGGAGGAGGATCATCCACCCACAGAGAATAAAGGTGAAACTCTGGAGGCTAAAGTTAAGGTGACAAGTGCTGACGCTGAAGAGGAGAAACCTGCCGTAGAAGAGCCCATCGCACCGGTGGAAAACCAACCTGATGACATCCACGATGCTGACGTGTCAGATTCAGAGTCATGCTGCTCGGTGGTCTCAGATAGCCAAGGACCAAGCACCAGGTCAACTAGGAGGAGAGGGCGGCCGGCCAAAACTCCAGCAAAAACTAAAAGTGGCTCAGAGGCGGTGTCTGAAGCGGAGTCCTGCGCATCAGCTGTCTCTGCCACTCCTCGCAGATCCACGCGGACCCAGAGGAAAAAGGTTGGTGGTGATGGCGTTGAGATCTCTGAGGCGGAGTCCTGTAGCTCGGCAACGTCTCTGAGCCGACGTGGCACCAGAAGCCAGAGGAAAACCGCGGCTCCTCAGTCGGCCTCCCACACCGAAGACACCGAACTCTCAGAGCATGAGTCCCCGAGAGACGATCTCCGGACATCCACGCTTCGAAAAAGCACCAGGGGTCGAAGGGCGAAACCAGTAGAGCCCGTTCCCATCGACCTTGAGGACAGCGGAGACGTTTCGTCCTCGTCCGTGTCTAGGAAAACGCCCGGACGCAGAGCCAAGGCTGCACCCGCTGAGACTTCTGAAGACCACAAGTCTGCGGCAAGCACGAGAAGATCCACTCGCAGTCGAGCAAAAGACCCAGCGGTCAGAGGTACGTCGGACTCCGAGTCGGACTTAACTGGCTACAGCTCCATGGGAAGTCCGAGGGGAACGCCATGCAGCAGTCGCACGGGGTCCGCTAGCAGCAACCGTGCTGTGATTGTAACCAGGGTAACCAGATCTCTTCGCAGTGACCTCACACACGCTTCCTCACCACTGAGAGCAGAGGCCCAGACGCCAAGCAAAGGGGATGCTCCTCTTTCAGATACCATGGAAACAGAGGAGACGATGGAGGTGGACGAGCATGAAGCAACGGTCGTAGTGACGGGCGAGGAGGGACAGGCCTCTCTGCTGGCAGAGGAGGGTGAGGGAGACAAGACTCTCATTGCAGAGGAAGAGGAGGAGAAGGAGAAAGGAGTCACCGTGGTTGACCCAGCTGTGCTTGAGGAGGCTGAGGAGAACACCAGCACAGCTGGGCCATCAGTGGTAGTTACGGAGACTCCGAGTCCAGACACGGAGATGACTGAAGAGATTAGTCCTGCCGTGGAGGAACCTGCAGAAAAAGTGCCTCCCAAAGCCAGTGTGATTGTGTCTGGTGAAACTGGGGAAGCTGTTCAGTCTGATCTGGGCAGTGTGGACACACAGGAGACTCCCTGTGCCGACAGTGCCAGTGTGACTGTATTTGAAGTAGCCGAAGCAGACACCACAGAGGAAGTTGACGAAGGGAATGACAAACCCCAGCCAGCCACAGATGATCAGGTCCGTAGTGAACAGACTGTCAAAGTGACTGCGGAGTTGGACAGTAACACAGCCGAAGTAACGGGGGAAATCGCCGAAGTGGAAACCGTCTCAGAGCTTGACGTCCCGTGTGAACAAGCTGTGAAAGTGACCATATGTGATGCCTCAGAGTCGAAAGAAGAGACGCTAAACGATGCGTCGGTACATGCTGACTCAAGTATTCAAGATGCTGCAGAAGATGACAAGGAACCCACTGTGCTTCACGGCAGCAGCGTACAATCTGTTCAGGTCCAGCAAGACGAAGAGGACCAGCCAATGGAGGTAGACAGCACTGATGATGTGCTCGTATCTCGTATTTCCTCCTCTGTACATGTGGAGGTGTCTGCAGCCCAAGAAGGTGACCAACTGCCAACGGGAAGCGGGACTTCACTGAAGCGTCCTGCCGTGAGTTTGCTTGACAGCAGTGATGACGAGGAGGAGGATGACAGCGATGCCTGTAGCCTCACTGGAGAACCCGCCAAAGGGCAAGAGGCTTCGGAAAGCGAGGAAGATGATGATGACGACGACGATGATGAAGCAGTCACAGCCTTTGCAAAGCCTAAAGCGAAGGCCCAGATTGTATCCAGCGATGGACTGTTTGTTATCGACACTGCGCCTCAGTCCTCTCGGGCGTTCTACACGAAGGATAGGCCAAGTGTGGGGGCGGGGGAGGGGCAGGATGGAGACGAGACGATGAAAGAAGCCCGGGGCCAAGAGGAAGAGGATGAAGAGTTTGTCGATGAGGAGGGAGACGAGGAGGACGAAGATAGCCAAATCTTGTTCACAAGCAGAGACGCTGCTTCGTAAGTCTTTAATGTCTTTGTCTATATTTCCCCCCCCCCCCAGATTGTTTTTGTCTTGATGCGCCCTTTGCTTTGATGAAGCGTTCCCTGTTCTTTTACTTACCGGTACTTACTTACTTGCTTACTTAGACTGTCTGAAAGATTCAAAGATTTTCACCCAAATCCTCCCTCTTGCTCTGTTTGACAATCTCTCATAGGAAAGAGCTATCCTGCGCTATCGATCCCGGCCTGAAAGTGAAGGAGCTCGGGGGGTTATACATCAGTTTCGATGGCAGCAAATCAAAGCAAGTCTCCAGCAGCCAAAAAAGCCGAAAAGACCACAAGCACCTAGATGAGGTTAATTGATTTTGATAATGATTTATGACTTTGAGGAGTCTGTTGTTTACAAGAACTTGCACAGAAGATGGAATAGTTTTGTACTTTATACTGTTGTTGAGTCAGGGACCCACACATCTTCTGACTGTGCTAAATTGCTTTTGATTCTTTTCAGTTGATGAAGAAAAGTGTTATTGTTCCTGATCTTGAGAAGAAGGAATCCATTCCCCCATATAAAGAGTCAATGAATGCTACGAAGCTGAAGCGGAGGGTAAGTTTATTTATGAATTTCTCCACATGCAACACAGCGTTCCTTTTATAGGAAACATTTGAATACAGATGTGCACATGTATGCAGCAAATACAACATGCTTAGTCTCACTTGTTTGGAGCTCAAGGCACAACATGCTAATGAGGATGATGAGGGAAAAAAATGAGAAGTATGCTAGGTTTTCTATATTTTGGAGGGGTTCCTCCCTTATCTATCCTTCATATGACTATATGTCATTCAAATCAATTTGGAGATGGTACCAAAACAAAATCTCTGATAAAAAGGATGCCTCAAACAGTGCCCAAAAGTTGCCTAGTGATCCTTTAAGGTCAGATTGTCTATGACATACAGAGACCACAGCAATGTGAAATAAAAGTGCATGTTAGAAAACTGCCCTGAAATGTGCACCTCTGTGTCCCCAAACCACCATTCAACACTATGGACTCTTAAGCGTTTCTCCCAGCTGATATACAGTAATGCAGCCATGTATTTGTGCTTTTACGGCCTTCTGATCGTGCTCTGCTCTTCTGTTCTCAGCTGGAACGTCAAAAGACCACCGGGGACGGCTGGTTCAACATGAAGGCCCCGGAGATGACCGAGGAGCTGAAGAATGACCTCAAGGCCCTTCAGATGCGATCTGCTATGGACCCAAAGCGCTTCTACAAGAAGAATGACAGAGAGGGCTTTGCCAAATATGTGCAGGTAAGGATAGCACTTCAGCCACATCCTTTGGAATGACAGGTGTTGTCTAGGTATACCCTAGCAGTAGCAAATTGATTTGCTCAGAGGGTGTGTCTAACCTTAGGGAACTTGTTGTATTCAGACATTGGCGGTTTCTATCCAATCATGTGGACAAGGAGTGGTTGGGTGGGCTTAGCGTTGTTTAAATCGGCTTGTTATTTGCTTGGAGTGGTCGTAGCTAAAGCCATACAAAGTGCTTTCTATGGCTCTGGCCTATCCTATTGCATGCAGAGCCAATTTGAAAGATTCCGCCCATTGGCTCTATCCATTGTGGCCAGACTATATATTTTATGTTACAGTCTAGCTTGTCAGGCTATAGTGCTTGGACTGTAGCTCCAATTTAAAGTGAAAATGAATACATCATGAAGCCAAAAAACGTAATGTCATTTCATTGACTGTAAAATATAATACTGAACCATTTCCACTTTGCATTGTGAGTACTGGTAGTTGAATGGCAAGATGTTAAATTATTTATTGAGCGTATTTATTTAGTGTGAAGTCAGCAGATTCATTCATTGCTTGTGTAAACACTGGTGTTTCTCTTCAAGGTTGGCACGGTGGTGGACAGTCCTCTGGACTTCTACAACTCCCGCATTCCCAAGAAGGAGAGGAAGAGAACCATGGTGGAGGAGCTGCTGGCGGATGCTGAGTTTAGAAGGTACAGTGATGCCCCTTTTACTTTACTGCTCATACAACCAGTTATACTTATAGCTTATACAATCAGTCCATAATTTTACTGGGACTATATTTGACAGGTCAAAATACTTCACCATAAAGGTCACTACCAAACCAAACTTTACCAAACTCCACCGAATGGTGCTTGGGACATTTCTGTATTGTGCATAGTTAATCAGAATCTGAATATTATAATAAATTTTAGGTACTTTTGTCTCGAGCAGCCATGTCAACAGGGTTGTAGAATTTTGCTAATTTCATCCAAACAGCCCCTGTGTCTTGTCACAGTCCTCCAAAAATTCAGTCAAAATTTTAGATTCTTCCTTTTTAAAAAAAGAACTAATACTAGAATTTTTCCAGGGAATTCTGAGATGCTCAGAAGGGGCGCATTGGGTGAAAGGCATAAAATAGATAGGAAGTCCTACCACGAGTATACTCTTTTCTCTGTTACACGCATTGGAGTCCTGCATTTATCACATATTATTGAAATTTAGACATTTGCAAAAAAAAAAAAAATTGATGGAAAGTGAGATTATACAGGCGCCAATCATGAAATTAGAATATCATGAAAGTTTATTTCATTTTAAAAAAAATCAAACTTGCATCATGTATACATCGTCTATTCCACACAGACTGATGTATTTCAAGGGTTTATTTCTTTTAATTTGATGATTATAACTGAAAATTAGCAGAAAAACCCAAATTCAGTATCTTAGAAAATTAGAATATCACTTTAGACCAATACAAAAAAGGCATTTTTAGAAATGTTAATTAAGTGAAAAGTGTGAACATGTCAATACATCAGTCTGTGTGGAATAGGTGTATACATGATGCAAGTTTCATTTTTTTAAATGGAATTACTGAAATAAATAACTTTTTCATGACATTTTAATTTTATGAGTAGCACCTGTACCTTGTCCATGTTCACACCATGTGAACTAACAGCGTTGAATTTATGTTTGTTTCCAAAGCTACAATAAGAAGAAGTTCCAGGAAATCATGACCGACAGAGCTGCTCAACTGGCCGGGAAGAAACACAGGAAAAAGAAATTCAAGTCCAAATAGGCAATAAAAACACAAACTTTCTGCATGGTCTTCATAAAGTCATTTCATTATGAAAAGTAATGACAACATGTAAATACCTAAAGAAACCACACATTTTTTTAGAAGTGAATTTGTATTTTAACAATATAAATTTGTAAATACTTAAGTTTTCAAGCATAGACCATTTCATTTGTTCAGGCTGTGCCAAAGACACGATACAGTACATGATCCAGTGGACAAAAGAAACACTTCATGTTATATAAATTATACAAGACACATTTTTAACAGTCACAATAAATTCAGTAAAATACTTCATGATGTGTTAATTTTTTTTATCAACTCATATAGGAGTCAAGCACCATAACGTAATTGACAAAGTAATGCCCTGTCCATTGTCCCTCATTTTAGCTTAAATCTGTCAGTTGTTTATTTATTTATTTTTATTATTATTATTTTTTTAAAGTGTAATGCTAAGAGAAATGATTGTTTAATGTTATGCCTTATGGAACTCTATGGTGTGTAGCAATGGCTTGACAATGCATCCTTCACCAGTAACCTTAATACTGCATGGACTGAATCCTAGAATGTGTATTTTTCTAACCTGGCGTCCATTTCCCAAAAGCATAGTTGCAAACCAGTTAGCAGCTTAGTTAGTTGGCAATGGGAAATTGCATTGCAACCAGCAGAGTTGCTAACTAAGGGTTTGTTCACAAAGGGAGTTTTTTTTCTTTCTTCTTCAAAAACACTCTGTACCACAGGAATATAATGTAAAACATCCACCCTCTGAGTAATAAAATTGTCAGTGTGAACACCGCCTAAGACGGCAACTATGCTTTTGAGAAACAGACCCCTGGCCAGAACACAACCCCCAAGATTGGGATGATGCCACTGACTTGTTTCACGTCATGTGTCTGAGATGTTTCTGTAGAGGTTCTTGTAGATACGGCCCAGGCTCTCCTCGAACACGGCCCTGTGGGGCTTCCCTTTGTAGGCCGAGGCTCTGGTGCTCCAGTAATGGCCGTCGTCTAAGTGGACAGATGGCTCCTGTGCTGATACAGAGCTGCCAGACAGATGGAGAAGCAGTTAATAACGGACTTTATTCCACATTCATAGCCACCTTTCACTGGCTACATTTAAATTAATCCATAATTATTACAAGAGGTCAGATGACAGCATGGGTGTGTGTGTGTGTGTGTGTGTGTGTAATCAGTGTATGTGAGAGTAGTTGCTTTTTTCCCAGTTAATAAGATTTTTCAAAGTCCATTATGAGTAGCCTAGATGTTGAAACGTCAGAAAGGGCCGGACAGTCTAAACTCTGACCAGGCAGAGCAGGTAGTGGCCAGCAGGGGGAGCTAAAGCATCACAAATAAGCGCTCAGGAGTCTAGTAGTCTACTGTTGTGTTGACTTCAGTCTCACACTTCTTGTTGGAAGGGCACACACAGCACTGTGGAAGGTTATTAGTCATAGGATCTTATGTAAGTTTGGGCTTGGTGAGGTGTTTTGTTGTGTGTGTGTGTGTATGTGTTGTGCTGGGCCTCTGGCTGTGTTTAACACCCATGTGGAGCGAGGGGTTGGAACAGAACGGAGTGTGTGTGTGTGTGTGTGTGTGTGTGTGTGTGTGTGTGTGTGTGTGTGTGTGTGTGTGTGTGTACACATGTACACTGCAGACCTGTCCTGAAGAGGCAGTCTGTCACCAGAGAGTGCTGCTGTCCTACGGCAGGGAGAGCTGATGCTGCTGCTGCTGCTGATGCTGCCACTGACGGCGCCACGGCGACTGCCGACAACAATGTCTTCATCATCTTCATAGTCTTCGTCCTGCTGCCAAAAACACGTTCCCACAGGCATTCGGAGGATTAATATCAGTGTCAGGAAATAAATCAACAACTCCAAATGACTTTAAATAATAACAGACAAATCCACATCCGCATGTCTTCCCATGTAAATACATAAATAGCCTGTTAACATCCCTTACACCCCATAACAATAAAATTATTCAAAACCACGTAATATACTTATTAGGTGGAATATTGCATAATGGGATTGAATACAATACAAATTTGTACAATACACAATGCAAATTTGTAATTAATTACAGGGACGTGCACGCTGTTGGTTGATAAATAATCTTTTAAACTAAATCCCCCCCAACTCCTCGACCCTTTTCTCCCTGTGTGCAGTGGATTACACATTTTTATCCTTAAGCTTGCAGGGGGTTTCAGCCCCCAGAGAGCCTGGCACCCAGCTGGGTTTCAATGGCACCTTCTTTCCATGGCTTTGTGCAGGCCAAGATGAGCTTAGAATAACGACAGCTCTCTCTCTGATAGCGTTACACAGTCTACCACACTCCCACCTCCCCAAAATGAGCCCACCCAGCCCTCTCCCCCCACCCCCCATGCCCCTGCAGTGTAGAGTAGACTGAGTAGATTGCATCAGGTTTGGAGCAATTAGTGAGGGTGTTTTTTTTGGTGTGTGTGTGTGTGTGTGTGGGGGGGGGGGGGGGTTGTTGTTGTTGTTGTTTGTTTATTTTGTGTGTGTGTGTGTGTTTTTTTGGCACTACACCTGCCAGCTCTTGATCCCCTCTGACTTGACAGTGGATTTAAAATGAAAGGACAGGAGAAGCTCAGACACACTTTGATAATGCACTTAGAAACACACACACACACACACACACACACACACACACACACACACACACACACACACACACACAGCAATGATTCAGTGAAGGCCTGTTTGGAGGGTAGCGAGTTCTGCAACTCCTCAAGCTGCTCCTCCTCCTCTTCTATCTATCTGTCTGTCTGTCTGTCTCTCTGTCTCTCCTAATGAAGATGAACTTCTCAAAGTGCCATCAAAATGAGATTCTCATCTCGGAGGTCTCGCCTGAGTATTGATCAGCGCGCAGTGAGTGTGTGTGAGTGTGTGTGAGTGTGTTCTAGTTTCCCTGTCGGGAGAAAATGTCAGGCGGCAGCGGCCAGGTAGGCATACAGGTGAAATGAGGTAGGGTAGGTACTCACAAAGGTGAGCTTGCAGCTTGCGCTGCGATTCCTCAGGATCTTCTCCACACGTTTATGAATCTCCTCCCAGCGGCACGGACTGGAGGGGTCTGTCTTAAACCTGGGGAGAGACAAGACAACCCGCATTACAACACACACACACACGCTAGTAAACGACTCCATGCCTTCTGTTAGAATAATCATTTATCATATGCATATTAGTACAGGTACAGTACTACAGCAATGAAATACAGTGTGCCTTGGCACTCTCTCCACAATAAATAAATAGTAATAAAAGACTATAAATAACATGTAAATGAAACATTAGAAAAACATTGGAAGCAATATAACTAACACTGCATATAACACAACATCTGCAGCAGTGGCTGGGCTGGGCGGGATGGCACTGGTATCGTGCATGAGGTGTATAAAGATCGTTGGAGTTCCTGACTGGGCCACTGGTGGGTGCTGTGTCCTCAGCAATGCCACAAAGTCATAATAAAACTGTCCTCCAAGACCGCAAATGGTACAAAGATCATGTTGCACATAATTACATAAATAGCAAATCTGTGAAGATAAAAGTTGCCATTCAGGGCCTCATCATTTAAGCCCAGCCCAGCCCAGCCCTGCCCGGCCCAATCTGCTCACTGACAGCTCATATTGACAACGCTTGTCTGATTAACACGCTTTCTAATCCAGAAGCACTTATATTAAGAAATCACGATGACAAACCTAGCAATGAGTTCTCTCTCTGTCTGGAGGCTCAAAGAACAACAGTCTCAACAACAGACAAAACAACCTCCTCAACTGCAAACAAACACCTCATTTTGGGAGATGTGTCTGACGCATCATTGCGAGGCGGGCGCTTCAGATCATAGCCAAAGGGCCAAGCGGCCAACACATGAATCACAAGGAGTCGGCAGTCGGCAGGACACCAACCGACTCGCAGTCGAGCCCCCCTTCTCCGAGGCCCCCCGACAAACGCTTCCTCGGAAACGTGCCTCCCCTCTGATTGTCCGAATCTACGGAGGCAGGCCTAATCTCCTGCCCCCTGACTGTTGTCATGCTTTCAATCGGCGGGAGAGGTCCCTCATATCTCCCACTATTTACCCCGCAGTTTAAAATTGTCTATTGATTTTAATGTTCATTCCAGAGCTTCAGAGAGAAAGACAGAGAGACAGACAGAAAAGGAAAGCAAAAAAGAAAAAAAGAAAAAAAAAAAGGTGCAGGGGACAAATAAACAAACGTTTGCCAGTTTAGCTCACAGCTGCTCAGATCAATGACAGAGGTCTCTCGGAATTTATTAAATGGTGTGTCGGGGTCAAACGCATTCAATCTTTTCTGGAACATAATCAATAGCACCCCACCCCAACCCCACTCCCCCGTTTTTCCCTAGGACTTCCCCCCCACCTTCTTTTAAGTAATGAACAAACATGACAAGACATCAGATCCTGTAATTTGAAAAGGGAGCGAGTAAATTCATCTCCGCTGTCACCGGTAATCATCCAGAGGATTTGGAGGACGGCGTCGTGTTTCATTTGGCTGCTTCTCTCCTGAGATCCATATTTTGTCAATATCGCATAAATGGGATTTCTGACGGGAAAATCTGTACGCGCCTCGCCTCGCTCTGCCTCTGTCTCTGCTGCAAATATAAATAGTTTTGTTCCAAAGATGACACATTTCTGCAGAGATTCAAATGTGAAATCTATTTCTCTTAGCAGGCTATTAAAACCCCCAGCTACAGATGCAGCCAATATCGTTTTTACTCTGGTCATTTTCTGTGCTGTCCATGGAACATATAACACCACACAAGGATTAGTGTGGCCTAACATTCGGAGAGGAGATCAATCGGTATGATCGATAATGACTTTTCAGGCCTAGCTAAACAAATAAACAAACAAACAAGTAAACGCACAGCACAAACAAGTCCAAGCAAAGGTCTTTTGCAGAGGTGGGAAAACAGCAGAACAACAAACACTACACTTTTGCCCCTGAAAAGAAACTTTTTTTGTTTTGTTTTGTTACCTGATGTAATGCAGGTCTTAGCTATGTTTGCAGAGTTTAGTGTTTTGCCAGTACTGTTTGGTAAGACGATTATGACGTCTAGGCGGGGAGACCCGACCTTCACCCCAGTAGAAAGTTGCCACGATGGAGACAACAACCACAGAATACTTTAGGGGTGGAAGAAAATATTTATACATTTCAGCATTGTGTAGCTGCATCACTTACTGAAAGGTTTGCACACAGTTTGAGTTTGTGTCAGACAATGGTCTGAAGCCTTTCATGTACTGGCCAGTCGAAGTGTCTCTCTTCGGCCATTTTGCTTCTGTGATGGCATACCTAATTGCTTCAGAAATGCCCTTGCTTATAGCAGCACACTACACTGAAACCCCTGGAGTTACATGATAGGTCAAAGCATTGAAGACTCGGTGCATGTGCTATCCTATTGTGTCAAACCAAAATAGTGCCTAACATAGCATAGGCACCGGAAAGTGAAGTGGCTAAATGAGTTGCTATCTGGCAATTTTTTATTCTAGCGCTCAATGGCTACATTCCAGTGCAGCTACACTTGAGACCGCTGTACAGGACAATGCATATACTGAAAGCGAAATGCTTACCCTCACATACAGTAACCCCAGGTATAGAGTGCCTAAGCCTAGATTTTCATGCAGGGGTGGAATATTCCGTTAGCCCTTACCTGTATGAGCGTAAGAGCAAATAGTGTCTGGAAGGTGCCATTAGCTGCCTGGAATACCCTGTTAAAGGTGTTACACAGATCCAATGACTGTGAGCAGGCTAAAGTGTTGTCTCTGTATTGTACCTTTCCTTGAGTGAGGAGTGGTTGAGTCCTGGGCTCTGTGCGGCCTTGTGGGTGCTGCTGGTCACCACAGGGGTGGAGTGGGCAGGCTGACGAGTACTGTGGACTGGGCTACTGCTGCTGGGTCTGTGTCTAGGAGGACTGACTGGGGGAGGCCCAGCTTTGAGGGAAGACGCCCTCACCTGCAGACAGACAAGGAGGTGCAGGAATCTCAATAAGTAACATAAGACTGAAATGCTTTCAAGTCACATTCAATCAAAAAGGTTAAGCTCACCACTGTTCACTGAATGAAAATGTATCTTAAGGTGAAGGTGATAGACTGTGTGTATGTGTGTGTGTGTGTGTGTGTGTGTGTGTGTGTGTGTGGGTGCAAAGATCATGGAATACAAGCAAAGATCATAGAATAATGACCGAACAGAACAACATAACACATTTCAATGGGAGCAGACGCAAATTCTGGAGCATAGAACACGGAACTTAACAAACGTTTGGACTCCGCTTTAGCCCTCTCTGCAACAAGTGATGACATACCGGTACTTTAGCTGAAGTCGACCTTCTGTTGGACAGGTACGAGGCATCTGAGAAAAAACAAACAAACAAAAAAAAATACAGAATAAATCACAGCTCTCACCGTAACCATAGAAATCTGATGGCACAACATAATACTCCTTCCATTCCTCCACACACACTCATTAGTCTTTTTTGGGGTCTTTTGGTTTTGATTTGATTATATCAACATTTGCTTACAAGTAATGCATGTTACCGTCATTAGTTTTGAATTAGAAAAAATACGCTAACAGTTTCCAATGATAAGACGACTGCAACGACGATTACTGGATTTAGATGGAAGCTAGAGAATTCATTTTTTCCCCTCAAAAATAGCGTTTGTCATGTACTACTTCCAGAATAATGTGACAGTTCCACAAAATTTGACTTTACAAGAGCTGCCAAATACAGCTTTAAAATGCAGACCGTGTGTATGTGTGTGTGTGTGTGTGTGTGTGTGAGCATTTGCTGAACAGTGGTGTGTGTATGAACACTATCTCTCTGGCCTACCTGCAGCAGAGAGAGCAGACCTGCCGAGGACAGACCTCCAGCAGGACGAGGAGAGAGACGGTGAACACGAGGACATCTCCAGCGCCGACGTACTCAGACTGCGTGGCACCTTCAAACACCAAGACACGAAGACATGATATCAGCCCCCTCAAAGATAAATAATATTTCCCTTTCTGTTAGCTCAACAAGCAGAGAAGCCATTTAGCTCCTTGAGACGGGGCTCTCGTTTCCTCCTCCTCCACCACCCCCACCCCCCCTCCATGCCCCCCCATGTTAATTGCTCTGAGGGGGAGGTTAAAACTGCCAGAGAGAGGTTTGAGCACAGCAATGGGTCCTGGTGCAACTTCACTCAGGTGTATGCCAGATGGTCTTCCGCCAAACTTCAATTAAAAACTCCAGCCACTTCAATTAGACGGCAATATTATCGCACTTGCTAATGAAACGAGCTATTTGCTTTTACATAAGTAAGTATGCTGACTTTAAACAAACACCGATAATGCATTCGCTGGGCTAATCTTCCTCTGTGGGAAACTATTTGTTAATCATGGTTTGACTCTTAATTACCCAGGTTAATTGTCGCCTCCGGATTTTCTTGAGAGGCAGAGAGAGAGGGAGAGAGAGAGAGAGAGCGAGCAAAAATAAAAAGCAAACCATGGTTCGTGTTTCTGAAAGGGCGAACATACAAGGAAATGCCATGGTGATACCACAGGCAAGCCCACGTCTTGCCTTTCATGACATGACAGCTTTGATATTTACACCGCGGGACTTGATGTTGTTGTATTGAACACTCCGACAGAAACAAGACCATTGACTTTAAAGCAGCTAAGAGCCTCCGCAGGGGTGATCCGCGTTTCTCACTGAGTGAGGGGAGCTCTTTAGGGGAGAAATATATCTTAATCAACACAGCTCATAATCCAAAATGTGAAAGAAAGAAAAAAAAATAAAAAATAAAATATAAAAAATATGAAACTCAAATAATGCTCTTAAACCGTGTAAAAAACATGTAGTAAATACTTTATCAGAAAAATTTTTTTTTCTAAAGGCACACTAATCTGATTGGACTATTTCCTTTAAGCTTTTCCTTTAATACAAAAGAGAAAGTAACATCCAAGCCAAACATCGGAGCCCCTGGTAGAACTAAACGAAGATTACTGCGAGCTGAAGTCGGCCACCTGTGGTTCCGCACGACTCACCACGAAGGGGGGCTGTCGACACGTCTCCTTCCTGAAGGCGTGAGGCCCCAGCTGGAGGTGGGCAAGGCGCTGCCTGGCATCCTCCGACAGCTGGCACATCCTCCGGTGGGTGTAAGGCGAGGGCGCGCGGGTCAGCGAGGCGACGGTGGGTCTGTCATACCCGCTGGATGCCGCTGCGCCACCCGGCCTTTTCTTCCCTACCGTGCCAGGGCTGCTCCTCCTCGTGCTGCTGGCACACTCGGCTTTAACAGGGGATTTGCTGGAATTCTGAAACACACACACACACACACACACACACAGACACACACACAGACACACACACAGACACACACACACACACACACACACACACACACACACACACAAACACACAAACGTCAGACAAAAGTTAGAGCCCAAAAATACAGCACTACAAGGCAGCTGATGGTTGTGGAGCCAATCCACCTTCTGTTCTGTTTGAAAAAACACCTGCTATCTGAGAACATTATTTTTAGCGTATGATGGCATCATTAACAGCCCTATCTCTTAATTGTGCATCATTCTGGATAAAAGCTTGACCAGCATCATGTCCACTTGGAAAACAAATTTAAAAACCCCACAAACAAACAAACAAACCAAAAAAACGGAAGGACTGAAGACAGAAAGAGTGGTTCACAAATCTGGGCTGAACAAACACAATATATGCTGGCAAGAGGCAAGAGGTGGCGGATCTGTTCCAGGCTGCAAAATGGCTTCAGTAATTCTAATATGTGCTAACATGATTGTGCGACGCAATAACAGCGCTCCTGCAGGCGCTGCCGGGGTAAATAAGTTTTTAAAAATGTTAATTGCATTTGATGGCCAGTTTGAGACTAATACGGTAATGACATTACATGGATGTAAAAACAAAGATCATTTAAATGCTAATAGGAACAGCCTGGCATATTAACTCATTTTGAAGAGTGGAATAGATAAATCCTGATGGCGAATGTTATTTGAAGGGAACAGTTTAAATGAAATTAAACTAAGGAGGGCTTCTCTTTTATATTCTCCCTCTCAATCTCCCTTTTCTCCCAACCACCCCCCCCCCCCCACCCCTTTTCGAGGGAGTACAAAGGAGCCTTTTCCAGCCATGAGCCGCGCTTGTCTGATGTGATTAGTAGGTCTGCTGGTATTGGTGACTGGTGATAAAGCAGGGTGTCCTTGAGACAACAAAGCCCGCGCTACAAGTAGCTTATTAAACCAGAAACACCAGCCGCTCAAATGCATGCAAATCACGCCGAGAGCGGCGCGGGCCCCATTTACAAAGCGCGCCGTGTCAAGTCCAAACCACCAGACTTTACAAAGAGGGACATGCACATAAATACTGACTGAATCGGGATGACAACACCGAGACCGGACCAGAGAGCAAAACCAGAAACTCAATAGAAGGGGAGGAGGGTGTGAGTGAACGCAAGCAGCAGAGGCCATCTTAAAAGAGAGAGAGAGAGAGAGAGAGAGAGAGAGAGAGAGAGAGAGAGAGAGAGAGAGAGAGAGAGAAAGAAAGAAAGAAAGAAAGAAAGAAAGAGAGAGAGAGAGAGAATGGATGTGCTTTCAAAGCAACAACGTTGATGGGATCTGTTTACTTCTCCATGTCCAGCTAATTAGAGGAGACGTGAATTACTGACGCTTCCGTATCTGGGCCTTATGGAGCTGCAGAACGAAGTTACTACACAAGACAATTACTTTTCAGTCTTCTGCGTGGCTTGGTGTCCATGCAAAGTCTTATAATAAAGTATTCAATCAACTCTTACTAGTTTTAAAAGTCATGTGCATGAAAATGTCAGAGTTTTCACAGTATGTTCGCTCTCGCTCTCTCTCACACACACACACTCACTCACTCTCTCACTCACTCTCTCTTTCTCTAAAATAGCTCCTAGACTTGTTTTGGCTGTAGTCTGAGGTTTGAGGCTCCAATATCCAAAACCAGTCTAAGGCAGCAAGCATAAAAGCCTATCTAGCCCAGTAATGATGCCCATCTTGTTGGGCAGTCTTCCTGTCAGGAGAGGCAGTTTTGCCAACAATCTCCATTAAAACAAATGGGCCCCAAGCCTGACAAGGCAACCAGGACAATATGTCTCCATTTCACCATGCAGAGACAAGCCTACAGTTTGGAGCAATGTCACACAGTCTGCTTAGGTTTGTGTGTGTGGGCTTTTAAATTCCACAGAAAATGGCAGCTTAACTGGCTGTCATCCCGCTTGTCATGTTTCCTTTAGGAACAACCAAGCCATCAGGCAGGCAAGAAATTATTTCCACAAAAAAACCAAGGGCAGCATTTACTGAGCAAATCGACAGATCTATCCTCCAAGTCAGAGCTGTTTTATTTGAAAAGTGTGTGTGTGTGTGTGTGTGTGTGTGTGTAGTATTGGAGGAGGGAGGGTGTGCTACAGATCTCAGATGTTCAAAATGGTCACTGAATTAGGAAGACAAAAACAATGTGTTTGTCTTGCGCACACAGATGGGTTTTGATGCACAGCACAAACAAGGGAACAAGAAGAGCTCACTGTTGTTGATGCTACATATCAAGTGATAATCTGGCGCTGTAAAATTGCCTTCTGCTACGCATGCCTTAAGACTACAGGGACACCCATGTCATGTAAAAGAACACAATGTAGAAGGTGATTACACTGACTGACAGTTCCATTCTTTGGAAGACAAGAAAGAAATTCTTTGTTGGTTTCCCCACGGTCCCTTTGACAGAGATGGTTTTGTTATCGGAAAACCCACCCTCTTTGCTCGACGTGTGTGTGTGTGTGTGTGTGTGTGTGTGTGTGTGTGTGTGTGTGTGTGTGAGTGAGAGAGAGAGAGAGAGAGAGAGAGAGAGAGAGAGAGAGTGTGTGTGTGTGTGTGTGTGTGAGTGTGTGAGAGAGAGAGAGAGAGAGAGAGAGAGAGAGAGAGAGAAAAGAAACACTGAATATAATATTCTAATATGTAAACCTGTTTACAAACCAATACATCCAAATAATGTAGGTCTGTTGTGTTTACTGAAAGATTTCTTGTTAAACCTCTGCCGTGCTGTCTCTGGAGACTGGTGAACATGCATGTGTGCACCATGTCAACATTTAGCTTTCCTTACCCATGGACTGACTGACTATTCTGTGTTTTGTGTTAGTATTATAAGCTTTTAATGGTCTTTGTGCTGAAAAATGCAATACAATTAACTACAACTGACAATTACTTATTTCCTTATTTACTTACAAACTGGATATAAAAACAAAATATTTTTAAAAATCCTTTGGCTGGATTTTTATGACTGCATTTCAATTATGCAAATAAAATAAAACAAAAGAAAAAACAGCTAGTAGTTCCCCATTTAGACTTGTTATCACACTTCTGCTATTGGAGCATCTGGGAGCAGATACAGAAGGTGAGGACAAGGAGATGCCCGACTTACCAAGGATGCAGCAGCAGGCCGCCGATCCCTCACCTCGCGCTCCTCTATTGTGGTGATGGTGGAGAATTCCACTTTGGGAGAGATTCCCTGAGGGGGAAAGCAGAGAACACCACTTTTGAGAGAAAGATAACATGTCCAGCGGATCAATTTGTCAAAAACAAGTCTTGTGTCCTTCAGGAAATGAATCAAAACAAGTGTGCGCTTTTAAAGATAAACCACGGATGTAACTGGGCCTGACTAGGACAAAGACTCACAGGAAAGGTGATGGATTTCTTCATAAGGAGCTCTCTCTGCGGACTGGAGGATTTGGACAGCGTACTCGGGCCTGGGTACAGGAAGTCTCGGGTGTTTTCCTCAAGGGTGGCCCAGATCTCCCCCTCTGCACACAAACACAATCACAGTTATATCACCTGCTCGCATCAGAAGGGCTTTACATCAATGTTCTAAGAATAACTGTGCAGTGTTCCAAATAGACTTCGATTGCAATAAAAAACTGGGCATGTTGTGCGATACTGCACAACCTTGGGAGAGGTAGAAAAATAGCATACCTGCAGGTACCAGCTGAATTAGCTCAAAGAATGTTGTATCACCTATGAAAGACCAACACATGTGAGCTTTGTAACAACACAAGAGTTGCTTAAAAATGAAGAATCACAAGTCTATGGGAGATTACTTACTTTCTAGGAGGTCTGCAATGTCACTGGGGTCAACTACATGGGAGAAAGACTAGCAAGGGGACAGAGGGAAACTGCATGAATTTAAAAAGAAACTACAGGCCCACTACATCTGAGGGACTCATCATTGTGAGCTGTAACCCAACAAGTCCTTGGCATTTAAGGTTACAGTAAGTTTGTGAGGAGGGCATAACGTTACCTTGGTGAATACCATTTTTGTGTGGAACAGAAGAGGAAAAACAGCAGGCACGCAATGTGTCTTCTGAAACTGGTCCATGATGCGCACGCTGAGGTACATGTCCTCCTGAGAGGGCAAGATTACCCCTGGGCAAGTTATCTGAGAAAAAGAAAACAAAAAAAGTAGGCCAAAATAATGTAATGTAAAACGGTATCAAGTGCATTAGACAAAAACATGAACCATGTGGGAGACTTGTTGTAACTGTATCAAAGGCCTGCATCAATGTTGCACGGCATTGTTGTGGAGAGGATGGACAACTGAATTTTAATTAAACGTGTCATACACAATGGCTGATGATGAACGCTGCCAGCCAGTCTCTCCATGGCATGTAATAATCTAATGTTATATTGTAAAATTTAACGAGGCGATAACACGGCTGCAATACATTCACCCAGATTTATCACAGTGGTGATAGCCTAGATGCTAATGATGAATTTAGTGGCGTGTTAGCCAGTCATATCGATAGCTATCTTTGCCTCAATGCTAAATGGTGACTGGCGCTGATTTGGTGAACAGAACAAGCGGTTAACGTTACAACCAGGTTTCAACTAACTGCACTGCAACAGCAAAAAGTCATTGCTTCACAAAGAAACACTAATCTATAAGCTACGTGTTCAAGCCTTCGAGTGAGTTTGGGCTAAGTTACTTTTTCAGAGAGGCAAAAGTTACATCCGCTTCTGTCTGTTAACTGTAGGCTACTCGCAAAGCATTATAGCCAATAGAAGACATAACGATAACAAGCCATCATCAGTTTAATATTCGTGATTATTTCAATTCAGGTACTTACAGCCTGAATCTCGAGCTCTACTGTACATTTCAATCTTTTCTGAGGCATCACGAACGCCGACTGTTTAGCTTGGCTTTTTTAGGGTGGAGTCAGTCAGTCTACCCATGTTTTAAAACTTCGTTGCCATAGTTGCAGCAGACGCCAACACATAGCCCATGTGATCACCTCACATGTGTTCACCGTCTGCCTCCCAATCTTCAACTGCAAAAGTAGGATATGAACCGAGCTATGTCCTTTGCGTATCCATATTGTAAACAGGGAATCCAAGCCAATAAGACAGAATAACAGCAGACATGCTGTGAGCCTACTCACAGTTTGTAGTCATGCAATAATCGCAACTCCTCTTAATGCTGAGATGAGAGAAGTTTACCTCCTGCTAGCCTATGTATAACGGCATGCCTTATGGGAGCCTCTGAAAAAAGCATTTTATCGTGAAATTAAGTAGCCACATGGGGAAGCAGGATGGTTTTAGATTGTGGGAGGCCGATGCATAACTAATAGAAAATAGAAGCAAAAGAGATGACAGTGTTGAGGAGGAAAATAATTAGGCCTATGCTGTCTCTGGGCCTACAAAGCTGCATGCAAACAATTAGGATAGCCTAATGTGGCTGGTCCACTGAAGCAAGGAAGAGGAAAACAGTGGCTTGCCATAGAGGTTGAAATGACAGCACAGTGGGAAAGCCAAGATTTCTGTGTTGAGAGATGTATGATGAGACTAGCTGAGTGTTTAAATGTGTGTGTGTGTGTGGATAAGGGGTGGGTGTTGAATGAGATACAAAACATCAAACTAAACATCACAAATATGTAGGCATGTGCATGATTGAAGGTGTGTGTGTGTGTGTGTGTGTGTGTGAGAGAGAGAGAGACACACACACACACACACACACACACACACACACACAATAATAGGCCAGAGAGTGTTGAGAAGATAAAGAGCATCCCTGACATAAGTATCTAGTAAAATAATCTGTAGATGGATGCTTTTCCTCAGTACCATTAGCTTTCTCCATCTTCTTGTCTGCAATGTAAAGCGAAGGAGCCATTTGTTTATGCCCTTCCTGACTGATTGCTTCACTTATTTCAAATGACTGGCTTGAAAAATATGCGTTGTTCTCCACGCCAGCTTTGACTGATAGCCTGGACCATTTTCAGTCTCGGCCCATTGTGCCAATACCTTTCCTGTTGTGCAAGTGGCAGGCTCATACGCATTCACTTGCAAGTCTTCTTAGTGTGATCAAGGTATGTTGGCTGTTGTTTTATCTGTTGTCATAAATTTATATTCTGTGTAGGCCTACAGTGGTCTATGTACCCTCATTCCTTTTAAATTTCAATTTTGTAGCACACCATTTATTTTTTACTTTCTGTTGACAAATTCACACAGATTGTTTCAATGTTTCATGTTTCAAAATGGTGTTTATTTTTTGCAGCAAACCAACTTCAGTTCTGCCATCAAAGAGGTTAGTAACTTAGCCTACATATGAAATATCTCTGAACACAAAATAAATAAATTTAAAAAGTGAAACACCACCAATAGTCATGCATTAAACAGTAGACATACTTGAAATAGATTAAAGGCAAAAAGCTCAGTTAAAGCACTCCGTGTTCATTCCTGCTTAGATACAAAGGCCACCAGAGCAAGCAGAAAAAAAAGAGAGAAAAGAAATGTTTGTTTTGCTTTCCAGCGATCCTGTTAGCAGTTGATAGTGCAAGCAAGAAATTACATGCACTATAAATCACAAGTTTGACTTGTCTTGTCAGAGTTCCATAAGTAGGCTATTATGTGGAGTTGAAGTCATTTTTTTTGTATGCCTTATTGCCTTGAAGATGGCCAATTGTCCATTTTCTTTGTGCAAGCCATCTATAAAAGAAGACCATTTATTCTGCTCTGGTTGGCTGGTTGGCAGAGCTAGTGGCAAAAAAAGCCCTGAGTTTAACAGTCTCCTCTCACACCATGGAGCTTCCTCTCGCCCTCTTGGTTCTTTCCATTGCTGTTATTGTTCCCATGGCGACCACTTGGCAAATTCAGGCTGTCGAAAGAGAATAGTTAAAAAGTTTTGATTCATGCAAATGACAAGTAATGTAATGTAAGTAAGCAAGTAATGTATAGAGGGATATCTAGAGTCATCTTGAGACAGCAAACCTGTTGATGTGACTTCCTGGTTTGATGTCGTCCAAGAGATTGTTCAGCCTGTAGTAATCCAGAAACGTACGGGCAACATTTCTGCCCAGTTTCATGTCTGGACATAGTATGTTAAGGTCTACAATATTACAGTAATTCACAAATAAACCCCATTTATCAGTGTAACATAAAAGTATTAAAACAAACATTAAAATTACCCAGAATTAGTAATACACTTTCCCCCCTGTAATTTGAAAAGCATCTTCTGTGTTTTGTAGCATTTTCAAATAGCCGATGGAGATCTCGGACATTTCAAATGATAGAGAGGCCCATGACCCCTTGTGTTTGTGTGTGACCAAAGCTTAGTTTGCTTAGCCATCACCTGGCCATATATCTCACACCGGGAAGCTAGGAGATGGTAACAACACTAAACCCCACAGCGCCTCTAAATCTCGGCTCCAGACCTTCCACTATTAATTGAGGCAGATAAATAAATATATAAATAAATAGTCCTTCCTGCAGAACTGATCCCACCATTTGCAGTAAATAACAGGTCATTACCCAACAGTGAGAGGCAAAGGAATAAATAACTAGGGGACAAGAGAGCATTTTGCACCCGATCGATGCTAAATCACAACTTGTCTGGCTAGGTCAGCCACGGGAAAAAAAGAAAAAAAGAAAAGAAAGAGTGAAAAAAAAAAGTGAAGAAGTGTCTCTCGGTTCTTTCAGGGTTTATTCAAATTCAGACGAATCTTTGTGAACCATCCCTCTCCCTGGCCATTGCATTATGGAGCACACCAATAAATTGTGCCGCTCCATCATTAGGCGATGTTGTTAGGTGCAGTGTCGCTGTGAAGATAACAGCCCAGTGTGTACAGAGCGTCGCATCGCCACATCGGCACTGAAATGGGAAGAAGACAACGCCGAGGGCAGGGGATGATTATCTGGGGCTCGCCTGGTGAGAGTGAAAATTTTCTACATTACGAGAAACACTGGCGTGGAAAGGTCTCTTCATGAATCACTTTTATTAATCGGCCCACAGAGCGACAACAAGCCTAACCGCGGCCGATAATGCATATTCCTGCAGAGGAGGCCGCAGCGGCGGCTTATTTTCCAGCGATGGTGTCTTTGCAGTCTGGAGAGACGTGATGAATCGACACAGAGATTTAATCCCTCACCTCTGCCTGTCACCTCATTTTTGATGTTCAGATATGACCTGTCGGACTGTCAGCGCTCGGTGATTGAAGGAAGAGCCCTGAGAAGAAATACAAGGAAGAAAGTGATTCTGTCGTTTATTATATTTATTTTTCCAATTTCTCCCGGCGGTCAGAATTACACAGGGAACATAAATCCCAAGCCTATAGGCGGAATTCCATTATCCCAAACAGTTAAACCATAAACAATCCATCCTTAGTATGAACGGAGAGCGCACGGATTGGCTGCCTCTTTGTTGGGTCATACCATCCACATGCCATGACTTCTTCCTCTCCAACTCTCTGAGCTCCAATTCGCACACTCGTGCACAAGACCCATTCAACATGTTGGCTCTAACCAGGGGTAAAGTCAAAGGTATTTGTTTTCACTGGACAATTTTACACTTAATTGAGCTTGTCTGCTCAGGGCAGGCTTTGAGGAATGGGGTGTTTGTTACAGAGAAAACTAATGCGGCTTCGGTGCCAGGCCTGCCCACCAGTGACTTTCCCTCGTCTCCGCCGAAACCCAAACTGTTGGCAAAGTTAAAGTAGGTGTGAAAGAAAGAGAAAGCAGCGCCGTAATTAAGTTGCGCGTCTGGGGTGTCTGACAGGAGAGAGCCTTGATGAGCGCTGATTAACCGTTCGCTCCTGGTGCCAGCCCCTACCGCCGTTTCCTCCATCCCTCCTCACACCCCATCCCACCCTCCCCACGTGCCCGACGCCGCCCCTCGCCCGCTCCGGTTCACTCACCTTAGCCTGGTAATGTGGTGCCACCCTGGGCTTCCATCCGTCACCCAGCGGGCTGATGGCCTGTCTCTCCGCAGTGCCCGCTCTGGCTGTGTTTACGCCCCATCTGTTTGGGGCTGCAACCTCTGCCTCCTTCCTATTTTTAGCCCCGGCCCGAAGACAAACAACGGCGTCGGGTGCCAGACCTGAGTGAGCCGTAATGAGAAGCGTGGCGGCGGCGGCAGCGGTGGAGGTGGTGGTGCCATGTGCGCCTTGTGCCATGAAGAATGGCCCCTCGTTTTTTGGTTATAGATTTTTCATCACTACATATTTTACGGCGATATTTCTCGAAGGCATTCCTTGACGGCCGTGTCGAGGGAGCTTTAAATTTTAAACATGCGAATGGGCGCTGCGAGTTTGATGATTTAAGCCTCATCATGGTTGTATCCTTGGCATGGATGCACTGACCTCAGGCAAAAGTTTTTGCTATTTTCCCCTTGATGGGCAGAAAGTGTGCCGGCATGCGTTTTTTTTTCTGCGTGCTCTAAGCAAATGACAGAAATAGTGTGAATGCCCGCAGCGTGCAGATGGCCTCTCAGCTTGTGATGTCACATCCCACATCTATTACAGGAAGCGCGTGATGGACGGCCGGCGTTGCGAGGAGAAGACTTCATCTGCATCGCAGCTGCACGCGGGGCCTCTCCAGAGCTCTGATTGGCTCCTGGCGAGGGGCCAAGAGCAATGGAAGCCGCCCCCAGACCGGGAAGGGAATCTGCTGAAGGATGGAGAGGCCTGCCAAAAAGCTTTGCCGTCTGAGGCGCAGCGGAGAGCGGAAATTTTCCAAAACAGCGGCCGGCTCCCCCGCCAGAGGAAGGCGGAGGGGAGGTGAGAGGTGTTGCGTAATCACGGGCATGGAGGGAAGCCTAACCTTCATACCGACCTTCTGCACCTCCGTCACGCCGCACACGCCAACCGAACTCACCCCCCTTCAACAAAACCCTACCAAACAAAAACAACTTTTACCATTCAGGTAAAACATTATTAGAAAGTGCACACCCTACCGATCCATTGCTACTGACTATAGTATAGACTATAGACACATATCAACAGGTTTCATATAAACTACATTAAAGCCTTTATTATTTTGTTTACAGATAACCTACAGAGAGCCTAAGATCGGTTAAGATAAACCAGTTTCAGAAACTAGATTCACCCCAAAAATGATCCACAGTACATGGAGGCACGTCCACAGGAGATGATAGAAAAGAAAAAAAAAAACGTTTCTCTGGTCGCCCCCCAATGAAGAAGATTAATTAATAACACAGTAACTCATTAGAAGTTTGATCTCTCCTGTCACGGCCTCAGCCCCAACTCTCTCCCCTGTCTGTCTTTCTGTCTGTCCTCCTCTAATTTCAGCCTTGACTGCAAGAATGGAAGGAGAAGGAAGGAGAGGAGAGGAGAGGAGAGGAGAGATGGTTCTGAAGTCCGCTCTGCTCGTCACACACTGTGGTGACCTGCAACTTTTAAGAAGCTTTAGCAGAAATAGTTTAATAGAAGCTAATATAGGTCCTATTTTTGGAAGCTTTTTTCTTTCATTTCTGAGTGCCACTATTAAGGTAGGGGGTAAAAGGCCTTTGTCATTGAGGCGTGGGGGGAGGAGGTTGGGGTGGGGTTGGGGAAGGGGGTGTCAATGTCTTAACGAGCACTTTGGATCGATGGCCGCCCCTTTGTTGTCATTCAAGGACAAGCCGCCATGGGGCCGAGGTGCGGAGGTGATGAGACAAGAGGGAACCGGACGCCTTCAACGGGGACAACAAATGATTTGTTTACCGGAGCTGTTTATCTGCGTGCTGCGCTCGGAACACACACCCAGACGGACAATGATGCCCCAATGACAAGGAACACGACACCGTGGTCTGGAGCTGGCTGGCCGTCCGCTCCGCTAACAAGCAGAGAAATCAGGGGACATCAGCGCCATCAATACGCCGAGTGACAGGCCTGTCACCAGGGTGTCACCAAGAGCCAATTAACAATGCTAATTAAAACAGTAAACAGGCACACACAAAGGGACCCATGTTTTTTTTTTTTTTTTTCTTTAACCCCGAAGCACTAGAGATGTTCAGAAGACCTTGTGTCCTCTTTCCTGTAGGACAAATGTGGCAATCTAGCAGTAACAGACTGCCGGGCATGACAACAATGTCTCCATTTTTTTTCCCCCATGTCCATGAATTTGTACCTACAGCCTTGTACACAACACAACAAAATCACAACATTAAAGTGAAAATTATATAGGGGAAGTGACAGCATTAAACCCAGTCAGAATAGACAGGTATTGGCACAGCTCCAATGCCAAGAGAGCAAAGGAAATAGGTCCTGCCCTGTAATACAACTAGCCAACAGCACTGTTTGAAATGCAGTGATTGACATTTTGCCTTCTGTTTAGGACATGCACAAACAGTGGGCCAATAGACATTTAACATTAACATTTTTGCCCTTATTTTAGCAATTTGTGAATATGTACTCAGATTTTTAGAAATGATTGACTGAATTTCAGTTAAATATTAAGTAAATATGACCATCTTCTACCGAGTTGTATGTCTTGGTTGACTGTTGTCAAATATAAAGTGCTTTACAAAAAATTTGACATTGACATTTGACATTGCCATTCATTTGAATAAGAGTCTGATCTTATTTGCCAAAAATAACTGCTTGAGGCATACCAATATGGCTGTTGTGGTAAAACCTGCCTAAACGGACACCTTAAGCAGTTGTATTGCTTCTGGCAATTCTGGTTCAGGTACATTAACTTGAAATATTCTTGTACAAAGCCCAACTCCTGTAAGTCATATACTGTACCTCTGTCTCAATATCACTACTGTACCCAGAAGACTACCTTCGTAAAGTTTGCTTTCAGAACCTTTACTGTGGTATGATATTCATCCTGGAAAGAACAGAAAAGAACAGCAGAAAAGAAAGAAAAAAGCAGAAAAGAGAGAGAGAGAAAAAAAAGTAACAACAGTGAAATAAAAAGGCATCTCATATGCAGCCCTGCTGTAAGGGCAGTGCATGCGTTTAATTGATCTGCGGGTTTATGATTTGCATAGCTGTCGCTGTCCATCAAGTGCCTGTCAATGCCACTGGAGCCTGAAATGTTCAATTAGGAGGTTTTGGATTCTAGCGTGCACTCCTGACACGCTACTTTTCTGGCGTGCACTTTCCCAACGTCAATAACATGCTGTTGTCAGATCTCCTAGGGGCCACGCACAACTGTCAGCCCGTCCAGCTGGCATAATGCGGTGATTGATGTCGGGAGCCGGCAGGAACCGCCGAGCTGTCCGGTTCCACATTGTGCTCGTGCCGTATCAATTTATATGTGCGGGACGTCTCGGCCGCCACGGCACAACACTCTCAGCCAAGCGGCGCCGGCGAAACGGGAGGGCTCTGACAACGCGAGTCGGCGTTTGATTGAGTGAGACTTTTACAGCGAGACCCAGGGATAATAGGTCTTTGAGTAGACGTCTGTAGCTGAGAAAAGTGGACAGGGGAGAGGGAAAGAGGTGGCGCAGAGCCGGAACACGGAGCACGGAACACGGAACTGTCTCTCCAGGTTCTCCAGCTGCAGGAGCTGTGGAAACGTCGGAACCTGTTCGCTTGTCAAGACGGGGAAAAAGGGCAACGAGACACGCCGTGCTTGTGCGTCTCGTCTGGGCCTTCTCCAGTCATGTGACAGCTGCCTCGACCGCTGTGGCCCAATCAGGGTCCGTGGTGACCTTCGCCTGGAAGAGCAGCACAGTGGCGAGAAAGTAAAAGACGAGAAAAAGTTTTCACTGAGGAAAAGAGGCCTTCAGATTGTAACGGCGCCTCCAAAAAGACTTTGAAAGTCATTGGGAGCTTCGCTCTCTGTCTCCACTCCCACCCCACCTCTCCTTTCTCTGTCTTAGTCAGAAGCGTCAAGCTGAGTTTTGAACAGGCTCCCAGACTCACCTAGCCCCTCACCTGTTATCACCTTTAACGATGCTCTGGCTGTGAAGCGCTCACACGACCCGCCCATTAAAAAAAAAAAGAAAAAAGAAAAAAAGCAGCTGACAGGAAATAGTCTAACCTCCAGAAATGAACATCAGACAGAGGACGTTATTGGTGCAGGGCGAGGCAGGTGCAGTACAGTACGCTGGTGGTAGTCAGACTGGGTATACCAATGGACATGGAAGAAAAGACACTTGTGTCAGTCGGCAGGTAATTTTTTTGCCGCCGTCTGTCTGTGTGTCTGTGTACACAATTACTCGAAAAATACTGCATGGATTTGGATGACATTTTTTGACAAGGTGTGTATTGGACCAAGTAACGACTAATTAAATTTTGGTGGTGATCCAGAACACGATCTGGAATTGATATTGTGTCTGTGAGCACATTGCCTTGGCGGAGGTCTGTGCTCTAAGAGTGCTTTTCTAATATGATTATTATCACCTACGGACAGAAATCAAAGCATAAGTGACAAACATCACTGATACCCATCTTCTGTAGAAGCAATAACACACACCAAATACAAACAACCGTGTGAAACACCACAACCAAGTACCAACAACCTGCTGGAGACAGGATAGCAAAAGCTATCTGACACATCT
>JAODXP020000022.1:29251187-29258687 GCA_027497455.2 Sardinella longiceps | reverse complement strand
AAGAATACTTTTCCATAAGGAAGTTTCACCGTGAGAACAAAGGATTCCGCTGGAGACGATTGTTTGCCTGACGAACAAACAAAAGGATTTACTAGGAGAACGAAGCATTGGAGCGCTTAGGATTTCTTCAGCTAGAGGCCCGCATGAATTGGAAGTGAGTAGCCGTGATTGGAAAACGGAATGCTTATCATTGCGGAGCCGCGCAGTTTCAATCAACGCACCTGCTTCATTAATCTCCGATAGGAACGGTGAAAAGTCCGAAGGCATCCTCGGTGGGTAAACTTTACTTTTCTTCTGTGGCTATTGGAGTTGCGGATCAGTTTAAAGTTGAACCCAAAGGACTGAGTGATGTATGAAAATAGGCCTAACTCAAGCTATGTTCTGCTGTGCTGTTTATAAATGCTGTGCTGTGCTGTGCGTGCTGATTTAACGTTAGTCCCTCCACACAAGTTTATTGTGCTGTTTATTCACTGTTTGAGCGCTGCGCGTTTGTGAGCGCAACAGTAAAGTTAACGTTAAAACCTTGCCGAAGAAAAGCTCTCTGAATTGTTTCTGCCTGTATGCGCAACATGAGCGTTGAAGGAGAAAAGGCATCTTCCCAATTTAAAGCCGTAGAGGGGGCCACCAATGAAATTGACGTGACTACTGTTCAAGGAGAAAGTGTAACGTTATTATCTCAAGTTAGAGCTGCTGACGCTATGAGAGAAAATGACGAGACCGACGTTAGTGGCCACGCAAATTCCTCTATTGGCGAAGTTGGGAAGCGCGAGAGAAAATTAACTGCAAAGGGAATTACAATGCTTTTTGAAAATCTGCAGAAAAATAGGAAATCTAAACTCATGCAAGCAAATAAATTTAAACAAAGGACAAATGAGTTGCTTTCTGAAAAAATGTCATCTCGTACTGCAGTTGAAGTAAAGAAGTGTTTAAAGAAATATTCTATGCTGTGCAAAGAGGCAATAGACAGTCAATTGATGTTGCTGGAAATGCCTATGCCAGATCCTGAATATAAGAAGCAGCAGAGTTGGCTGGAACAGAAGAGAAAGGAAATTAACACTTTTGAAAATAATGTGGAGCAATGCTTAACTGATGCTGGTGTATCAAATGGTGATGTTCTTGATGATGTGCTGTCTATAACAAACACAGATATAAGGCCTGATGATAGCATTTCTAATGTTTCAAGTAAAGGATCTAAACGTAAAGGCCATTCTTCTGTCCATTCAAATTCTTCTAGTATTTCTTCTGTTCGCTTAAAGGCTAAAGCTGAAAGGGCCGCACTCTTACAGTCTGCAGCTGCTTTAAGAAAAATGCATGATATTGATGCTGAGGAAGAGGCGCTTCAGTTGGAAAAGGCCAAGCTGAAGAGGAAAAAGGAACAGCTGGAAATTGAAGCTAAGTTGGCAGTTGCTACAGCTAAATTGTCTGTGTTTGAAAATGCTGTTTGTGAGGATGAGGATGATGGAGAGGATGGCATGAATGCCTACCTCCATGCTCAGTTGAAGTCACAACCATCAAATATCAGCTCTGTCTTGCAACAGCCTAAAAATGTTTCTTTTCAATCTGACATGTCTGCATCATTGGTTGTACGACCTAAAGAAAAACTTCATGTCCCACAAGCCCTCTCTTCACATAGGTCCACTAACACTGCACCTCTAAGTTCACAGGCACCACCACGTTCTCATAGGTCTGAAGTGCGTGGAAACCTCTTGGGATCCAGACTCGCCGAACCCACCACCAGTTGGGCCTCAGCTGTCGGAGCCTCTATTGCCATCTTCACAGAGAAGTGCTCATACACGACCAAGCTCTCATGTTCCTGTTGGTAATATGCAGTCACAGCCAATTCATCACCCTCTTGGTAACCCTCAACAGTTCACTCTTTATGATCTTATGCAACAGCAGAATAACATCACTGCTCAATTAGCATACAACCAAGCTCTAGCCTCTCTTCCTCCTCGAGCTATAGTGGAGTTTGATGGAAATCCTCTCAAATATGCTTCTTTCATCAGAGCTTTTGAACAAGCTATTGAAAAGAAAACTACTGATAAACAAGAATGTCTTTACTACCTTGAACAATACACTAGGGGGCAACCAAGGGAATTAGTTCGGAGTTGTTATAATATGCCTGCCGGTCAGGGTTATGACCGTGCAAAGAACCTGTTAAAGGAACACTTCGGAAATGAGCTGAAAATTGCTGCAGCTTACATAGAAAAGGCTATGAAGTGGTCAGCAATGAAACCTGACGATACAATTGCTTTGCAATCTTTTTCCATATTCTTAAGGGACTGCTGTAATGTTATGGAAGACCTGGAACACATGGAGGAGATGAACGTGCCATCTAACCTTCGCTTGATGATGATGAAGCTGCCATACAAGCTGAGGGAGAGATGGAGGACCGTGGCTTGTGAACTGCAGGAACGCCGTGGTTACAGAGCCATGTTTCCAGACTTTGTGGCCTTTGTGGAGCGTCAGGTGAAGTTTCTTTTAGATCCTTTGTTTGGTGATCTACAGGATCCAAGACCCACTCCACCCTTTAAAGCCAAGCCCAGACACACTGGACGGGGTCAGGCTACAGTTGCAGCCGTCACCACTGCCGAGCAACATCCATCATCTGCTTTGCCATCACACCACAAAGGGCCAGCATCACAGAGAGGTAACGCTGTATTGTGCTGTGTGTGTAAGAAGCCACATTCAGTTGAAAACTGTTCTCAGCTTTGCAAGATGTCTCATAGGGAGAAAATGGATGCTCTTAAAGCTGGCAGAGTTTGTTTCAGCTGTCTGAGGACAGGTCACATGAGTAGGGAGTGCAATAAGCCTTTAACTTGTGATGTTTGCAGGCTAAAACATCCCACCGTCTTGCATATTGAAGCAAAAGCAACATCAGAGGTGGCAGTCAATAATGCGCTTGTGTCATTGGAGACATGTGGCCATACTGGGGCCGGGCGCGATGATTATGTGCTTTCTATTGTGCCTGTACAGGTGAAGGCCAAGTCCGGGAGCAAGACTGTGACCACCTACGCTTTCTTAGACCCTGGGAGTTCAGCTACTTTCTGTACCGAACATCTTATGAGACGGCTGAATCTCTCAGGAGTCAAGACCAGCATTCTTCTTCGTACTCTTGGTCAGGAGAAGTCTGTCAACACTTTCTTGCTCAGTGGTCTTGAGATTTCTAGCCTGAGTGAAGAGAACTTTATGGACTTACCTGAAGTCTACACACAGAGAACAATGCCTGTGAGTAAAAATAACATCCTTACTCAGCAGGATTTAAAGGGTTGGTCATATCTAGAAGGCATCAACATTCCCAGTCTTGAGGCAGAGGTGGAGTTGTTAATAGGCACCAATGCACCGAAGCTCATGGAACCGTGGGAAGTCATCAATAGTAAAGGCGAAGGACCGTATGCTGTGAAGACTCTACTGGGGTGGGTCGTGAATGGTCCTCTGAGAGGGGGTGGGCAGAGTAAAGGTCTCCCTGCTGTCACTGCCAATAGGATCTCAGTTGCCAAGCTACAGGATTTGCTGATTGCTCAGTATAACCAGGACTTCAATGAGAAATCAGAAGAGGTGTGTATGTCCAGAGAAGATCAGAAGTTTATGCAGATCATGGATTCTTCTGTTCATCTTGATGAGGGGCACTACTGTATTGATTTACCCTTTAAGGTTGCCGATGTCATCCTGCCGAACAACCGCAGCATTGCAGAGCAGCGTCTCCTTGGTCTTCAGAGAAAGTTTAAAAGGAATAAAGAATACCATCAAGAGTACACAGCTTTTCTCTCTGAGGTCATTGGAAAAGGCTATGCTGAACTGGTGCCATGCGAGCAGTTGCATCGAGCAGACGGCAAGGTATGGTATATTCCCCATCATGGGGTATATCATCCCAAAAAGAAATCCCTTCGAGTTGTTTTTGATTGCGCTGCTGTCTTTAAAGGAACATCGCTGAATGCACAGCTGCTGCAAGGGCCCTATCTCACCAGCACCCTGCTAGGCGTACTTACCAGATTTCGACAGGAACGTGTAGCGTTGATGGCAGACATCCAAGCCATGTTCCATCAGGTGAGGGTGTCTCCGGAGCACACAGACCTTTTACGCTTCTTGTGGTATCCTGATGGTGATGTGACACGCCCTCCTGTGGAGTATAGGATGAAGGTCCACCTCTTTGGCGCGGTGTCTTCACCAAGTTGTGCGAATTATGCACTTAGGAGAATCGTACAAGACAATCAAGATCACTTCCAGCCTAGTGTGCTGAACACAATACTTCACAACTACTATATGGATGACTGCCTGAAGTCTGTGCCATCAGAGACGGAGGCCATGGAGATGGTGAAGGAACTGACTGCAGCCTGTGCCAGAGGAGGGTTCCATCTATGGAAATGGACGAGTAACAGCAGTGCAGTTTTGGCCAACATCGCTGAGGAACAGCGCACAAAGACCACTAGGGGGCTTAACTTAGATCAAAGCACCAACTCTGTTGAGACTGCTCTTGGGCTTCACTGGTGCATTGATACAGATGTTTTGACCTTTAGGTTAGCCATAGAAGAGCGCCCACACACAAGACGTGGCATATTGTCTGTGGTGTCGTCTATCTATGACCCTTTAGGTTTTCTTGCACCGTTCACTCTGCCTGTGAAGAAAATGCTGCAGGACATGTGCAGACTGAACATCGCTTGGGATGCTCAGATACCACACACCTTTTCCCAGCAGTGGTCCAAGTGGCTGTCTAATCTCCATCGCATCACAGAGTTCCAGGTGGATAGATGCATAAAGCCAGTGGATTTCGGAAAGCCTACTCACCTGCAGTTGCATCACTTCTCCGACGCCAGTGAGTATGGCTACGGAACCGTGTCATACTTACGGATGGAGAATGAGAAGAAGGAGGTTAGTGTTGCTTTTATATTGGGCAAATCCAGGGTTGCTCCTTTAAAGCAAACAACTATTCCAAGGCTTGAGCTAACTGCTGCTGTCCTCGCAGTCCGTGTGGACAAAATGTTAAAGAAAGAGTTGCAGCTTGACCTGTGCCCATCAACATTTTGGGTAGACAGCACAACTGTTTTAAAATATATTGCTAATGAGACCAGGAGGTTTCATACTTTCGTGGCCAATAGGGTGGCTGTCATAAGAGAAGAGACTGACGTGGCACAGTGGAGACACATAGGGACAAGACTGAATCCTGCAGACGAGGCATCCAGAGGTCTCAGCGCTGAAGAGTTCCTGGCATGTGAGAGATGGCTTAAGGGACCGGAGTTTCTCTTGAGGGGGCAAGAGGAATGGCCGAACACCATCATTGAGCAGCCTTTGATCTCTGCTGATGACCCTGAAGTGAAGAAAGATCTGTTAGTCAGTGCCTGTGTTTCTCAATGCCCACAGAGTCCAACAAAGTTGTTTTTAACTTATTTTTCTGATTTTACCAGATTGAGAACGTCTGTAGCATGGATGCTCAGACTCAGAGATTTGCTCCGAATGCTGTCTGATAGAAGAAAGCGTCCTGGGACCTCTCCACATGATGGCGGACACCTAGAGGGGGATGTCAGCGCTCAGATGGGAAGAGAGATGCCAGTGGTCTGTGGCCAGTCCTTGACGCCAGGTGATCTTCAGAGGGCAGAAGACGCCATTATTCGTTTCTATCAGCAGGAGAAGTTCCCTGAAGAAATTGCTGCACTGAGAGATGGAGGATCTGTGAAACAGAACAGCGACCTCTACAGGCTTGATCCAGTGTTGAAGGATGGATTGCTGCGAGTGGGGGGCAGACTTAGTAGGGCTGCTATGCCTGAAGAAGAAAAACACCCAGTCATTCTTTCAAAAGACCAAGATGTGTCTAAACTCCTTTTAAAGCATCTCCATCAGCAGCTGGGCCATGCAGGGAGGAACCATATGCTGTCCTCTCTCAGAAAGCGATATTGGATCACACATGCAAATTCAGCTTGCAGAAAGGTCCTTTCTGAATGTGTTGTGTGCCGTCGTTTTCAGGGCAAGACCGGTCAGCAGAAGATGGCTGACCTGCCTTTGGAAAGAATTGTGCCAGACTTACCTGCCTTTACAAATGTAGGCGTCGATTATTTCGGGCCTGTGGAGGTGAAGAAAGGTCGTGGGCGAGTAAAGCGCTATGGTGTTCTCTTTACCTGCATGGCTAGTAGGGGAGTTCATCTTGAGGTGGCTTACAGTCTAGACACTGATTCGTGTATAAATGCCATCCGCCGTTTCATGTGTCGTAGAGGTCAGGTGTCTCATTTCACATCAGATAATGGCACCAACTTTATTGGGGCTGAACGGGAGTTGAGGGAAGCAGTTGCTGAGTTAGACCATGTGAAGATTCAGCATGCTCTCCTGTCAAGTGGCCTAACATGGTCTTTTAACCCTCCAGCCGCCTCTCATCATGGGGGCGTCTGGGAGAGGCTTATTCGTCTTGTTAAAAGAATTCTGTCTTCTACTCTCAGACTCCAGGTCTTGGATGATGAGGGCTTTCATACTGTTCTTTGCGAAATTGAGTTCATTCTGAATGGACGTCCTATTACAAAGGCTTCGGACGACGTGAATGACCTCGAGGCGCTTACACCCAATCATATTCTCCTCTTGAAGTCAAAGCCATATCTCCCTCCTGGACTCTTTCAGAAGGATGACCTGTACCTCAAGAGAAGATGGCGACAAGTGCAGTTTCTTTCTGATCTCTTTTGGAAACGCTGGGTGAGGGAGTACTTACCGCTGCTCCAGGAGAGACAGAAGTGGATGAGACCAAAAAGAAGCTTCGCTGTCGGTGACATCGTGGTCATAATGGATCCACTGGCGCCACGCGCTTCCTGGCTGATGGGAAGAATTACCCAGACGTATCCTGACAAGAAGGGCCATGTACGTTCAGTTCAGCTTAAAACAAGAACGGGCCAGCTGGACAGACCAGTGTCCAAGATCTGTCTGTTGATGGAAGCTGAAGTCCCATGATGACCTAGATATGATGACCTGGCTGCTGTCCTGAGACTGAGAAGAACAGAGATCTCACTTAGTAATAGGTTAAGCTCTGCACAAATGGCTCCTTTTAGTTTAAATTTGGTAATTTTGGTAATTGTGTGGGGTAATATTCACAATTATGGGGCCGGGGTGTAGGAGCCATTTATAGTCACTCCTTAGTTTAGGTTTATTAGTTTTATTTATCTTGTCTTAATTTAGCCACTTGGGGGTGTATTGCACTGGTGTTAGTCACATGGTGTCCAGGTAGGTATTAGTACAGGTGAGACCACTAATGAGACAATGGTGTGGAAGGTGGGGAACACACGGTTCTTACCGTAGCCGTGTAGCCGCCAGCACACAGCAAACAGCATCTTTTATTTTATCATCATACAACACATACAGCACGGGAATAAGGTAACATATAGGCCAACATTTTTATGGAAAATATATCTTCTGAGAATAAATGGGAACACCACCCAACTGGAGCTACAGATTGGACATTTGTTTGTTGAACTACGCGTTGAGAACATCCTATGCCTTTCACACTGAGGCCTGTAGGCTGGCCTCCAC
>JAODXP020000022.1:29241467-29251087 GCA_027497455.2 Sardinella longiceps | reverse complement strand
ACCACTGGATTCAAAAGAAAATTGACATGCGGAACAATATCAACAGCTAAACGCAAGTAACTAGAAAAGCACTCCGAGAGTGCAGACCTCCGTCAAGGCAATATGGTCAAAGACATAACATAAATTCAGTGTTCAGGATCACCAATCACCACCAAAACTGAATCTGTTCTTAATTGTCCCAAGACACATTGTCCGAAAATTTCATCCAAATCTGTGCAGTGCTTTTCGAGTTATGTTGTACACAGACTCACACACGCCAATGAAAACATAACCTACTTGGCGGTGGTAATAACGGGGTGGGCTAGTACGGCGTAGCATGAATCCAGTGACTCATGTTTGAGTCCGACCTGAGGTAATTTCCCAATCCTTACCCATCTCTGTATTCACTCATTTCCTGTCACTCTCTCTACTGTCCTGTCAAATTAAGGTAAGGTGCAGTAAAAAGCCATAAAAATATTTTAAAAAGCCAATAAAGTGAAAATAAATAAATCACAGTAATCATCTGTGTACATACTACAAGAAACATCTGTATAATATATATTATGTTTGAACAATTGTTGTTGACCTTTTAGTTTAGGCTTACACATCATGTGCAATGCAACCATAGGTAAAATATGCAAAGGTGAACTATTATGTTTACCAGCACAAATTTGCGTATACTGCCAGCAGAGAAGAAATAAGACGTGATTGGACAGACTAACGGAGAGCCTTCCTATTCTATTCTACATGTCAAAAACCTATTTCTGGCTCAGTCAGTGTTGAAGTCTATTGTGGTAACGTTAAACTCCACCAGTAATTTAGCCAAGATGAATAGAAGTTATTTGACCTGACAAAAGGCTACACTAGAGTGAGAAATGGGAAGTGTTGCTTGGAGGCATGTGTAAATAGTGTGTGTGTATCACGCTCATTGTGTGAGTGTCAGCAGCTCTGTCATATTCTTTGGTCCAGCACCTCCACATCAACATTAGCAGTAAGCCACCACACCACCCATATACATGTATGCATGTATGCCAGCTGTCTACTCTCACACAACATATTTAGGCATATGGTTTATCTGACATAGCCAACTGAAGGGGTCTCAAAACTTTTTTTCTTCCATGAGCTACTTTGACAAAATCAAACATGGCCATGAGCTACTGTACTTATGTTATTGATAGATTTAGATCTGGTTCTGGTTTGAAACAATTTGACAGCTCGTCTAATCAGATTCGCTTATTGGTCGGTTGTCTCTCTACCGATGTAAACCCGCCCCAGGAGACCGTCCACAGACCATGAATACGGATGAATATTCGTATTGTGGCCGGGCTATGTCAGGCTAATTTTAACATGTGTTTTGCTGTTGATATTTTTCAGGAGACTGTCTCAAGATAATCTGACTTAAAGGAGAGTACCGGAGTGAATTCAAGCATAGCCCTGTTGAAAGAGCTTGCTAAATGCGGTAGTTAGCGAATGGAACAAAATAATTTGGTATAGTACAGACCGAACGCGAACGCAGAAGCGAACAGGCACTTTACACTGAATCAATGGGACGTGACTGTTGGATCTGAAGTTACATTGACTCAATGTAAAATGTATCGCGTTCGTGTTAGGTCTGTGCTGTTCGAAAATCTTTAATTTCATGCGAAATATATTGCTGTTAGAAGGCTTGTGCAGCAGGACTATGCTTAAACTTACTCCGGTATATTGCTTTAACGTAAGTAACCTACTGTACAGGCCCCCCTAAAATCTGCTGGAATGCAGGATATCACATCTACTGATGAATATAATGGGGGGGGGGGGGCCGTCCACCCAGACCCTCATTTTGATTGTACTGTCCATCTCCAGCAGGAAGACCCCATAAACACCACAATGCAGGGGAACACAATGTTCCCATGTACCTCTGTAACATATGGCTGAAAAATGTCTTCATAAATTATTCAACTCTGTATCTAACACACAACCATTTTTTGGTGCAACAGTTAACCTCTTACTCAACAAATGACAGTTGAAAATGGTTAACCGATTCATTTAAAACGCCTTCATCGAGCAACGCCTGCTATATCGCAACTGTGTCGCATATCTCTGCCTGGTCACAAACACACACACACACACACACACACACTGCCCACGCTACCCTTTCAATCACCATACCAGCCACCAGCTTAAACTGGTTTGCAATAGGAGGACAAATAGCCTAGTTTCAAAAATGGTTTGGGTACAAGGTGACAAGGTTGAAAATGAAGGCATTTGTCAAGCCATATTTGCAACATTACCGTGGTTCATTTAAGAAAACGACAGCTCTGAAGAGGTGGGTCAGTGACAACAATAATAAAGAAAGATGGTCATCATCTTATCTTTTACCATTGATGAGCCTTCCTGCTAATTTGTTCATGAGATGGATATTAGTAGGCCTTGCATTTAGTTCACAATGTATAATTATAGATTAAAACCAACTAGCGTCTGTTAAAGCTGATACAGTCAACCATTGGTCAAACGGTCTCTGTTTAACATCCCTAATCAGAATGCAAGAAATCCCATAAATGTATATTGATTGAATTTCTTTGTATTTGATGAACTAGAAAACACCATAATATAAGGGAGCATTCACACCTTAATCTTTACTTGATACTTGTATTGGAGGAGACTAGGCAGAAATGTCACGTTGATATTACTATTTTGTTTGTTTTGCTAGATTAGACTTCTTAGCTGCACTTAAATTCACCAGGTTCTCATACATATTTTCATTGTCATTTGTTGAGTAAGAGTTTGTTAACTAGTGCAAGTTTCTTAATAATACAGTTTCTTAATAATACAGAGTTGCATAATGTGTTAAGAAATGTGTCTTTCTCGTGAACCGAACCGTTAATGGGGCAGCTGCATGCTAAGTCATACAAGGCTGGCACAGAGGTGTAGGAGACCTTTATTGCAGATTTTTAATGTATTCCTCTTAGTGCAGGCAAAATTAACATTTCAACTTAAGTGATAAATCAAAAAAAAAAAAAAAGCATTAATGCTGAATCCTTACATATACTTGGATAAACCACTTGTCCGTCATCCTACTTCAACCACTTAAATAAAAACCTACCAATTGCATCCCATGAGCCCACATGACTTCTAGTTTCTCACATGTTCCAAACAAACATAAGCGCTAGAATCTGCGACATAATTGCCACAATACTCGATTCAACTCGGATAACATAGATGTCTCTTTCAAATATAACTGTTAAATGTGTTTTGTAAGTTTGCTAGAGATGAGTTACTTCAAAAATCCCCCCGGTGTTTGTACGCATCTCCTGGTTGGTCCTTCCGTTTAATATCGGACCTGAAATAACTTTTAATGGACTCAACATTGCTAAGGGGGCACTGCATCTGACGTGAATGAGGTTATGATGGTTCCACTTTCATGAATCATGTCATGTACTATGTTCAATTTCAGATAGAAAATGGCTAGGCTGTCGAGTCAAATTAGACAAAAATTAGGACCTAGCTCCTGAATGTCCAACAACAGCAGAGTTGATGTTGGGGGAATATGTGGGGGTAGGAGATAGGTGTGAATTGACCTATTTGAGAAGAATAAATTCAGCTATTATGCATCAGGGTCTTACTATAGGCAAAATTAGGGTCCAACATACCGTAGCATCCAAATTCTGAGGAAATGAGTTGTGATTAATCATGATTAATAATGGCAAAATTTTGTGATTAATTGAAATGAATATTTTTTTAATAATTTGACAGCACTAATTCCCCTGCATTGTGGTGTTTTTGGGGTCGTCCTGCTGGAGATGGACAGTACAATTATTTTATCATTTTCATTTTATTGCCATTTTTACTTAGGTTTGGCTGTTGATATTTTTCCCCATGCCAAATGTCAAATGTTGGTTCCAGTGGTGGTGTATGTGATGTCAGGGTGAGTCTAGGGGCCTGTCACAGACAAGGGGCTGTCTGATCTACTTGTGAGTGCAGTCCCCCCTGTCTCCCATTAGTTGTACAGTATATCTATGTCTACATATAAATATTTGTATTTGATGAACTAGAAAACGCCAGAATGAAAGGGACATTTGGAAAATTTTGAATACACAATTCCCAGGCACCACCACTACCATTTTACTCTGTGTGTGCAGCAAATAGATAAACAAACAAATAAAGAAAGAAAGAAATAGAGAAAGAAAGAAAGACTTTGTAAAACAAACAAAATATCACTCCAAGGATATTTTCCAAATTGGCAGCCCAGGTATGAGATGTTTTCCTAGAGCACTTGCAATAACAATAGTTCTTAGCCTATAGTTACACATTACTTAGCGTTCTGGAGATGCCAGCCAAGCCATTATCATAGCAGTGTACAAACCAAAGATTCTAAAGCTGTAGAGACTGCTATCAGTCTAAAAAGCATGTTACACAGGGAAAAATGTCTGGTATGTCAGATGGCCAATTCACCTATAAGTCATCTAGCTCAATGATATAATTTCAACAAAGGATTCAAAGGCCTTGCTTTGTTTAGGGCCAATTATATTCTCCGGATAGAAAAGCTTGAATTTAACATGCTTATCATATGCAAATATCTCAGAAGAGGAAGTCAAACACATTGGCTAATCTCAACCATATTTTTCGCTGGGACTGCTGGTCTCAAGCAACTCCTTTCCCCTGGAGATCCTATAAATGCCTGAGCGCATCACATGAACAGTAGATCAGCATCTGAGTGGACCCAAGATGAGGATCGTCATCGCAGTCATTGCATTTCTGTCATCTGTTTCAGGTAACACTCAAACTTTCTAGAACCTTTTGACACTTAAGAGTGCTTCTCAAGGCAGAGGATTTCTCCTTTTTTCTACTGATAGTATAGATGTTTAGATTCCTATTTTGTTAGCACATTACTCTTACTTCTCTCTTATGTAAGAGAATCTCTAGAACACTCATAACAACGCGATTAGAAAAAAGTATTAGATGAAATCAAATCTAATTTGAGTCAATTAATTGCATGTACAGTACATGTACATACAATGCAATGAAAGTGTGGGACGCTCAAAATGTATAATATTAAGGAATATCTGGTGGATTAACCTAATTTAGATTACAGCAGCATAAAGAGATTGTAGGATGAGTGCCAAAGATTGATTGATCTGTTTTGTGACCTGTTTGACTATTCAGCTCTTCCAAATGATGGACTGGAAAGTGGCAGGAATGCTGACAGACGTAGCTACTTATCGCTGTAAGCAAACACACACACACACACACACACACCTACAGGCATGGACTGGCCATAGGGCATACAGGGCAATGCCCGGTGGGCCGACGGTCATTTTTGGGCCGGGGCTGTCATTTACTCATAAATGTCATAAATGATATTGGGCTAGTTTGATTAAATTTCTCATATTCATGCAATATGTCCGGCCCCGCACACCTATACTGTGTGTGTAGGTTCGGATCAGTATTGACTATTTTCTCCGACATCTCACAGCCGCCTATAAACTTCCGCTGTACGTTTGAACGTAAAGAGTTGCACACCCCAGCACAGCAGTCTCTGGTAGATCTGATAAACCTTGTGAAAAGTCTACAGCTAAGCATACAGCGGAAGTTTATAGGCGGCTGTGAGATATCGGAGAAAATAGTTCCAGGATTTTCAAAATGCTAAATAAAACACGACAGGAATGTTTTTTCATGACGAGAATTGTTTTGCATGCCCATATAACAGCACTGATGACTCGGTGAGTAGCATATTTGAAAATAACAATGTTTTAGGTGGTTTTAGGGAACATTGTCAGACATGCACAAAGCTAGCCTGTCTGAAGCAGGAAGGGGGGGTTCTGAAATAGCCGTATACTCGAGACAGGACCAATCATCCAAATTTTGGTGTCAATCGTTCTATTGCACCCTAGACACTCTAGAAAAGGGGCTAAATGTGTTAAAAACTGAACCTCCCCTTTAACAAAGCATTGATAAGAGAATTGGACCAATGAGCAGAGCAATGGCATTGATATTGATGAAATCCTATTTAATTTGCACCTCTAGTCATTAGTTTTCAAATGTTTATGTGAGTGATTAGTCAACTTATTATTCTTTAATAATTTGAACTGATTTCTTAGTAAACATAGTACCATAAAGAGACTTTTCTTCACATTTCATTCGTCAATTTTCATCAGCATGAATTTGTTTGTAAAGACAAATGCTATACTTTTTCTAGAGACATCGGGGCATATGTGCAGTGCTGCAACAGAGCTATTCAGCTACATGAGGTAAGGCCATTATTGTGTAGGATGCTTAGCTGAGAGAAACTGATCTGATATCTGGATTAAAAAAAAGGAATCTTCAAACTCAAAACTCCACCTTTTTATATATAAAAAAGATTATTCACCCCTTTACCTGGAGTTACATATGTTGCTAAAGGCATTTAGGTCTCAGTGCATACATTTTCCTAGTCTGGCAACCACAAATTTTGCTTTAACTTTGCAAGTAGTCAGACATTACATGTTTATTTTTCATCTGGTCATTTCCGTAGCCGAAAGTGGGGGCGAGTCACTTACTCACTGGCAACATCACTGGTGGAGATCTCAACGACAACGATCTCACTGGTGTACTCAACGACGACCATTACCCACTCTCAGGACAGCCTCCGCAGCAAACCACGAAAGAAGAATTTCCTGTCAATTATGATATGTGTGGTCAGGAGAATGTGTGTAATGATGAGAATGTGTTTGACAGAGAGAGTGGGACACAGAGGGAAGGCTCAGATAAATTTGACTTGCAGACCATTGTGGTTCTAGAAGATGACCCAGTGGTTCTGCAGGCCGCCTCCTCCCTGTTTGAGAAACATCCCTCCATCTCAACCCTACTGCACTTCCACAAAGGGCAAATGCAGCTACTGAGGGGATCAGTGTCACCTCTGACCCCCGACAGTCAGGTCACACTGGTAGGTCATGGAGGTAGGAGCAGAGATGGTGTAGTTAGACTGGGGGGATATGGAGCTGAGGAGTTGGCCAGAGTAGTCACTAAAATGGGCACAGAAATTGGGACAGTCAGCCTGGTAGGCTGTGAGCTGGGCAAAGACCTCCAGTTTGCAGAGCGTCTGCTGAGAGAGCTCAGGAGTCTGGGGGTAGAAAGCAGGCTTCTCCTGCACAGCACCCAGCTCTCAGTGAGTCTGAGTGGGGAGATGCTGACTAGGGATCAGCAGGAAGGGGTCTGGAGGTATGGGGACGACAGGACAAAGATCACAGCCCAGCTGGACTCAATGGGGAAGCTGCTGACCACCAGTGTGAAGGGAAGGAGAAGTGGCAGAATTGTCCCCTATTACCAGGGACATGCTCTGGTCAGGGAATGGCCCAATCCACAAAAACCACAACACTTTCTACCAGACCAATATCAAAACGACGGAAAATTGCGACTTTTGGAGGCATTAGAATGGGCCATTTTCGTAGGGGGAGGTAATCAAGAATGTACATTACATCAAGATAGAAATACAATAACATGGAAGCCAGGTAAGGAAGCTGATCAAAATGCATACATCTGTATTGTAAACTCCATAGAGGACGTAGTCAGGGAAATCAGTTACCATGCCAGGCAGGAAATAAGGCAGACATATAAGTATTATAAATTAAACCAATATGTATATCGTGTGACAACAGCAAATGTGTATGTTCACTTAGCTGGAGTAGTGGGCAACCCGGAAGAAGGCTTTTATCAGTATGAAGCTGAAAGTTATGATGAAATATTACAAGGTTTAGGTGAACAAAAAGGTAAAAAGTTTCATTATTTTTGCTATGAAACATTTTCTTTCGGTATATGTTATTCTAATTGTTACAGACTAGGACATTACTTCATGGCTGCAGTCTTTGCTGAATCTGTGAGAAACTTCCGGCAGTTTGGGGTTTTCCTGCTCAGCTCTAAAGCCTGTGATCCTGATAACATACCGGAGTGTAAACTCTTTGTCGGCAATAATCCTATGGCAAGAGGGGGCACCTGGATTGATCCAACGAAAAGAGGTTTTTATGGGTGGGACAAAATTGAAGGTAATATAGAGGAAGTACTGAAAGCTGAGAAAGATCTGACTACAACTTTCCAAAGCAAGATAGGAGAGAAAGTCATAAACCAGCTGATGAAAATAGAAAATTTAGGAGATGCTAAAGTCATAAATAATAACTACTTGGATGCATATTGTACCTTTTTGAGGGGCTGTGCTGTATAGTGATTGTGCACTATGATAATACAATTGTGCACAGAGGACAATATCAGCTGATTGTAATGTTGTTACCCTGCTTTTGTCATGCTCTGTGATGTATAATGTGCCTTCTGTTCACATTGCCTAGGTGGAGTTACATTTTGCGTTCATCAGAGTGCTTTTCTAGTTTATGCATGTATTACGGCTATTTGTTTAAAACAAAGATACAGATAAATACAAATATGCATGCAATCAAATTGCTGACTTGTCATTTTTATGAGCAGTTTGTGAGCAAGACAATCATTCAACAGTTTGATTGAATGATAGCATTGGAATGCATACACACACACACACACACACACACACACAGAAGAAGAGAAGATGAATGGCTGGCCTGCATTGTCTAAGGGAGCCTCTTGCCTACACCTTGCGTACAAAGGAGTTCCTAAACTGAGTGGGTCGCATACAGTATAATGTGGACGTGTAGGGGGGTTGGTGCCAGCTTAGCCAACTCTGGCACCTAGCTGGACTAAACCAAGCATCACTGCTTTCAGTTCAGGAGAAGGGGCTGAGGCTATACACGAATCCGAAACTACCGGAAGTAAGCAGGCGCCATTACTGAGCTGCCTAGATCACCAATCTGTCCATAGGGATAACGTGATAGCACACCATAAAATACCGTGATTCACGAGATTCACTATTACTTGTATAATGTCAGAGTATTCCATGGTCTTTGCTGTTAGCTGTCATTGACTCTGCATTGTCAAAAAAGTTTGTTGTCAGTCCAACAATAACGTCGCTACATTATGGCAGCCTATCACAAAACGCTCGTCGGATTCGTCTATAAGGCCGTTGGTATAGAGACCAATGGGTTAGACCAGGGGTCTTCAACCTTTTTCAGCCCAAGGACCCCTTTTTTTGCGAGACAGTCTGCTCGCGGACCCCCATCCCCAAGTGTAGTAGCCTAGGCCTACCACACAGGCACAGCACACTCCACATACTAACAGATGCATCAATCTGCCTTTGAGACAGGGCTTGTGTATCAGGCTCCACACACACATAGGTTACGCACGACAGAAAGGGATCCTAATCACTGTTGGCCCAATACAAAGGCTAAAAAAGATAATGCACGGTGATCAATCATAAAGGCACAAATTTTAATTGCAGCGTTAATTGAGTGGGTGGAATATATAATTAAAAAATACTTCAGTTCAGATGAAATAATATGGCGGACCCCCTGTAGTACCTCCGCAGATCCCCTAGGGGTCCCGACCCCCCTGTTGAAGACCTCTGGGTTAGACACCAATATGATTTGCCAAACAGGCCAAGAGTAGGTGTCGTGAGGACCTGAGAGCTTGCCACACTCTGAGTAAAGCTCCACCCCTTTCTTTCACAAGGTCCCCCTTTGTTATGGGCTCATATCCTTTCATGAGCAGTCAAACCGAGTGTTAGGGCTAAAAGTGAGGAGTAGTGGTAGAAATGGGACAGGGCC
>JAODXP020000022.1:29231467-29233967 GCA_027497455.2 Sardinella longiceps | reverse complement strand
TTCTTTCTTTCTTTCCCCCCACTCCAGCCAAAAGATGAGAGGCCTTTCTTCCTTCCTTTCTTCCTTCCATTCTCTTCTCTCTTTCTTTCTTTCTTTCTTTCTGTCTTTCTTTCTTTCCCCCCTCTCCAGCCAAAAGAAAAAAGAGAAGTGGGAAAAAGAGGAGAGCAAAGAGGTGAGGAGAAGAGAGGAGAGGGGAAGAGAGAAAGAGAGAAAGAGGGAGGAAGAAAGAGGTGAGAAGAGAAGAGAGGAGACAGAGAGGAAGAGAGAGAGGTGAGGAGAAGACAGGAGAGAGAGAAGAGACAAGGAGAGAGAGAAGAGAGGAGATAAGAAAAGAGAAGAGAGATGGAGGAGGGAGAGTAAAGACGTGAGGAGAAAAAAAAGAGGAAAAGGAGAGAGAGAGAGAGAGAGAGAGAGAGAGAGAGAGAGAGAGAGAGAGAGAGAGAGAGAGAGAGTAAGATATGTAGCAGAGGAGGCCCAAGGACAGCCGACTCCAGAACAGATCTGGCCCGGATCTGGCTCAAAGCTGGCGCAGGGTTGTAGGAGAGCAGACACACAGACACACCTGAGACTACAGGTAAACCCACTACAGCAGAGACATGCTGAGTCTGCACATCACTCACACACACACACACACACACACACACACACACACACACACACACACACACACACACACACACACACACACACACACTGCACAAAGCTGACTCATGCACACCTGAGATTGAGGAACGCTCCCAAACGAGCAGGGATGAGGAGGAGAGTAGCCTCATAGCCGACTCGTGTAATCCAGTAATCCAGTCATGCATTTAATCCAGACCCAGGGTACAGGCCAGGCTGCTGTTCACACTGGCCCAATCTGGCTCAATCCCCAGCTGATTCACGCTGACGAGTCTTAACCTTATTTGATGAATGAATGATTTTACTGCTGCTCACAGCATAAAACACACACATGAATTTCAACTCGAGACAATAAACTGGCTAATCCTCTTTGTAAAGTCTTTGTACAGTTGGTCGACTCGGTGTAGATAAACTCTATTGGTCACCTTGCTTCTTTTTTTAATTTTATTTGAAAGCTCACAAAATACTGTCATCTAATGTAGTACAACATGCAGTAATCAGAATTGAAATTCAAGAAATCTTATTTCAACTCTCGAAATCTGAACACACAATACAAAATGGTCACCTAACATTGAGATCGACAATAGGCTGAATAACAATGTCCACCATAAGCCCTGAACCCTCAAGGTCTTAACTGGCATGAACTGGCCAATCACAAGGTAGGCAGACTCATTCTAGTTAAGTCTTTGAGTGTCTTTGAGCTTAGGGTGGGTATTGGGATTCGGCCCTTGTCTTCTGAATCAGGAACTGAATTTCACATGTTGCCAAGTGAGCTGTGAGTCAAAATGTAGGCGGGGCCCGTCCAAGCCCCTATTCACCGTATGCCCCGCCCCCTTTTGCCTTTTTTTCTTCCGAGTTTGCCTTCCGATTGTCTTGGAACTTCCTTTAGACGCTGCCTCTCATTCAAATCAACGTAATTTTCATGAAATACCACGATCACAGAACTCCTTATTGTAGCCGTAGAAACACTGTTTTTACTGCTGAAAACATAATTTTTTATCTGGCGACGAACTGTTCTAACTTTATTGATGGATATTGTGAGCACAATTTCATAGTAAGACCACTTATACCGTTAAAACACCAAATATCACAACGCTAAGTCAATGCGTTGCTAGACCGGATGTTGAATGACAATTGTCATGGCAGCGCCCATGTTTACCCGCGGAATAAGGTGAATAAGTTCTACGAGTGGTCAGTGTGTAAATCGGTCATAAAAATGGCGGCACTAAGTCACAGTGATGTCATATGAAACAAACGAATAGCCAGACGAATGCTGCCTGCCTGCTCCGCTTCGTTCCACCAGGTAGTCAGGAAGAGCATAATGCATTTTTGTTTTTTCGGCCGACACTGAGCAGCCAATCGGCGGTACGGTAGCCAGAGTAACGGTAGCCAATTTGTTGGACATCAACAGCCTCCAGTTCAAGATATAAAAACGCTGCAACCTATGGTTGCAACACATTTTATACGTCTCAAACGTCTCACGACGTCTCATGACATTACATTAATCCAGTGAAATCACCCTACTATACCATTTTATTCAATTATATACTTATACATTTATCATACATTTTTCTGCTTTATCTTTCATATATATATTTTATTACTTTTACTTTATTATTGTCATTACTGTTTTTATGCTTTGGCAATATTGTGAATTTCTACAGTCATGCCAATAGAGTATTCATCTCAACTGGAACTTTAATTATAGTATTTTTAGTGAGGCTGGACTGGATGAGAACAGATATTGTCTGGCCGGCTTCCCCAACTGTGTGACTGTGTCAACTCCCAACTGATTCATGCTGACAAACTTAAACCTTATTTGATGAATGATTTTCCTACTACTCAGAGCATAACACACACATCCTATATATTCAAAATC
>JAODXP020000022.1:29201467-29203967 GCA_027497455.2 Sardinella longiceps | reverse complement strand
AGAGAGAGAGGAGAGAAAGAGAGAAAGAGAGGAGAAACAGCACGGAGAGGCGCAGACTGCACAGACAGGCTGCAATGTCACACTGCAGTTTAGTAACAGCCCATTACCCTGTTAATACCACTCTAATGAGGCTACAGCTATTTAAAAACACTGCCAAATTTCTGCCATTAACACCACCAGCTTTCTTTCGGCCTTGTCCTGTGTGTGTTCTCTGTGTTTGTGTGTCTGTGTGTGTGTGCGTGTGTGTGTATGTTCAATCTCCTATCTTTAATTCTGCCACAGAGAATCGAAAGCAAAACACTGAGAAAGCCCAAAGCAGCCATGAGGAGAAGAGACGTCTGGCCACAGAGTCAACAGTGGAGATGAGAGTGCCATCATCACGAGGCCGTGTTTGGAATTGGATAATTACTGGCTAATGTGCGTTGGTCGGTGGTCTCTCGACAGATTTTCCACAGAAAGCAATTAAAAAAGTGTGTCTTTTAAAATCTAGCAGATAAATAAATAAACAAATAAATAAAATCAAGTGCAAAAAAATTAAATAAATAAATAAGTAAATAAATAAGTCAATAATAGCAAACCTGGTCACACCACAGCGGTGGCGCCTGCCTGCCACACCTCGCCCGTTGATAATTGCCAAACGTGTTATGTCTCGGAAAGGTCACTGTGGGTTCAGGTGTGGCGGTGGATTTGTAGCGAAGCATTTTGGGTGGCCTTGCACCCCTCCACACCTCCCCCCGCCCCCTTCCACCCCCCTCTCCCCCCAACCTCCACCCTCCCCTCCGCAGCGCTGCATTTATCAAAGGCACATCATAAAGGCCAGGGACACGGTCTGGTCTCGCTACGTCCAACTGTGCAGTTTTAATTTATCAGGAAATTTAGTCTAAAAGAGCCAGATGGCAGCTGCCCTTTAAGTCGGGCGCGCTTGCCATTTCCTTTACAATGATGCAGGCAAATGTACGGCCACCCCCGGGGGCCTTACTGCTACAGCAATCATGTGCGATGTGGTTAGCGAGACTCTGATCAAGATTACTGAAATGTCAGGGAATTGAGGGGAATCCTGATTGGCTTACTGAAGTGTGTGTGTGTGTGTGTGTGTGTGTGTGTGTGTGTGTGTGTGTGTGTGTTTGTGTGTGGAAGGGGATGGCTGGTCAGGTCCTCCTAGTCTAGTCACTACACATCCAGAGAGGTGATTTATAAGAAGCTGATGGCAAAGCTGCTTGGCTGAGTTGACTTTGTGGATCATAAATGGGTTAGTGCTGTACTGTAGGCCTGTGCAATGAGACAGACAGCAGAGAGGCTGAGCTCCACGTACACCGTGTCCTAACTGAAGGTGACTGTCGGGTTGTCATGTAGCATTGACTGTTCACTGTCTATATAGCGTTTGTTAAATATGCCGTTCTATTCGATTAGATTCTCCATTCAATCTGGCCGAGAAACTCGACTTGTGCGCCTGAAATATAAACAGACAGAGCGACTACAATCTTTTAAAAAGTCGTGTAGCAATGTGACTAGTCACGCTGTATCGCACAGCATTCAGTTAGGACATTCCAATAGAAAACAAAGTGATGGAACTCATTTTGTTGCACACATGCGGTCGTGTTGCTTCCAGTTAGGACGAAAGCTGTCAAACGATTAAAAAAAAAATCTGATCACTCACATAATTTTGCAATGATTAATTGTGATTAATCATTTTTAATCGCAACTCATTTCCTCCAGTAAGAATTTGGATGCTATGAGTATGTTGGATCCTTATTTTGCCCTGGAAAGACACTGATGCTAAATAGCTGGCTCAAATGGGACTATTCACACTTATCCCCTACCCCCACGCATTCCCTAAACATCAACCCTCTGCTGTTGTTGGACATTCAGGAGCTAGGCCATAAGCTTTGTCTAGTTTGACTTGGTAGCCGAGCCATTTTCTATCTGAAATTTAACATAATACATGCCATGAAAGTGGAACCATATCATCAGGATTAATCTGAGTTAAAAGGATCCCCGGCTAGTTGGGCATGTTAGCGTTATAAGACTAGCATTGGTGTCAACTTTAATTGACGTTATTCAAAAATATTAAAAATACGACGGTTTTAAAGAAAATGTTTATTAGAAGCTGAAATTCATTTATCTAGTAAAGTTCCATTGTTGTTACGCCTCAATGACTTATGGGTAAAACGTGACGACAAATGGTTGCACTGCTTTCGGTCAAGCTGGGGCTACACATGGACAACGTAAATATTGATCCTCTATCGTATCCTCACCTCTCCGATCAACTTCCAACACCATGTACTGTCTTCCGCGTTGTTCCCTTAATTCATGGTGGCGTTGGTTTAAACGGCAAACTTAACAGAAGAGGTTTTTTACTTTGCAATAACGTCCTAAACTGGTCCTGTAAAGCCATAGAATTTAGCTGGACAACCATTTGATGTCACGATTTACCCTAAGTCATTGAGGCGTAACCGTATAAAAGAAATTATTTTCGGGTTCTAATAAACGTTTTCTTTAA
>JAODXP020000022.1:29154439-29188867 GCA_027497455.2 Sardinella longiceps | reverse complement strand
ATACTTGAGTTAAAAAAAAGAAAAAAAAAACTCCACTCTCGAAGTGCCAGTTGTTGCCACATCTGTGCAGGAGGAGTTACAGGTGTGTTGCTCATCATTACAAGTGTGCTACTGCCATTTTTTTTTAAAGTGTGTGACTGCCGCTTCGGCTTCAGATTCCTCCCATTCTGAAGAGCCACCATTACGGCTCTCTGGTTGTCAGAGGAGCCCAGATTATCAAGCACATTTCCCTGCTGCTCAGCTCAGCTCTGCTCAGACGCTAGCGGGGCGGCTAACTGGCAAGCAGAGGCGCTCTAGCTGACAGCACGGGAGCTGGAAGTGCGTCGGCTCTCCAGGTAGCGGCAGACATGCCTCCAGGCAGAGAGGCATCCACAGCCCAGCCAGTGATGGGGATGGAACAACACGTGCTAGCGGCAATGCTTTATCTGACATGGGAGCCTATTACTGACTACCTACCTGCCTGCCTGCCTGCTTGTGCAAAGAATAACAAGGCAACAGTGCCTGGCTGATGCCATGCGATACTGTGCTGTAGGTCACCAGTACTACCGATTCCATTCCATTCCACACTGTCACCACGAGACTCGAGAGGGAGTCGTCTTACCGCCCTCCACTCTCTGGGAAGTAAGACAGCGTTTAGTGTTGACTGATCGCTAAATATGTACACAGATATTATCACTGCCAGCAACAAAATAGCAGCAAAGCAGAGACAATGGGCACGAGCTCCAATCTGGAGTTTTCAATTTGGGTAGTCTGCATTATTTACAGTACTGATCTGATCCTTCCTCCTGGCACAGTCGAGGCTTCAGTCTTAATTTCACCATAATCAAAGTCGATGAATATTTAATCAGCATAGCTTCCTGAAACCCAATAATGTCATTAACATAATGCCTCTGCTTCCCTTCTCTTCCAGAGGGGAGAAGGGATCCTTGGGTCGCCTGCTGCACACACACACACACACACACACACACACACACACACATACACACACACACACACTGCCTCAGAGCGAGAGAGGCAAAGGGGTCCCCCCAGAAGAACATGCATTACAGACAGGCGACTTATGTAAATTTCCTGCAGGAGCAAGGGCACTTATGTAGATAAGGCATCATTAGCAGTGAAAAATAACAAAGCTATCCTGACTGAAATAGGCTACTATAGAGAAGGCTGAAGGAAAACTGTAGGTGGAAAAGAAGAAGCCAATGCGAAGGTAATATCAGGCTACTAATATTGTATTGGAACTTGGCTTTATAACTGCTAACTGCTACTAATTCACCAACAACTTCATAATCAGCATCTTACACAATTGTTCTCAGGTTTGTTTCTCAATGCCAGACCTGCTAACTCGAGAGCAGCTAACTTTGGGGTTGAGAAGTAAACGCAAATGCATTAGCAACCATGGAAATGGCTAACTTTATTAGATAAACTTGTTAGCTATACAGGCCTATTTAGTTGGGGAATGACTGACAAAGAGAGAGAGAGATGATGAGCTTGGCAAAGGAAGAGATGAGTGCAGGGAGAAACAGAGGACACAGTGACAGAATGAGAGAAAGAATGAGACAGATAAAAGAAGACTTTAGGGGAAAGAGGATAGAGGAGAGGAGAAATAGTGGAGAGAGAGAAATAGAGAGAGAAGAAAGAGCGAGATTTAAAGAGAAAAAAGAAGAAAAGAGGCAGTCAGAGAGAAAAAGGAAAGGGAGAGAGAGAGAGAGAGAGAGTGAGAGAGAGTGCAAGAGATAAACAGATGGAAAGAGAGATAAGATCTTAAAGAGGGTTTGCAGTAAACGAGGAGAGGAGATGAGTGTGTGTAGAGAGAGAGAGAGAGAGAGAGAGAGAGAGAGAGAGAGAGAGAGAGGGCAAGGAGAATATTAAGCAGGCGAGGTGATTAGCATCAGGGCTGCCACTGGCCCAGTCACAGTGACATTGGTCATCAATGTCAGCCCCTTCTGTGCAGTCGCAGCGCAAAGAGCTTCATTTGCGCACTAATTAGCTTAAATGCCGGGAGTATGAAAAATTCATGATAGCTTTGGATTTTTAAATTGAGGGAGCATTCTGCATTAATTGAAGCCATTTGGAAGCAGCTTCTGCTCCAGACAAGACCAAAAAGAAAAAAAGGAAAGGAAAACTGTGCGTGGGAGAGAGGAGGAGAAGCACAGAGAAGAGACATTCAGTCTTCCAACCCATTTTCTTCCTTCTCCACGAGCCCATTACTGTGTACAAGGCCTATCGCAGGCCTAGTGGTGACTATGCCTAGCCTAGCCTAAACACACTTCTCCAACACAACCTGTTAAAAAAAAAAAAAAAAAAAAAAACTCAGGATAGACAGTGTGTGACAAGCAGTGTCTGATATTATACAATCATTATATAACCATTCTTTAAACCTTTTATATTTAAATAACGTTCCCCTCAAAATATTTGGGAGCCTAGGAGGAAGATAGGTGCAAAAGCTTCATCACACACTGGCTAATGGACCTGAAGATTGTGAATATTTAAGCAGGCTATCACAATGGAGTTGAATATCTCAATTTAAAAGTGTGGTAACAAGAAAAAGGGCGTGGGACGTGCTCAAAGAGATCAACGAGACCCCTTTAGCTGCCGTGAGAGACGTGTGTGTGTGTGTGAATAAGTAAGTGTGTGAGTGTGTGTGTGTGTGTGTGTGTGTGATTGGCACACTCATCCATGGGAGTTAATGACTTTCAGACGACCTAAGGCACAAGTCATTAGATCTCTTTCTGGCTCTCTCTTTTTTTCTCTGCTCTATTGTCTGTGACACACTCCCATTCACTTTAACAGACAAGAAGAATGGAGCCACACACAAAAAGGAAAATAAGCAGAGACAATCTCTGATACAGTCCCCCTGTTCGTCCACACCGTTCCTACCAGGACACACACACACACACACACACACACAAACACAAACACACTTACACACACACACACCTACCCAATGGCGTGTGGGGCCAAATCAATGTCCGTGCATCAATATACCAAACCCCATAAAAACAATTTACTGTAAGCAAGATTTCAGTCATTGATTAGCCACTGAACTATGGTGGTGCACCGCACCGCAAACCAGAGGCGAGGCACACAAGTTAATAGCATTTATTGGGTATCTGCTCAGGCCACCAATGTTCCACTCCTCGGGATTTTAACCTCGCTACGCTACGGGGGAAACACACACACACACACACACACACACACACACACACACACACACACACACACACACACACACACACACACACACCAAACTAAACAAAGCAAAAGCGTATTGGAAGGGAAACAGCTCTAATGGCAAACAAGAGTAAATCACAACACTGCTCCTCCGGTGGCCTTCATGACAACGGACTGGGAACAGCCTGCATGAAATATTGATCATTGTTATCGAGTCAACAAGTCAAAAAAAAAAATAAAAAGAGTAAAAAAAATAATAATGATAAAAAAAAATTAAATAAAATAATGGGGAAAAAAAAAACTTTTGCTACACACAGAGTCAAGCAAGCGAGTGAGGATGAATTTCACCGCTAGCTCTCAAGCGGAAAAACACATTTTCTTCCTTCAGGGCTTACATGTGAGAGAGAGAGAGAGGGAGAAAAAAAGAAAGCATGACTATTTGTGTATGTGCTGCCAGAAACAGTCTTCCTTCTCTCATGCTTGATTGCATTAAACGCTTGGGTGAATTTATTGTACACAAACACACATTTTCATACGCACAGTTTCTCTCTCTCTCTCTCTCTCTCTCTTTCACATGCACACACACACACACACACACACACACACACACACACACAAACACAGCCCATTCTAACATACAGGATGAACATTCTCTCTTTCTCTCACATAGGCATGCACACTCTTCACTCCGTCTAAATACACACACCCATGCACGCACACACAAACACACACACACACAAACAGCACACACACGTACACCATACTGAGTCATTCTGTCAGAGTAGCCCAACAGTTTATAAGTGATGGTGGAGTTCCAGTCAGTGGAATTCTAAACAGATGCCTGGCGTTCAAATTCATCTCCACACACACTGGGCCATTCCATAGCATCACCATAAGTCTCTACACACACACACACACACACACACACACACACTCTGGCAAGAGCATTTGTCCTGCAAGCTGCCCAATTAAGGGACCCTCACAGACCGAGGCCTAAGAGAGAGAGAGAGAGAGAGAGAGAGAGAGAGAGAGAGAGAGAGAGAGAGAGAAAAGAAGAGTGAAGAGGTCCTTAGGTCTGACAGGACTTCAATGTGACTCTGATGGACGTTTGCCTGGAAGCTGGGCTGATTAAACCCGGCCAGTGCCCAGTCTCTCCTCTCCTCTTTCCTTCACAAACACCCTCTTTCTCCCTCCCTCCCTCTCTCCTTCCCTCCCTCTCTCTCTCTTGCTCATCTTCTCTTCCTCTTCATCACCCTTTCTCATCCCACCTTCCACACTCATCCTCTCTCTTAATCTCTCCCCATCTTTCCCTCGATGGTCACCCTGCCCGTCACAAACCCGGTGGTCCCCAGCCCCGGCAGTAAACAAGAACTCAGGGTCACTGAGGCTGCATGGCTTTTCAATGCAGTGACAGCAGCCATACGTTTAGTGTGTGTGTGTTTGTGTGTGTGTGTGTCCCGACTACACTGGACAGCCCCACCCCGCTCACCCACCACACACCACACACCACACCACACACACACACACACACACACACACACACACACACACACAAACACACCCCTTTTCCCAGGCAATGTCACAAATCAGTCAGCCTATCAGGGAAAGAAGCTGACACTCACTGCAGAGAAAACGCTCACATTTAAATGACTGGTCGTCAGAGCTTCAACCCCTAGATATGCGTTTCTGACACTAATGACGGCAACAATGCCAGTGGATTTTGACAGACGGGATAGCAAGCCAATAAACACACAAACTGCTGTCAGCTGGCAATACAGAGGGCAAAATCATTTACAGAATTCACCCAGCTCAAGTCCCTCAACACAATTCCGATTTATTTATTTATTTTTTTCGTCTGGGAAGTGGGAAAAAAACTGGAAATGGGAAAACAATCCCAGCAGTCAATCAAAAGTAGGAAGTAAGAGGTAATTACTTGTGGATTATTAGTAAATTGTTCAAATTTGTGAGAGAGCCTACAGGCCAACAGCCTGTACCCTCAAGCTACTGAACTCTGCCCCCCCCCCTCTCTCTCTGCCCCCCTCCCACGGACAACAGCCACATCCACCATTAACTAAAATCCTATGAACTGTTTTCTGCATTGCTGCATTATGTCACTATTCTCCCCCTGCCCCCTCCTCATGGACAATGATCAATCTAGTTTTTGACAAAGTAAACGTATGCACATCCCACCTCGCTGAGGCCAGGTGCAGGACAAGGAGACGTATCAGAGTAGAGAGGAATAGTCGTCCGCACACTGCATACTCCCAAAGACGCTTTTTTTATTAAATTAAAAACATGAAGCAAGTGGAATTCTAAACAGATGCCTGGCGTTCATCAGGCTTAGGTCACCTAAGCCTGATGAAGACCCTGACGGGTCGAAACGTTGCTTCATGTTTTTAATTGAATAAAAAAGCCTCTTTGGAAGTAAGCAGTGTGCGGAAGACTATTCCTCTCTACAATGATCAATCATATCCACACTACAATAACTGTGATCCGGTCTTGCATTGCTGCAGAACAATCCCAACACCCACTTGTATATCTGCCTGATTGTCCCTGAACTGTTTTTTGCATTACTGCATAATGCCATTGACATATTGCTTCTCTGTTCATGGGTGTCCAAAATTCGATGTACCAGCCACGAAGAGTTCTTGCTCGGATCTGCTTGGACGTCCGACTTATTGGGGCACGGGTTACGTCACTTCCTGCTGTTGAGCTCGGAAATTACTCGGAAAAGCGAGTTCCGGCAGTAAATGGAATGTCCAATCATAACAGCAGCTTATGTACAGAAGCAGAAGCAGTGACCGGTGGGGTGAGGGCCGGTTCTAGGCTTAGACGAACTAGGCAATGGCCTAGGGCACCAAATACCAGGGGGGGCATCAGTACATTTGTTACCCTTTTTTTCTTCAGTTTTTCACTTGTATTTCTAGAAAAGAGTCTTCAAAAACTCAAATCTGGCCTAGGGCAACGAAAAGGCTCGAACTGGCTCTGGGGTGAGAGGGGCCATAGCAGCCTCACTCGGCCACAGCGGAGTGGGATGTGCCGTCGAGACGGCTGGGAAGAGCCTGGATGGCTGCAGCAGTGCAGACATTAAAAAAAAGCACACGCTGTTCCCTGAGCTCAGTGGAGAAAAGTGCAAACGTGTGGAGTCTCTCTCTCTCTCTCTCTCTCTCTCTCTCCCTCTCTCCTGAGCCTGGAGCTCCCAGCCTCATCCATCATTACAACAGTGAATCATCTCATTGTCAATAGCGGAGCCAGCAATGCATTACAGGCGCGTGGCAACTGTTAGCGTTAATGACATTGAGCGCTGTCCCTCGGGCACCCGAAAAACGCCTGGATGTGCAACACTAGTGCTTAGTTCGGCAATAATCTATGGAAATGCACCATCGATGCTCAGACGACGCTGCCACACATGCCGACCAACCCGGGGGGGCTCCCAATGGGCCAACTACTTCCTTTTACACCCCCCACCCCCAACACACACACACACACACAAACACCAATGATGAGAGAGAAAAAAGGACAGAGAACAGACAATCAAAAAAGTTATAAAACAGCTTTTAAGCAGAACTGTAGTGGTGCTTGTGTGTGTGTGTGTGTTGGAGGGGTGGGGAGTGAAGACGTGTGGCTGTGACTTGCTGTTGAGTGACTATGTATTGGGGCTATTTGTCATTTTTTTTTCTTTAATCTTAAATAACATATTCATCCTTTCAGTGGCACTTTATCAAGAACATACATCAAATGTAAAGACTAACATACATCCATACTCACCAGCTGCCTTGTCACTGAGATTTGTCAAAACCCAGAACACACATACACAGCAAGACAGAGACTCAGGATAGGGAAAGGGAAACACACACACACACACACACACACACACACACACACACACACACACACACACACACACACACTGTGCGGCCAGTCTGCTTATCTCTGACGGACACCCAGATCAATCTGGCTTTTAATCCTGAGCCTGTTCCCGTACCTCCTGCGAGTGCCACCACATCAAACACCCCTCGCCAAGGCCAAATCTGTGGCCCCGACCCGCTCGCCGTCAAACCCCCACCCCCCTCAACCTCCCCACACACACACCAACGCCTCTGAGTCATGACAAACATCAAGCTCCGATCGAGAAGGGCGATATCCACACACAGACACACACACACACCAGTGCAACACCCATATTCTAATCTGCTCAAGCATGAATCTTCTCACCACAGAAAATGACATGACAAGTGAACGCTAGGATGGGTAGATGCTCAGATTGGTTTATATTGCTGCTACTCCTCCATCCGTAACATCTAAACATTTACGGGCTGGAAAGAAAGAGTCTGTTATAAAGACTGGCAGAGTGTCAGACTAAGAAGTGTTTGAATCAACACAGCACTGTTTGCACATAGAGAACTTGTAAAAATTAAGTAAAATTATTAAATCTAACGCATAATTCAGAATCAGAATTCTGCATTGTGTAGAATTGTTCATTATTAGGTCCATGTATTTAGTACATCAGTGAACAGGGTATAGCAAAAATTGACACTAGTAATACTTGGTCAATTTAACATTTTTTGCCCTCAATGACACCTTTCAGTCAGCACTACCTGCAATACCCTATCTTAAAGGAGAGTACCGGAGTGAATTCAAACATAGCCCTGTTGAAAGAGCTTGCTAAATGCGAGTGGAACAAAATAATTTGGTACAGCACAGACCGAACACGAACGCAGAAGCAAACAGGCACTTTACACTGAATCAATGGGACCTGACTGTTGGAAACCGAAAGTAAGATCTGAGGTTACATTGACTCAATGTAAAGTGTTTGCGTTCACGTTAGGTCTGTGCTAAAAATCACACCTCACATGTTCGAAAATCTTTCATTTCATGCAAAATATATTGCTGTTAGAAGGCTCATGCAGCAGGGCTATGCTTAAACGTACTCCGGTATATTGTTTTAACCCTACTCCTAAGCCCCTTAACCCTCACCCTAGCTTTAGGGGTGCAGTACTTTGAAGGCAGCGCTGCCTAGAAGGCGCCATTGAGGGCTAAAATGACCAAGACCCGAACATGCACCAAAACAGGTTAAGAAAGTATTATATAATTTTGAGATTATAAAAAGAAAGAAGAATCGACGCACAAAATCAAAATGGTAGTCTTATTTGAATCAATAAATAAAATCCGATAGCCATTAGTAACGGAATATAGCGTGACAAGCCAGACTATCACAAAATGTACGGTCTGGCCACGAGTGATAGAACCCTGGGGTAAGACGGCTTAAACCTCAGCGCAACTATCAAACCGATTCAAACTCCCTGTTCATATACTGTAAAATGTTAGCCTGGCGAATGCCAAACTAAAATCACAAGTGATATTTAGTCTGGGGACCTACCTATTGCATTTCTCGTAGCGGAAGCATCGTTTACGATTGTCCAGAGCCGTTTATTGGGCGCAACGAATGTCTATAGCATCTGTACATACCTCGGAACCAATACCAGAGCCACCACGTGACGTAAAATGCAATCGAGGGCCGTACAAATCCCTTTTTGTTCTGCGATTGGATACCGAAAGTAAGCGAGAAAAACGGCCATGGTCACCATGCTGCTTTGCAGAGTGGAAATAAGCGCGCAAAGGAGCATGGGAACTCCCAGACTCGTAGAATGTTGTGATAGGCTAAAAACCATGATGTCTGAATACAACCTAGAGTGTTGTGTTTGGATTTAAACAGACACCACCGATGTCTGAGTACATCCTATGGCTGATGGTTAGACTACGTCTAGAGTTCTAGGCTAAACGGAATGTCTAGTAAGTACAGAAATGAGAGCAAGCCAAGAAGACAAGGAATCACAAGGGTGAAGTGTAGAATAAAAGTTTGACTTTATTCCGTTGATCTGTACACTGAAACAGGAGTACCCGGCTGCAGCGAAAAAACACACAAGAAGTAGATGCTAGATCGGCAAAAGGCAGTCAAAGTGGAGGTGCAACTGGTTTTGCGAGGGCATATTTTTCCATTTTCAAGGGGGGGTGGAGGGGACCAGTATGAGGACAGGTTGAGCCAGTGGGCCTCTATCTCTCTTTCTTTCTCTCCCACCCTTCTGTTTCCCAGACACCTGTGCCCAGTGCTGGGATAGCTCATGACCTGGCGTCCGTTTCCCAAAGCATAATTGCAAACTAAATTAGCAACTTTGTTGGTTGCAATGCGATTTCCCATTGTTAACAAAGTTAGCTGCTAACTGGTTAGCAACTATGCTTATGGGAAACAGACCCCTAGAGCATATAAGGATCCCAATGAAGAATCCCAATGTCCCCCTCTTAACCCAAAGCCCTGTACCCTCAAAGACTAAATTAGCATGAATCAGCCCATAATGAAATGGATTCATGCCAATTCAGGACTTAGGGGTGGGAGGGGGTGCATTGGGACTCAGCCTAAACTCCCCATCATGTGGGAACACAGCTTCAGCCTAGAGACCCGAGGATATTTGTGGTCGAGACACACACACACACACACACACACACACACACACACACACACACACACACACACACACACACACACACACACACACCATATCTGGCCCTGATTTGGCTCAATCGACTGCCATCAACCCCCCCCCTCCAAACAAATAACAAAACAAAACAAAAAAAAATAAACAAAAAACAACAAAACAAACAAAAACACCCTGAAAAGATTATTATATGTTCACAGTTATTCAAAAGGACAGCCCTCCACTTTTCACCTCTGTCCATTTCTTATTTGGAAAATAGTCTTTAGTATGCGTAAGTCTACCTATGCACTCAACTCAGCAGCGAGAATAAGGTGGGTGACCCAAGTCGAGAAGGGGGGTGGGTTGGGGTGGGTTTGGGGCGGACGAGGAAAAAGCACTTGGTCTGGAAAAACAATGAGGAAGGTTTGCATTAACTCAGCGGGATGCACTTTACTAGAATTCACAGTATTCTAATAAAGCCGTCATACAAGCGTTGAATCAAATCAAGCACATCAGAGACACACAAGTTTACATCTTTTAAGTTTTACATAATTTTGTGTATACATCGAGAAAAAGGTTTTAACGTTGCTTTACAGACTTAAAATGTTCAGCTCTGACAACCCCTTGATGAGGTTTAGGGCGTTTATTTGGATGCGTTCTGTATCTTCATCTGAGTGAGAGGGTGCAAGTCTTTGCCATTAGTGGTTCACACACACACACTCATTTCAGTTATTCCAATGCAAATCCTCACACACACACACACAAATCAATTCAACAATGCTGAAACGCATCTCCGTAAGAAGAGGGCGGAGGGCATCGGAAAGGGAAGGGGGTAGTTTGGGGACCACTTTGGTAACGCCTAACCTCTCGGGACAGAGAGTCAGGCCTATACTGCACTTCACTACCACTTTCGTCGTCACCGTCATACCCGAACACACATTCTGAAGAAAAACACACGTCTTTGAGGAGGTATCACAGCACTGATTGGCTGTAAGATGCTGTCAATCACACACCTGTTCTGCTGAGGACCACATCTATACTGACAATGACTGCCCAGTCTGATGTGTTAAAGTGGGCTGAGAGTGGCCCAGCATAGGGAGGCTAACTGCAGAGAACGTGGCCGTGGGTGTGTGTGTGTGTGTGTTGTGGAAATGTGTGCGCACGATTGAGTGTGTGTGTGTGCGTGTGTTGATGGCAACAAACTACTGAGGGAATAAAACAAACAAACACAGCCGCTTGAAAAGCCTACACAGATGCACTGTTCTACTGTCGCTACAAAAATCACAGCTACAATCACATATGAGCAAGCTACGAGGTAATTAACAGGAACCTGCATTGGTTTGACAATTTCTACACTAAGATCACTGTGAGGATTATTGAATGGTTGTGTGAAAACTGTCTGGATATTTCGACTGCATATGACTGGATGATTAAAACCGTAAAAAGTTAGCACCATTTGAGGTAAGAGAGAGAGACACAGATTATTAGTCAACCTATGCTTGCTGGTAGCACCATCAAACCAGTTTAAAATCAGATTGCTGTAAAGAAAAGAACAGACAAACAAACAAACAAACAACATTAACCAGAAATACAAATCTAGAAGTATGACAGAGCACAGATACATCACACAACATTTTTACACACCTGTGATTTATCTGAAATGCCTGAACTGCAGCAGCTTCTGTCACCTGGTATTTCAACTTGGACAACGTGAGGTTGGCTGTGTAATAGACATCTATAACTATATCTCTATATATATTTATGTTTATTTATGCCGTATATACAAAAGCGTTATGATATGGGCCTTTTCCTGGGTTTCCAAAATGCACACCTATAGACACAAGAAGCAAATGAGGTAGGACTGTGATTCCAGATTACGGTATATGCTAACCTGACTGTGATTCCAGATTATATGATAATCTGACTGTGATTCCAGATTCTGTTAATCTGGCTGTCACCCAGAGGACTAGATCCACGATGGACAGAATAAAAGAAACCAAGAAAGAGAAACAATTCTACGACCTTACTCCGCTTTGCGTTCTCACCCGCTACCACAAATGCATCTATTATTTTTTGTTTTTGTTTGTTTGCTTTGTTTTCAAACCAACAACAAGTGCATCCTTTTGTCTGCTATTCGTTTAGAGTCCCAGAGAGAGATAGAGAGATAGAGTGCTTCAGACGCAGTAGGGAGACTGCATGATACCCGAGTAAGACTGAGAGAAAAAGACTTGAGGTTTGGTTCTGACTACACCTGTATGTGCATGTGTGTGTGTGTGTGTGTGTGTGTGTGTGTGTGCGCGCAAGAGTATGTACGTTTGTGTGTGTGTGTGTGTGTGTGTGAGATGGCCCCTGTGGTGGAGGAGCACTACTGCACTTGGACCTGGTGTTATGGAGGTACACTAGAAGGGGTGGGGTTCGGAGAGATTCGGTGGGTGGGGGTTAAGGTGTGTGTAGAAGGGGTACAACACTGGGCAGCTGTGTTGAGTAAGGTGAGGGAGGGGGGAAAGGACGTGGTGGGGGAACCAAGTGGAGGCCTGGTCCTCAGCATGTGACTGACTTAGGCAGCCGGCTCTGGCACGAACCTGCGCTGGGACTGGGACAAACGCCAGGGCCGACTCCTGGAGGTAAATCTCTTGAGAGCGCAACAATGACAGCGTTAAGCGGGTGGCAGGAGAAAAAAAAAAAAACAACCAATCAATCACTGACATATCATTACCCATATCCCATTGTTTTTGGCATCAGAAATGAAAAGAAACAAAACAAAAACGAACAAACACCGAAACAAACAGGTAAGCAAAACAACAAACGAATAGCATATATATTTTTTTTCTTTACAAGAGTTCATCAGGATCCGTATGGTAGACAGCCGATTTCATATGTGACACCTTAATGCTTTTGGAACAGCACATACCATAATATCCACTGGGAACTATGAACGTTATTTTTTTTTTTGTACAGATAAAACAGCACAGTACATTTGTATATTATGAGATCAATGTCACATAAAAATATAGCCTATGCGTAAGCTTAGATAACTCTGTAATAACATTGGCAAGGGCTATTTTTGTGCAAGGTAAACCAAAGCTGATCCCACAGCTTTCCATTCAAACGGGCAACATTCTTTACTTTGGCTTGGATATTTCTCCCTCCAAATGTTTCCCCACAGATGCAAACCAAGTACTGCACTGTTTGTCAACAAACCCCATATTAGAAGAATATGTCAACTCACATTATTTATTCGTTCGTTCGTTCTTATCTACCAGGCTAAAAAAGGTTATATTTGAGGGCCGACTCCCTTTTGAGGGAGGAAGTTAGCGAGCCTGCTTAATTGTCTGCCAAAACTCCAACGATCTCGAGCGGCTCAAAACGAACCCATTCATAACCCCCCCACACATGACACAGGAGGTCGGGGACAACCTGTACTATCACAGTTTACTGTCCAAAGATAGTGGGACAACCATACAGCTTAACTAGGTCTAAATTCAGCTTAGTTTTTGTGGAACCACTGCCATGACCAATCACTATAATAAATGATACTTTTAAACAACGATTACTATCTAATCTGCTAGGGGGAGGGGAAATGTTACAACTTCTTTTTTTCGTTTTAAAAAAATATCTTTGTGTACACAGGTGACAGTGCCCTGTAACTGCGGTAAGCTTTATCCATTTAACATGGCTAAATTAGTGAGATGCTTATGGTCTAACAATTTACACGTTCAATTTGAATCAAATGAAATAAAATAATTACTTAATTAATTAGTGCTCTTTTGTGACTGATTGTTTCAGATAACGACCAGAGACAGCTTTAGCATCTCCAAGGTCAAGGAACATGGCAGCTCGAGCTACACATGAAACATACACCAGTCTATGGCCTTTTTTTTTTTTTTTACTTTAAGAACTTTTTTACATTTTTTAAAAATATGTTTGGTTCACCTATGGTGCAGGTCAAAAGTGCCAGTGTCAGATTAGCTTGATATCTACGGAAGGACAATACAAACCCCACAACCCAAACGGCAAACAAACTTTCAGCTCGTCTGGCTTGCATTCAGACATAGGACTCTTTACTCTCCAATGTCCAGCACACTCACAAATCAATAGATTTAAAGAATGTCATTCAACTAGTGGGGCTTTGCTGAGCACACCAGAACATTACATTTTTTTTACATTTACATATATATAAAAAATAAAATATATAGAATTTGAGAACTATTGTTGTTCAACACGTGTCTGTCTAATTCTGTTTACGTGACTGACTTGTGGAGGTAAAGTTGCTTTAGAAAAAAAAAAAAAAAAGTCTATCTTATTTCACAGATTTGTTTTGAAATCAAACTCTCAATACCGTCAGCTGAGTCGACTGAGAGAAATGCTTCAGGCTTCCTGGTTTGAGCTTTCGTGCACTTCTGTGCAATTACATGCGAGGGCCAAGCCCATCGGTCATCCTCAAGTACTTAGGTCTTTGAAGCCCTGAAGCAATGGAAAACTTAAATGCTTTAAACGCCAACCGAGTTATTCTAGCTTTCTGTTGCTTTTTGGAAAACAAAAATGGTCTAAACACTAAAATGTTACGGCACTAGAGATCTTTCTACAAGTTTTTAAAGTGCTACAGTTTGAACAAATGATTGCTCACGCACACGAGTGAGTGGACACAACTCGTTGAGACAATAGAGGTTTACGTAGCCTAAAGCGAACGCGTCTCACAGCAACAATGACGTGGAAAGAACACCTCTCCTGCAGTCTCACGTAATTCACTGGGGATCATTTAAACGTTTTTAAGATACGGTTGGTTCTCTTTGAGACAGCTTTATAAAACGCAAGCCGTAGAAGGAAAAAAAAAAAGATGTCTGCCTTATAACATAGATATGATCCGTCACTTGAAATATATGTATATATATATATATACGGTATATATAAAAAAGAGAACAGAAATGCGCCAAGCTTTAAGCCGACTTTAGGGGAGTGAAGACAATGAGACACAGGAGATACTAGCCAGCCTGGATGAGAGAATCGAATCAAAGTCAACGATTAAGAGATAAAAACTCAGTTAAGGTGCTACCGAGAGAAAAACAAAACAAAAAACGAAAAAACAAAACAAAACAAAAAAAAACAAAACCAACGAAATAAACATATGAACAGGTGAAATGTTCAAAGTCAGAGTAAGAATGAGACGGTAATGTACACTAAAATTCCCCTCTCTGACCACAGCACTCGTGATAGCTTAATTGAGGGCTGAAGAATCAGGGGAAAGACACAATTAGACAAAAAACAAAACAAAAACAAAACAAAACAAAGAAAAACACAAGGTAAGTATGGCAAATCTGCATGGGATTCACAGTTAGCAACATGGTCACAGTTGAGAATTCAATCCGCAGCATTAAGTTTGTTTTCATGTTTTTTTTTTCTTTCTTTCTTTTTTTTTTTTGTAGCAGATAGCCAGACAAACCCTTGCGATATGAGAAGACTCTTCTTTCTTGAACAAACCATCCCTCCAAAAATAAACAAAATAAAAAGAGAGAGAAAAAAATAGAGGAAATAAAATGTTTTGGATGGCATGTTTCACTTTGAGTTGTCACTATACTGTATTTCACAATGGTGTGCTCTACCACACAAAGAGAGAGGGAGGGAGGGAGGGATGGAAGGAGGGATAGGGAAGGAGGGAGAGGAAGAGGGTGGGATAGGGGGGTCAACAGCACAGCAAGAGAAAGAGAGAAAGTGAGATGGAGAGAAAGAGAGGGAGGGAGAGAAACAAAAGCACATTTTAATTTTAATTTTTTTTCTTCCCCTCTCACACAGCTCAACAGCATTGCCCATCCCAGCGCAGTAATCAGTTCTCAGTTCTAAGTCATCAGTCATCCCTCGCTCCCCGCATACACACACACCAAAGTGCAGTTTAAGCAATATCAACTTGCATTACAATCACAGTTTGCTATACACATCTATGTTATACTATAGATATAGATTCTTTTGTTTTCTTTTTCATAATATATAAAAGACAGAGAACACTGTTCCCCTTGATTGCCAACTCTGTAAGGCCCTTTCCAGTGTGCGCTGCCTGTTCAATCTCGCTGCGCTGCGTTACCGTGCTACCGTGTGTGAGGATGATGGAGCACTTACTACTGGACGTCACCTACCTACAGTACGTCACTCTCAACCGTAAGAAGTTAACTGCAGTTTCATCTCTAAATCCTAAAAACCCGTTGGATAGATCAAACAAAATGGAACCACACAGGCTGTGCCTGTCAATCAAAACCATTCCCAACTAGTGACCCAAATCTGTGCTTCAGCGACTAGAGGAGGATTGTGTGACATAACCAAAAAAAAATAAAGGGCATGTGGGCTATATGTCTCTTAATCTATGATTCTTTTTGTTTTGTTTCCAATGTCAGACTCCAGCAGCATCACTGCTAGCCTAGCATGAGTTGAAAGGCAGAGTGTTGATCTGGAAAGGGGGCCACCTCATTAAGACATGCAGAGCTTTAGCAAAAACCCTGTTTAAAAAGTGCATCACTCCACTTCTCCACGTTAAGTACCAACAGCAAGGCAGAGATTCCTCTGTTGTTGAGAGCTAGCCACCGTAGCTAGCCACCTCAACAGCTTCCTCAACAGTCATATTCCAACCAGCATTATTTATTTTTCTCTCTGATTCTCACACACATACACAAATACACAGACACACACACAAGTGTCTGTCTTCTGCCAATCAGAAGGCAGATCAGCCAAAAAAAAAAAAAAGAGGGACAGCTCGGTTTGTTCTTTTTCAAAGTACGCGAGGACCCGCGGCCCTGTTCTGACACAGAACATCTGCTCGCGTTCCCAACACATTCTGTTATAACAAGATTTAAAGGATCTCTCCTGTCTCACACACTCACACACTAACCTGATTACTAACCCCCCACTGGCAACCCCCCCTCCCCTCACACACCCCTCCCTCTGGCTCTGGCTCTGACACACACACTCACACACACACACACACAGACACACGCTTCGCTCCCAACAAATCCCAACTGCTTATCAAAATACCCCTCCCCTCCCCCTAGCACAACCTCGTGTTTCTACTGTACAGCAAAGCGCTCTCTGTATTAGGGACTGCGCTGCGCTGGGCTGGGCTGGGCTGGGGAGTGCTGATGGCTGAGAGCAGAGATTAGGTAGAGATGGGAGGAAGGAGGGAGGGATGGAGGGATGGAGAAGGGGGGAGGATGGAGGAGGAAGGGGGGGAAGGGGGTGGAGAAAGGCCTCTTTCAGGCACCAATGAGAAATCTCGAAACGGCAGAACGGCAGAAGAAGGCGCGTCCGCCACCCTCTTCCTCTGTGGCAGTCTGAGGGGCCGTTGAAAGAGGCCGCTGGCTGGCTGGTCGCCGTACGATACGATGCGATGCGATTCGATGCGGAGCGGTGCAGCACAGCGCAGCGAGACGCGGCGCGGCGCCTACATGCCGTCGCAGGGGAAGTTCTCCATCTTGACCGTCTGTCGGATGAGCAGCTTGGACTCCCGCCTCTCCTCGTTCTTGATGGACTTGTTGATGTCCATGATCTTTTCACAGATGTACTTGTTCACTTTGGATAACCGCTGGGTGATCTCGGCGCTGTCCGCCGTCTCCTGCGACACCCGGTCATACAGACACTCTGGAGGAACAAACACACAAACAATAAACAAACAAACAAACAAACAAGCAACAAACAAACAAACACCACACAGGATGATAGTATTTGTATATGTATTGAACATTCACTCTTCTGAATCAATACTGGATGACACCTATTCACACTATTATTATTCACTTTCAACTGTTTGTGCTAAAGGACAACTTGTGCCCAAAGACAATTGTCAAAGTAATAAATATCCTCTCTCTCTCTCTCTCTGTTGTGTGTGTCTTCAGCTTGTGGACTTCATATTGGGGCGATACATAAAGTATTGCACTAGGAAGCCAAATAGTGGCAAAGTATTGCTCTATATGAGCAATTATAGGAAGCATGTTGATTTGGAAAAGAAGATGTTTCTTGTATCCATGAGCTTTACACACATAACTTGTGAACTGTGTTAATCTGTTGGACTATTCTGAATATTTGATTCCTGAAGGATTGTATGGCGAAACCAAATAAAATATGTAAAATATGTGTGTGTGTTAGCCTGGCTTGTGCGACCACGTTCAAAAATGAACTGTGGTCTGGCAAAGCTAACATTGCTCGAAATTTCGGGCAGTATTCATTTAAACGTCTATCAAATGCAATCAAACTTCTATCAATGTTTTGGGACAGAGCTGGACAGTCATCGTAAGCTCGCCTCCTTCAGCCTGCTCGTTTGTCATTAGGTCCTGATTTTCTGGGCTCGAGAGTTGAGAAAATTACCTCCTTAATCGCAAAATTTCTTGCAGCGACAGGAAGTATGGGCAGGCCCAAGCTGTGTGTGTGTGTGTGTGTGTGTGTGTGTGTGTGTGTGTGTGTGTGTGTGTGTGTGTGTGTGTGTGTCGGGTACCTCGGACGATCTTGAGCTTGCTGGGAGAGAGGGGTGGCTTGGGCAGGGCGTCCTTCTTCTTCTTGGTGGCCACTCCGGTGACGCTGCGGTTCTTCAGGGTCTCCGTGCCCCAGATCATCACGGCCAGGTTCTTGGTGAACTTGGAGTCGCCCTGAGTCCGCTGCAGCTGGTGCCACTTCTCCTCCTCCACCCAGATACCCCCACCCAGGTGGACCTGCAGTAGCAACACACACACACACACACACACACACACTTTAATTACCTCCGCCTAGGAGGTTATGTTTTGCTCGGCGTGTGTGTGTCTGTGTGTGGGTGTGTGTGTCTGTGAGCAACATAACTCGAAAAGTACTGAACGGATTTGGATGAAATTTTCGGACACCATAGATTAAAGCAAAAAGTTAAAGGGAATAGCCTGCACACACACACACACACACACACACACACACACACACACACACACACACACACACACACACACACACACACACACACACACACACACACACACACACACACACAGACTGAGCCTTGAGACTGAGCCACACAGACTGAGCCTATCATTCAAAACCATTCCCAACTAGTGACTCAACTCTGTGCTTAAGAGACTAGAAGGGGATTGTGTGACATAAAATAAATAAAGGGCATGTGGACTATATGTTTCAGTATGATTTCTGTTTTATTTGGATCTAGACATAGGGAAATTCTTATTACAGATCCAAATACTGATGGAAGTAATTTCATAAGATTAGTTAGAGCTGGTCAATCACAAAAATGTTCTGTGCTATTCATTGCTATGCATCAACTAGGCCTAGACTAGGACAGATCAGTTACAAAGTGTCCAAATCATCATCAAATGAGCTCACTATACAAACAACACTTAGCCTATGCAACTCTAGTTGCAAATATACTTCCTTGATAGCATGGGGTATCTGACAATAGCCTACTGTATGTTTTTAAACACATATAACAGATGACCTACACTGCAACAACTCACAACAGACACATTGTTTCTATAACGTTGTCTAGATTAGCTAGCAAGCAGGCTAGTTAGCAACGTTACCCTGTTTAGCTTTTTGACAAACTGTCCAAAAAAAAAATGCTGTTTGGGACTTGGAAAGCATATCTCTTATGAATACAGTTGAGCAGACACTGCTGTTTCATTGAAAGGAGCCACTAAGCATTTCTCTGCCTTGTATCCCTACTGGACTAACTGACGTCATAAATTCTGTGGGATAAGAACATTCTAAATCTAAAACCTTGAAACCGATTTGCCATGTTGAAAATCTCAAGTATTTTTAAGCATTTTGGTGAACAAGCCTTTTGTTCAACTTCCAACATTGCTGGCTCTTTCAGTATTTCACACACAATTGTGAAACCATGTGAATAGAAACACATTTTCCTGTAGAATTCAAAAATCAGCTCAGATCAGATGTATCTGGTTTTATTTTCCCCCTCCAAAGCTTTGAAAATGGCAATAAATTCTATACTTGTCTGGACACCTCCACCTTTCAGGGCTTCTTGTGCAAAAACTAAGTGAGACAAATTTATCGGAGTATTTTTCCTATTCACATATGGATTTTGCAGTCCTGTTTGTGCATTAACTTTTGTTGATATTGTTATCATACTGTCAGAGCATTTTTTTAAAAACAGGTATGATTTTTGCAAAGGCCATATTCATCCTCTCATTTCACCACGTGGACAGTTGGCAAGATTTTTTTAAATTTTACTATGAGTCATTCAGTATCTGAGGAACACCTATCCAAAATTTGGTGTTGTTGCTGAGTGCCATTCTAACAATGGCTTGCAACGACATGATTCACACCACTGCAACACTTCTATAAAATGGTCTCATGTTGTTGTGGATTTCCTTTTCTGACTGAGAGCTACCCATTTCAATAACTCTTTTTAAAATCTACCCACAGCGAGACTGTACTATATCATGGCAGCTAGAGCAGCTAGAGTGCTTGTTAGGCTAGGCATGCCCTCTTAGTGGAGCTAATAGTATTAGAACCTCTTTCTGGTGTTTGTGTTCTTCCTTCTGATGTCTCTATTTAGAAACTTTTTATTGCTACCCATCTGGACCAGGACAAACTCTAGTGCAGTGGTTCTCAAAGTGTGGTCCGGGGACCACTGGTGGTCCACGACCAAGAGCTCACAGTGGTCCGTGACGTGATCTTACAGCAAACGTGAATTTAGCCTACATCTGGCATTATCTGAAGATTAAAGATGAGCCTGGTTCACTGAATACTAGTACAGCAGGCCTATCATTTCTGATTATGGAGTGCAGTCTTAGTATTGAGGCGCCTGAAAGTGCGTATGAAAGCTCGCTGCTTTAGTTAAATGAGTAGCGATAAAGGGTTCACTTGCACGAGGGGGCCGAGGGGTGGTGGTCCCTGAAAAATGATTTCGGGCAAAGTGGCTCCTCGAGCCTCGAAAAGGTTTGAGACACCCCTGCTCTAGTGTATTCCAAAGGGAACTTTCTGAATAGACTATAGAGAACACATAACATACATCCTTCAAATTGCTGCAGAGCAAATTCACATACATTTGTAGATTTGTTTGGGTTTATCTCAGCTAACCTATAGCTAACCACGTCATTTTCCTCTGCAAGGCAACCAAACTATATACACCATTTCCCAAATTCCACACAAACATGGAGTAATCAAATAAAGTCGCTACAGCATTTAAAGGTAACTGAACAGTGCTGCTATGATAACATCAAAAGACAATAAAACAGACAATCCTCATCTAAGTGCTGCAATAAACAGTGGGAGGTTAATGACCTCCTGGAGAAACTGAGGTGCGACGGTGATCAACTCACAATCACTCCACAAACAAATCAATTACAGGTAAGTGATGTCACTTATGCTAGTATGCACATTCAACAATAAACATTACTGAGATTCCTTCCAAAGAAGAAACAATTTTTTGCAATCCCAACCCCATATGGACACCCTTGTTGACCACACACAGTAGGTGATTTACCCCAGCTCCTAGTACTATGATTATTATAATCATCATTTTTACTACTACTACTACCACTACTACTGTCGTTGTTGATGCTGCTGTTATTGTTATTATTAGTAATAATATTACATAATCCCAGTCAATTTTCTATGTGGGATAAATCAGAAGTCTACTCTCAGATCCTGTGACATCTGACGTCTGCTTCATCACATTCTGACTCTCCTGAGGATGAACCCTGATGCCCATGGGTGCTGGGTGGAGCGCTGGGAGCTGGGGGCTGGGGGAGGCCTACTGGAGATGAGCCGGGACTGGGACACAAGGCAAGTGAGGCAGCCCCCGCCACCACCTCCACCACCACCACCATCACCACTGCCGTCGCCGCGTGTGGTTATCCCTTTATCACTGTGAGAAGTCTTTAGGCTGGCATCCAGCACAGCTTTCCCCCGGCAGCACAGGGCAGCTAACGCACCTAATGTGGTTTAGGAGCCATGCCAGCAGACAGGCTTTTCTGGGCTCCCCTGCCTGCTTGCCTGCCTGCTGGACGGATTTGAGTCTTAGAGGGCTACCTGTCACATAGGCTGCTTAAGGCTCCTGTGGTACAAATAATTAACTGGGCGAACGCCGCAACTGGTCTACCTACGCTTACTTATAACTAACGCACACACACGCACACACATGCACACACACACACACACACACACACACACACGCACACACACGCACACACACTCTCTCTCTCTTTCCAAAGTGTTACATAAAGGCCACCATCTGCTTTGGGCAACCCGGGAGAAAACACCTGAATTACTGAAAGCCTTTTGTCTAGTTAGAGAAATAACAAACAACTTTAGCTCAGGCCAGATTGTGAAGTTAACAGTGCTGTGATTCGACTTTATTTGAAGCAGTTATTTGTTTGAAACTCTCTCATCCAGAAGCAGTCTAACTTCACAGCGAACTGACTGACCGACTAACAAGGACAATGCTGCATGGCGGACCCTGGGGATTGAACTCGTAACCCCTCAGGTCTTAGAGCTGGAATCCCACTTCCCTAATCACTACTCAGGTATTGCTCACCTGACCTGACCGAGCTCGAGAGGAAGACTACAGTATGCATGACCGACAATACACTAGATGGCAAGACACCTTAAAAAGCACTCTGCGCTTTAGTCTGCTTCTCTCAACTGAATGTCATGAAATGAAACATTGCACTTTTCTATTCCAATTTATTTATTATATGTATAGTGGCTTATGCCGTGTGTGTGTGTGTGTGTGTGTGTGTGTGTGTGTGTGTGTGTGTGTGTGTGTGTGTTTAGGGGGGTTAAACAGTTGTCTACTCTCTGTCTTGTCTATAGTATTTTGCTGTCTTTATGTCTAGTGGTAGTAACTGTATCAGATGCACGTTCTGTATGACATAACAATTTCCCGCCAGGACAACCAACCAACCAACCAACCAACCAATCAATCAAACAAATAAACAAATACATATAGCATGGAGTTGGAGGCCCACCTTGCCATCGTTGAAGGTGTAGACTGTTCTGGGGGAGGGCGAGTGGCTGGAGCTGGTGTTGGCCTCTTCCCTGCACACCTCCTGGGGTTCCATGATGGGCTCCACCACCTCTTTGATTGTCTGTGTGCCATTGTCGTGCATGGGCTCTGCAGGGGGAGAGGGAGAGACAGGAGAGGGGTCAGGTGGGCACGTTCATACACATAAGCCATGTTCATACACACAGGCCATGCTCATACACACAAGCCATGATCATACACACAGGCCATGTTCATACACACAGGCCATGTTAATACACAAGATGGGTCATGTTCATACACAAGATGGGTCATGTTCATACACAAGATGGGTCATGTTCATACACACAGGCCATGTTAATACACAAGACAGGTCATGTTCATACAGTACACAAGACAGGCCATGTTCATACATAAGACAGGCAGGCCATTGTCTTGCATGGGCTCTGCAGAGGGATGGGAGGGAGGGGGAGGCAGGAGAGGAAGGGGTTAGGAAAGGGGGCTCAGACAGGCCATGTTCATACGCACAGGACGTCAGTCAAGACACTTGACACTACTGTGAGCCAAGAAACCAAAAAAACACCACAACAAATATGTCACCACACACACATATGAACACACAGACACACACACACAGACACACAGACACACTCGCACGCAGACAAGCACTGGGTAAACATTTGCACACTGGCACAGGAGCAAATTCCCAGATTTGATTCATCCGGCGCGGCACGGCACGGTGCGTTGTGACGCGACACGACACGGCGCAGTGCATTGCGGCACTTGGCATTTCCCGGGTGCTTGACTGACTGGTCTTAGGGGCTGGACGGCTGCCTGAAACGCGGCTTGCTTCCCCCGTGCTTCGAGACAGCCGGGGGGTTATTTTAGCCCCAGTAAGCTGGCTTGGTGGCTGGCCACGCTAAGCCCTAATGTAGCTGATGAGTTTTAATATCGGTCAGCGTACTACATTCCTGACCCTAAAGCACCCTGGCCAGTCTTAATCTCCAGTCCCCTCTCGCTCTCTCTCTCTCTATCCCTCCCTCCCTTGCCTGTCCATGCTCATTCACTCTCTCTTTCTCTGTCTCTCTCTCTGTCTGTCTCTGTCGGACAGTCTGGCTGTCTCCCGCCATGTGCCTGGGAGCCCTGGTGCAGGCAGCTGGCCCCTGGGCTAGCTTAGCTTAGCTTAGTGCTCTCTGCCCGCCCGCCCGCCGCTCGCTCTGTGTCCTCTTAAGACCGCTCAGCTGACATCTGAGCTAATGCCCTCACTTCAGGAATCACCCAGCCCTGATCCCTTCTCTCCCTTCTCTCTCTCTCCCTTTCTCTTTCTCTCTCGGTCTGTTCTGGTCTTTACTCTTTGCCCTACGCGATGCTGTGCTGTCCGACGGAGGCTGGGGTGACTTTGGGTTGGGTCGGGGTCGAGGTCCGAGTCGAGTCAAGTTGGGGTTGAGTTATTCAGGTTCACTCACATGATTAACTTTTTTTTTTTAAATACATCACCTCTTTAGTGGAAGTGAAGAGGGGATAAAAAAACATAGAAAAGTCAAATAAGAGTGAGAGAGGGAAAAAAAGAAAAGGAAAAAAAAAGAAGTCCAATAAAAAGGTGACCAGACTCGGCCGACCTCTTACAGATAATTCGCTTCAACTTTTCGACCATCCTTTTACGGAGAAGGTCGGGTCGCGCTCCATTTCCCCGTCTGTTGGGGGGGATGACCCTAAACAATATGCTACTGTGCTGGTCTTGGCGGGCCCGAGCGGGCTGAAGTACGGCTCAAGTTCTTGGCCCTATTATGTCTGTCTCATTACCATACTCCCCCCTGGGCCGAGGTGCATTACCCAACTCAAGCCGAGCCGAGCCAAGCCAACCCAACCCAACTCAAATGTCTGGAGGCTTTACAGTACATGCCCCCTTCTAGTGCTTTAAGCACAGCCCGGCTACTTGGCAGCCACGCTGTGAACCAGTCTTGCCTCTCGGGGCCAGGCGAACCATGTGTGTGTGTGTGTTGAGTGTCTGTGTGTGTGTGTTTGAGTGTCTGCCTGTGTGTGTGTGTGTGTGGGCTCTGGACAGACTGCATGTTGTCTGTGTTGAAAACGTCACAACCGATGTCCTTGTGACTGCGAACAGTGAACAACAGTGTGTGTGTGTGTGTGTGTGTGTGTGTGTGCGTGTGTGTGTGCGTGCGTGTGACAAAAGGAGTGAGAGAATGTGAGTGTTCAAAAACAAGTGCGAGTGAGTGTAAATGAAGAATGTAGGTAGTGGGTGTTTAGAAAAGTAGATGTAAATTAGTAAAGGGGTATAGAGAAGTGTGTACTGTATGTATGCCATAAAAATACTTGTGTGTTCATGCCTGGAGACTAAGTATGTGAGCATGCATGTACATCAGTATATATGTAGTCAAATTCCTTGTGTCTGTAAGTACACTTGGCTAATAGAACTGATTCTGATGTATACATGAAGAGAAGTTGAATGTGTGCTCATACCAGGGTTAAAAAGGAAGCTACGTGTGTGTGTGTGCACGGGTGTGTCCGCGTGTGTGTATGAAGAGGGAGTTGAGTGTGTGTGTCCCAGAGCATGTGAGCAGAGCTGAGCAGGTGGAATTTAGTCAAAGTGTGGAACTCTCCATGTCTCGCTCCAGAGTTGCTCTGAGATCACTCTGTACATGAGATTGAGGCATGCACAAATCCACAGACAATTCATCAGCACCTTCTAAAGTTATCAAGATGGTAACACTAACAATCAGACACTGTGCTCATTGATAGAGTTTGCAAAATATTTCACAAAGGAAACTGATAGTTCATGCAAGTGTCGGCCTAATATTCCTATGAAACTGATTTGCATATAGCAAAACAATGTGGTGAAACAGTTTCAGGTCACCGCTACATCGCGACGCTACCTGTTGCTGGGTGTCTTGCACGCGCACATCAAGCATTGGACTGCAGCCACACATGCGGAGTGGAGCGTGAGCGCAAAGCTGCCGTCTGTTTCCCAAAAGCATAGTTGCTAATCAGGCCTCTGTTTCCCAAAAGCATAGCTGCTAACCAGTTAGCAACTTAGTTGGTTGGCAATGGGAAATTGCATTGCAACCAACAAAGTTGCTAACTTAGTTAGCAACTATGCTTTTGGGGAACGGACCCCAGTTAGCCACTTTGCTAGTTGACAATGGGAAATTTGCATCCAACATGGTTGCTAACTTAGGGCCGCATTCTCACAGGTGCTTAAGTTTTTTGGACTTAAGCACTTGGGAACATACCGACCTTAGTAACCAACTATGCATTTAGGAAATGGACCCCAGAGCGCGGTGGAATTTGGTTTGTACAGAGAGGACTGGTCCGGATCTCAGCAAAGGAGTGGGTTTTCTTACTGCTCAGCACAGCACAGAACAGCAAACATGCTCTGGTGTGTCTTTATGGGAGAATGCAGGAGGCCAAAATGTGTGTGTGTGTGTGTGTGTGTGTGTGTGTGTCCATGAGGGTACATATGAAGCATATGAATGTGTGTGTGTGTTTACATATATGTGTGTATCAAGGGGAAGTTGAGTGTGTGTTTAGATGCATGTCTAGGAAGAGGGTGTTTAGTGTGTGTGTTTACAAATGCCATGCATGTCTATGAAGGGGGAGTTGAGTGTGTGTTGACATGTGTGTCTTAAGAAGAGGGGAGTTGTGTGTGTGTGTGCATCTGCTTGTCTGTCTATGAAGGGGGAGTTGCAAGTGTGTATTTGAGTGTCCATGTGTGTATGAAGGAGAACTGAGTGTGGTTGCTTGTGGTGGTTGTTAGTGGATGTGTATGAAGCGAGGGTACGTGTGTGTGTGTGTGTGTGTGTGTGTGCCATGCGTGCGTGCGTCTCTCAGTCTTACCACTGCCGAGCCTGATGAGCAAAACATCCTGCAGACGGCGGTTGAAGTCGCGCAGCTCCTTGACCTCGGTGAGCAGGCTGCCGTACTCCTTGAGCTTCTTGGCCTGCTGCACCAGCTGCCGGCGCGTCCGCTCCAGCTCCTGCTGCAGCCGCCGCATCTCCTCCTCCTGCTGCCGGTAGCTGTGCACCAGCTCCTCGTAGAGCACCCGCGGCACCACCGCCTCGCTTTCGCCCACGCCCACCTCCCTGTCGCCCAAGCCGCCCGCGTCGCCCTCATCTTCGTCATCGTCTTCCTCCTCCTCACCCAAGGCCAGCCTGTCTTCCTCTGGGTCCTCTTCGCTCTCCAGGCACGAGCTCACCGCGTTGCGCTCCAAGCGGGCCACCACGGCCGCCAGGCTCTTGGAAGAGTTTGTGCTCATGGGGCGCCCCATGTCCTGAGCTTGGGCCTGGAGATGAGGAAAGGAAGACATTTAAATGGGGGCTAGCTTCAGGGGCTTAAATAGAAGAGCAATTAGCTTAGGTAACATCACTATCATGGGTTTATAATACTGGTGCTCTAGACAATTTGGAAAAGCTAAAAATTTCCAAATCAAATTCCACATTGCGTTCCTGACAAACTCAGAAGTTGAGAGTTTCCATACAATGCTGGAACTTCCGATAATGGAAAGTCAACAATCTTGACTAGACAGACATAACTATAGTGTGACTTCTTGATTCTCTGGAATGCAGCACAAAGTCAGATATCAGGGATAAAAAGTAAGCTACTGAAAAAAACACAAATATTAAAAACACTTTCAAGTGATATCTTTGGGAATTTAGCAGGAGCTGAAAAGGTTATATTAAAATATTGTGTTTGTTTTGTAAATTAGTAGATGTACAAAGAGGCAGCTGTCCAGAGTGCTGAAATAAGTGCTACCTTCAAAGTTTGATAGTAACAATGGCAATGAGTACAACCAGGGCATTTCCCTTCCCCTTGCCAATTAAGCAATGAATGTTATTCTGGAAGGAACAAGGCTTTTTTTTAGATCCAATACAATTCAAATTAGATTGTAACAAATTGATGGGCTATACTGATGCAAGTGCAGAAAGTGTCAATTAAGTAGAAAGGCCACTTTTAGACAAACCGATTATCACAACAAACAACATACTGCAAAGTGACGTATTTGTCAATTTGATCCTATCCCACTAGTGGGGTTCCAGTGATGTTTGTTTGCTTACCTTTTTGTGTCTCAGCGGCAGGCGCTCCTCCCCAAAATGATTCTCAATTATGCTTCCTGTGTTTCTTGAAGACATTTTTGGAATTTTCATCTTCTTTTGCATAATACTGTGTTCAAATTCGTCTACGTTTTCTGTAATGCAAAATAAAAAAAAAACTCAGCGTTGTAACAACGTAAACTGAATAAACTTGCACAAAGTAGAACACGAGTTTTCGTTCGTATCAAACAGGGAGCATTTCCAACATTGCTAATTTGACAATAACAACAGCCGCGTTTCTGTACAGCTTCGTATAAGAAAATCATGCAGTCTTTAAAGCACAGTGACTGTTTACGAATATTAGGCAATCACATTTCACTGACGACCAGAAATGTTGCAGATCACGTCGCCTAAAACAACACCATAATCAAGCCTAAATAACAGCAAAAGTTCTCAAAGCAGACAAAATGCTTGTCCTAACAGGATCTGAAATCCTTTCCGTTTGACAACTGGGTTTAGCAAGCGGGAATGGGGATTAGTAATCTAGCTAAGTATGATGCTATCAGAGACGTACGGTGCAAAGTCTGCATACCCGAAACCGTTGTTTGGGAAAGTAGCTTGAGGGGCTAATGTACGAGCACACTGTTTGCAGAGCTAACTTGTTTATTACACATTGTCATGGCAAATACCTTAATGCACTAACGTCTTCATGATCTAATAAACAAGTACATAACTCATCTATGGCAAATTAAGCATAATTTAACGATGCAATTTATACTGAAAGCATGCAGAAGCTCGACTACGTTAGCTTACGTAGCCTTCCTAGCTTAGTTCGCTAACTTCAATCGCATGCTAACTAACTGCTTGGGGGCTAATGGTAACGTTAGCTGATGTGATGACAAACTTTCGCAAGATACCCGCAAACTCTACCACTTTCACAAATAAGATGAATGCAGTGTTATTATAAAGCTAACGTTAGCCTAAACCATTACCTTCCGTGTCATGACAAGGCCCCGCAGATTCACGCAAGGAATCGTCACTTATTTAGCTATCTAGCTGGTTACCTAACTTAGCATGATGTGAACTGTCAGTAACGTTATATTTTAGGTTAGCTAACTGGCTACATACTAGTGGCAAAATACACCACCGGTTTGTTTTCTATATGGATGGACGGATGCGTTTGAACGCTGAAGAAAAATCGTCACGGCTGACAGGGAGTAATGTGTTGACACGGTGTAGCTATCTTTATTTAGCTTTCGTTAACGCAACGGTACAGAAAAGGTAAACGCCTTGGAAATGCACAGAACATCTTCATGAGACAAGAGACAGTTTTGCATAAATTATAGCTTGTAAAATTTCGAGGAGACCATGCATTGTCTTTTCGATAAATCAAAGACATGTATTTCGAATAATTATATTATGCAAACGACCAAAGGACCCGAAGACAAACAACTTACCTGCGAGGGCTAGAATCTGTGCCTTGGCAGCTTGGCCTGTACCATTCTCTTCACTTCTGAGAACCAGATACACCTTCTGATGATCAAAATCTGTTTTGTGCAAAGGTCTAAAATCTTTCACATTAGAAACGGGTAAAGCGTAGCACATATCGTCACCATAGAACCTTACTAAAGCATACATTATTACTCTTTGGTCCTGCACTTTGGATATGGTTGACAGTTTTCCCTCTAAAAGAATTAAAAATATATAAACACAAAGGGGAATTGGGGAAGGCCTCTGTGCTCGTCTGCTTTTGCCTGGTGCACATAGTGAGGAAACGTGTGACTCTCTCCTCCTTCTCAGACGTAACTAATCAAGCAGACATCATAACAGACAGTTCCAGATTTGTAACACAGCTGTAATACATGTAGGCCTCTCAACACTCTACTACTACAATAAATACATAATAATAATAATAATAATAATAATAATAATAATAATACACATAATAAACACTTATAAAAAACAACAACTTTATTATCCAAGTGGTTTTATTGACAATAGGTTTTATTTTTTATTTTTTTGCTGACAATAGACTATATTATCAGCATGAAATGCTATGTGTGCTGCTATGGTCAGGCCATGTAATTACAGTTTCATATGAGCTCAAAAGGCCTACGGTTTCTGTGAATGTTAGGCTACTGTAGGCCTAAGTTATCTCACTTCATCTCAAGTCCAATTCCATGAAAAGGCTACCTGAGTGTGATCTGTGAGGTTATAAAACTAAGGATTAAACAAGAGGATGTGCTCTCTCTCTCTCTCTCTCTCTCTCTCTCTCTCTCTCTCTCTCTCTCTCTCTCTCTCTCTCTCTCTCCTTCTTTCTTTCTTTCTCTCTCTGATAGGGAGAATCCAGTCGATAACAGAAGAGCACTACAGTTCTGCTTCACTTACATGTAATTGAAAAGTAACTGGGGTAGAACTGTTGTTGTTTTTGCAGTGCTTGATAATAAATGATAAATGATTTTATTTCATACTTTTTTGTAGCTTGTGGCAAAAGCACAGAAGGTAGGCCTATATGAGGTATACTATGTGTGTGTGTGTGTGTGTGTGTGTGTGTGTGTGTGTGTGTGTGTGTGTGTGTGTGTGTGTGTGTGAATAAGCTATTAAAAGACTACTTGTGTGTGATTTGAAGTGTTGAAAAATTTAAGATCAAACAGGAGGACAAAATGGCAAGAGGATTTTTCTGAGGTTGTTTGAAAATGAAAGCCTAACTGACATTAAGTGTTGTGTAGCATTCTGTTAAATGCCTGACTCTTTGGGGTCCATGGCAAGTGATGGACATATTCACAGGTCTGTGAGGTTATCACAATATCTGGGAATTTTTGTCCTTGGCATGTAACTTCACATACTCATCAAATAAGTGAATGAATGAATGAATTAATGATTTAGCATAAACTGTACTGACAAGCACTCAAGCAATTTCATCTAGGCCTATATTATTTTAAAGCTTCAAAAGAGGCTGTACAATAAAGTGGAATGTCATCTGTTTGACTAGGATTACATGGTAAGATTTTCTCTAGACGCAGTTAACATATGTGATGGATAGGTATTGTCTGTCAGTCATTATAAGAAAGTAATTCCCGACACAAATGCGGATTATCTTGCTTATATACTGTAATGGCTACTTGCCAAAATGACGAGACTTCCCAGTTCCCACAAACGTGTTTTTGTAATTTGCTCTTATTTAGGCTAATTTGATCGTGGCTTCTGTGGATAATAAATAATTCTCAACATAACTTGAACTTGGAACATTCTTCAGAACACAGCTGATCTCCTTTCACTTTAGATGAGGATCCACTGCATAAGTGAATGTTCTCAACTCACGGAATCATATGCTGATGTGAAAAAAAGAGCGACTTGTTTCACACCTCAACATTCCGAGATTCCATGGTAGTAAACTGAACATTCTATCATTGAAATGCATTGGATTTATGCCTCTTTCTGACTTGAAAAAAATGGGTAATAACATTTCAAACATGTTTAAATTCACTTTCCTTCAAATAATACACATTTGAAGCACACAAATTGGGAGGTCCCGAATAGTTTTAAGCTTCATGCACATAAATGTAAAACCACTTTAATCTACTCGGGACCTCCAAATTTGCGTGCTTCAAATGTGTATTATTTGAAAGAAAGTGAATTTAGACTTATTTTTAATGTTATTACCCATTTTTTTCAAGTCAGAAAGAGGCATAAATCCAATGCATTTCAATGATAGAATGTTCAGTTTACTACCATGGAATGTCAGAATGTTGAGGTGTGAAACAAGTCTATTGAAAACGGTAATTATACTTTCCTACAAACGTTGGGAAGGCCTTTTCAAAATGAATGGAACCTCCGGCAGCATTCCGGAGAGTCTAAGCGGCCGTTCACACTGACACGCTTTTTCCACCTCCAGGCGCTCGATTTCAATTGTTTCCCTATGGAACGATGCGACTTGACCGTGCGCCTCGCGTAAAAAAAAGCGCTAGTAAAAACGCAAGTGACTAAAAAATGCAAGCGCTCAAAGTTGAAAATAGTTTAACTTTTCAGGTCGTGTTTTCTTCAACAATGGGCCCGTTGCCTAGCTGCCAGTCATAGCTAAGTCGGGGAGTTAGCGGTTTAGCCAAATCTAGCTGTCATAGCAACAAGACGTACATTTATCACTTTCGACCTCACATGTTTTTGTCACTCACATTTACAGAATACTCGCGTTTTACAAGCGGAAAAGCGCGTTCAGTGTGAACGGCCCCTAATATTAACCTTTTTGAATAAAATAAGGTTCCTTACTTGGAAATAGAAAAGCACTTGGAGAGCGCAGACCTCCACCAAGGCAATGTGGTCATAGACACAATATAAATTCCAGATCATATTCTGGATCACTGATTGACACCAAAATTGAATAAGTTCTTACTTGTCCCATACACTTTGTCTGGAAATTTCATCCAAACCCGTGCAGTACTTTTCGAGTTATGCTGTACACAGACAGACACACAGACAGACAGAGACGCAGGTGAAAACATAACTTCACATGGCAGAGGTAATAAAAGATTGGTCCCGACCAAATTCTTTTGGTTATAAGAATTAACATTTCCTTTCCTTACAATATTTCCATGTGTTTAATGTACAGTGTTGTCTGCAGTTGTATGCACACTTACAGCCTAGTGCTAATTTTTTTGTGATAATGTTTAGGCTATAAATATACTGTACAGTGTCAAAAAACTTTAGGCCTTTCAAAATACTTAAAACAAACAACAACAAACAACAACACAACAGGCATCACCCAACCTGTTGTTGTCATGATTAATGTAAACTCTCTTTCATGCGTGTCCGTGATGTCAACACATGCAGGGGTGAGAGTAAGCGGCTTTTGGTCAGACCAGGCAACATAACCTCTCTCTCTCTGTCTCTCTCACTCCTCCCCTCCTCTCTCTCTCTCTCTCTCTCTCTCTCTCTCTCTCTCTCAAACCCCCCTCCCCTCTCCGACAGACACAGTCAGACAGCATGTCCCCGCAATTAGCTGCTCACAGCTTTCCTCATTCATCTTCATTGGCATTGAATTACCTGGCATCACATTCAAAAGACACCAGATATTAACAGTAATGATGGACTAGATGAGTCTGCCTTCAGCGGCCATCATTGGGCTGGCTGGCTGTTAGCAGACCCTGCAGAGGAGGAGGGTGGGCCATGGGGCCATCCAGGCAGCATCGACGCTTATGGGAGGTGTGTGTGTGTGTGTGTGTTAGCTTGTGTGTGTGTGTGATGGTGGTTTGTGTGTGTGTGTGTGTGTGTGTGTGAGTGTGTGTGTGTGTGATGGTGGTTTGTGTGTGTGTGTGTGTGTGTGTGTGTGTGTGTGTGTGTGTGTGATGGTGGTGTGGGGTAGGGGGGGTGGGATTTTATTGACGAGATTGAAGCTCTAGCAATTCTAGAAAATCATTTGTATGCAGCCAATCAAAACAGGCCACCTGTGCCAAGCAGAGAGACGGTCGGTCGGTCGGGCAGACGTTGGCACAGGTGTGTGCTGGAGCTGGAGCTGGCTCTGGCTCGAGTCGAGGACAGACGGCTGGCAGACGGAGGCCGGCTGGAACGCCAAGAGCTGGTGGACGCCAGAGCAAAGGGGAAGTGAGGGAACTTAGCAGAGCTATTAGAAATATGTTTAAGATGGCGGACAGAGATGGAGAAGAGAGTAACAGTAAGGCAAGGTGGTAGTGGCACTGATGAACGAGCCGCAAGTATTTGGGGACGCCCAGACAAGTCCTATCAACACAAGATAATCTGCTCATTATCACAAGATTGTTTCTTTCTTTTTTTTTAAATTATTATTTTAGGCTTTTTTTTTCCTTCATTGGTCTTGATTGTGTTGCTTCATTTTGTCTCTTAATTAGTTCTTCATAAATAACTAATTAGCTGTGAAGACTTCAGCCGGTGATAAAAAAGAAGTGATCTGCCGTGAAATGAAAGGATGGTGGGGATGGGGGTGGGGTGGGGTGAGGTGGGGGGTCCAAAACAAGAGGAGGGACATTAATTGTTAATGTGGACTAGCCTGCCCCATGACAGTCCTCACCGGACTGAACTGGACTGACAGCCAGTGCTAGGAGCTGAGGGGAGGGAGAAAGCAAACTATATTGTGTAACCCCTTCATTAAATATTAATAACAGTATCAACATCCGTACCCCCACCCACCCATCCTCTCTCTCTCTCTCTCTCTCTCTCTCTCTCTCTCTCTCTCTCTCTCTCTCTCTCTCCTCCCAGTCGTCGACCTGTTCCACACCCCTCCAATCTCCCTTGGGTGCTCTCAGTCATCCGCAGGGAGACATTGATCTTTCCTTAAAAGAACAAATGACTGCTGGAAAAATAGTGATCATACTTCAAGGCTGTTCAATTCCGCTCATTAGGAGCACTACTCTACCTCCAGGGCCAATGGGGTATTGATCTCCGCAGGTCAGCATTCCATATGGCGGCGGGCGACCAGCCTCTCTAAATATGATTTCTGAGCTGCGTTGCGCTGCGTTGGGCTGGGCTGGGCTGGACTGCGATGCGATGCATCGGCACGAGGGTGTGGATGATACTTTATAAAGATAGAGAAGCCTCAGTTTTTCTCTGGGTGAAATAGTAGCTCTAGTTTTTCTTTTTTTTCCCCCATAGAGCAGCGAACACTTCATTTAAACTCATTGAGGTTCAATGAGGCGTGCAGTGGACTTGGGTCCATTCTGATGAGTGGCATGAGGTTAACTGTCAGATCAAAACAATTCTGAAACACAGAGCTGTGCATCCAGGGTATGTGTGTGTGCGTGTGTGTGTGTGTGTG
>JAODXP020000022.1:29144439-29146939 GCA_027497455.2 Sardinella longiceps | reverse complement strand
TGGCTGCCACAGACAGATACACACACCATACACACACACACACACACACACACACACACACACACACACACACACACACACACACACACTCAAACACACTGTGATCGGTGCCATTTCACACAGAATCAGAGTGGCGGTGCGTGTGAAACACTAGACTGTCCTCTCATCTCAAAACACTGGTCCATGGGACACTGAGGGAAGGATGTCTGTGTGTGTGTGTGTGATGTGTGTGTGTGTATGCATGTATGTGTGTGTGTGTGTGTGTATTCTAGACAGTATATCTGTACTATTAGCAGAAAATAATTTTTACCTTAAACAGCCAGCCTGAGCTTAAAGCCCCAATGTGTATCCTTCGAGAAAGATGAAGCGCAATGCATTGCAAATGACATATTACAGCTACGGTAGCCTGCATGTGCATGTCAGTCTATTGTCAGTCTATAGCCAAAACGCGAACGATATCACCGTTTTCAGCTTCCGTATTCCAAGATGGCGGCAATACATGGAGAGTCTACCCCAGTTAATGTGCGTGCAAATGCGAAATTTCAAGCCAATACGGACACACGGAATTAATAGTGGTGGTTAATATCTATGAGAAAGGACAAGCTTGTCAACAGGTAAAGCAGATTTTGATATTGAAAATGAAAAACGTTACACATTGTAACTTTAAGCTAGTCTTATCAATGCTTCTCTGCATCCATCGGCAGGGCAGGAGAAATGTGGGAGATTTGGGCAATTAAATGGAGAACGCCGTTAATTGTGATTGATGAGATTTCCCTTCTCTCTTCTCTGCCCTATTCTCCTCTACTCCCCTCTTCTCTCATCTCCACTCCTCTCCTTTCCTTAAACTCCTCTCCCCTCTTCTCCTCTCTTCCCTCATCTCCCTTCTTCTCTTCTCTCCTTTCTGTCCTCTCTTTCCCTCTCCCCTCCTGTCCACTCCCCTCTTCTCTTTCCCTATCCTATCATCTCTTCTCTCTCCTCACCCCTCTTCTGTCTGTTCTCTTCCATCCTATCCTTTCTTTCCTCTTATTGTCCTCTCCCCTCTTCTCCTCTCCTCTCCTCCTCTCTTCTCCTCCCCTCTTCTCTGCTCCATGTCTCCTTTGCCTTCTGTGGGAAGTTGTGAAGGTCAGTAATTGTCTTGCACGGGGCTCACACACACACACACTCTCTCACACTCACACACACGGACGGAACAGATGCCAGCAGGAAAATGAGAGCAAGAAAATGAGCCCACTCCGCGTGCCTCACATAAACATTATTTTAATCAGAGCATATTAGGCCAGCCAGATATTTTAGACATATGGGGACTGTATCCTCTCTGGCTCACCCATCTGGTGAGCACTGCACACCGCACACCACCCACTCCAACCTCCTCCATCCTACACCCAACCCAACAACACCCCCCCCCCCCCACACACACACACACACACACTCACACACACACACTCCACCCCAAAGTTTGTGCTTGCCTTTCCCCAGATGCTTTCATAGGACACCGTATCCCCTACACACACACACACACACACACAGACATACATAACGCCTGACATGTGGCGATGCAGCCAGGACCCCACAGAGAGCTCTCCTACTCCGCAGGGTGAGCAGGCAGGCAGGAGGGGGGTAACTGTCAGCCACACGGGCATGTGTGTGTGTGTGTGTGTATGCGTGTGCCGTAATGTGAAATTAACTTGGAGATTCATTTCCCCCTACTTACTCAATTAGACTGCATGAAAACGGGCTGGCAACCAAAGCTGTGTATGTGTGTGTGTGTGTGTGTGTGTGTGTGTGTGTGTGTGTGTGCGTGCGTGTGAGTGTGTGCATGTGTGTGTGTGTGTGTGTGTGTGTGTGTGTGTGTGTGTGTGTGTGTGTGTGTGCGTGTGAGTGTGTGTGTGTGCATTTGTTTTTGTGTGTTTGTGATTGTTTGTGTGTGTTATGTTACTCACATGCCAGGAAAATGAAAATGTCCTTTTAACTCTTTCAGAGTTTCCCAATTAATGCATTGACAGCAGGCCAGATGTTGCTAGTTTTCTCTGTGACAAATAGGCTTGTTGATAGCTGTCCAATCGGTTGTTGCGTACTCTCCTTGACTTAGTCACAAATTAAGTCTTTTTATTGGTTTTATCAAGAGAAAATATAGACCTGGTAATGTCTCCAACAAGAGCGGATGCAGTTTATATTAGAATTCCAACAAAATAATTTCTTGGTCTCAAACTAAATAACAACTGGACTTTGTAAATGAGAGCAAACACTCGTACAGTATGCCCTTATGCCAAATATCAGCACCCATAGTGTGTCTTTTATTCAACGAAATGACTTGACAGGAACAACTGTTCCGGAAATTTCTGTAGTCCACTTTTGACTCCAGGGCTGAAAGGTTTTTTCTTCTGTTGAAATTTTGTCATTTTTTTGCCCCCACAGTTTCTTCAAGAGGGCGAAAACTCTGACACTCACTTGGATGGAAAAAAGCTAAAGCGAGAAATAAATAAATGAACCAAGTACTCAC
>JAODXP020000022.1:29116939-29124439 GCA_027497455.2 Sardinella longiceps | reverse complement strand
CTGATTCATGTTTGGTGCGGCGAGCAACATGGTTACCTTAACCTGACTATATATTGCCTATCTATGTACAGTAATTCCATTCCGTTTCCATCTCTCTTCTGTACAGTACTCCGTCTGGGACTCCGGCCATTGGCCTTGTTTGGTCAGAATGCATCCCGTCCTGGCCAATCAGAAAATTTTGAGACTGTATTGTATTGAGAATGCAACAGGCTATCAGTAAAGACTTGATCCATTGTTTTTTTTTAAAATTTAAACATCAGCAAAAAAACGTTTCTCAATAGCCAAAATCCCAGATCTTTGTCCGAAGCGGAGTGTAGACTGAGGGGCTGGATATGACCAGGCTACCTAGGGCCCAGTCACTGGCCAATCATTCTGCAATCATTCTGGCGTCACACACCCAGACAAATGATTAAACACTCCGTTCTCTTCCTCATGCACCCCCACCCCCACCCCCCAGACACACATTCACTCACACACACACACACACACACACACACACACACACACACACACACACACACACACACACACACACACACACACACCCTTCCCCCCACTCTCCTGTGCCCTCTGCACAGACCAAATAAATACACAGCAAAACAGTCATTTGTCGCATCTGTAATCACCTTAGCCACATCCTTGGGAGCTGCGAGCTCTAATTCGGCACGCTTTTAATTTGTTTTCACAGCGGTTCGAGCAAATTGAATTTGTTAATTAAAGCAGCAAAATGAAATGCTGAGCATTATTGACGAGATGCTAATTGGGTTAGCGTGGAAATTGGAAGTGTATGTGTGTGTGTGTCTGTGTGTACATGTGTGTGGACATGCGTACACGAGTGTGTGTGTGTGTGTGTGTGTGTGTGTGTGTGTGTGTTTGCGTGTGTGTGTGCACATGTGCTTGAGTGCCGTGTAGGTGTGAGTGTGTGTGTGTGTGTGTGTGTGTGTGTGTGTGTGTGTGTGTGTGTGTGTGTGTGCACGTGTGTGTGTGGTGATGGGGGACACATGTTGGTGTATCAATAGCCGGGACAAATCATATCATGGCAAGAGTACAGCCATGCCAGCCTGTTCTATTGTGATGCTATGCCACTGGCCATTGCCATCTCTCTCTCTCTCTCTCTCTTTTTCTCTTCTCTGTCTCCATCTCTTTAGACCACCCAGTACCATTCTAATAGTCCACTGCCATCTCTTCCTTCTGCCAGCCTTTCTTTCTCCATTCTCTCGCTCTCTCTCTCATACCCTCTTTCACTCGCTACACCATTGTAATAGTGCACTGGCATCTCTTCCTCACCCCCCCTCTCTCTTTCTCCATTTTCTCTCTTTCCCTCCATCTCATTTCTACACCAACCTGTTCCATCAGGAAGCTTCACCATCTCTTTCTCCTCACTCTTTCTCTCTGCCTCTCTCTCTTTCCCCTTCCCCACTTTATTTCTCTCTCCCTCTCTCACCCTCCTTTCCTTCTCCTCTCTCTCTCTCTCTCTCTCTCTCTCTCTCTCTCTCTCTCTCTCTCCCTCCCTCCTTCCTCTCTCCCTCCCTCCCTCCCTCTCTCTCTCTCTCTCTCTCTCTCTCTCTCTCTCTCTCTCTCTCTCTCTCTCTCTGTCCATAGATCATGCTGTCAGGTTTAGGCAGTGGAGACAGACAGCTTCTCCTCCTTCCTCATCTGCTTTACACTCAGCAGTCAGATCAGCTCAGCTTAGATTTGGCAGCACACACACACACACACACACACACACACACACACACACACACACACACACACACACACACACACACACACACACACACACACACACACACACACACTGCGCCTCCTTGTCAAACTCCACCCAACCACCTGCCTTTGCCGATGGCTGGAATTCCCCCAGAGATGTGAAGCCACAAAAAATAAAAAAATAAATATATATATGCATCACACACACACAGACACACACACAGACACACACACACACACATCACAGGGCTTACATGTCGAACAAAGAAAAGAAGATCCTTAAGAGTCGCTAGATGTTGACAGTGTTGACTAATGCACGGGATGCAAACACACAGACACAGACACAGACACACACACACACACACACACACACACACACACACACACACACACATTTCTGTGACTGTCCATACACTGTTCGCTGATGATCTGTTCTGTTTGTTTTCCCAGAGATAAATAAATAAGACTGTCTCTCAAGGAGACAAATACACACAAGGCCTGAATCCACTTCAGACATTCACAAATATTGAAAGAAGAGCTACTTGATGCTTGTGATATGCAGTCTTCAGGATGCTAGTACTGCCTCCCCATTGCTATACACATGCAATATGAAAACATTGCATTATACTAACTTAGAGTATATTATTATGAAGTAAAATGATAAAATCAAATAAATAACCAGCCTTCTTTGATAGAGATTTTCACAGTGTAAGTTTTGGACTAAGCATAAAGCACAATTACTGTCTAATAAAACGTTCCATTAAAATAAAGAAAATAAACATTAAAAAAAATAATTACAACCAATAACTAGAAAAGCGCTCAGAGAGCGCAAACCTCCGCCAAGGCAATATGGTCACAGACACAAGATAAATTCTGGATGTTCTGGATCACCGATCTCCACCAAAATCGAATCACATCTTGCCTGTCCCCCTGGAAATTTCATTCAAGTCTGTGCAGTAGGCTACTTTTCGACAGACAGACAAGCAGTAAAATTCGCCAAGCCATAGACATCCATACAAAAGTCCTAATTATTTAATCACAATAAATAGTTTAACACTGTTATTTGATTATTGCCTTTGAAAAATCAGTAGTAACCCTTATTTCTGTAAGAGATGGCGTATGTTTAATTGATGTAGAGGCGATAACGGAGAAAATAACCGCAGTAAAGTTGGGTTCAAATTCGACATTCAATGGATATGCGACTATGCATCGCGCCGTTGCAATATCGGCCGATTGTCCAAAGTAAAACTAACTTGAATATTGGCTCATGGAAGCTAAGGCATGATATTCATCCAAAAATGAAACCGCTTGCTAGCATGAAAGGAGACATGACACTCTGATAAAGTTATTTGTTTGTCATAGTCTCACCCAGACTGTGGCTAGACTATTCATAACAACTATTAAATTGTGATTTCATTGGCCTACATTAATGTTTATTGTTGGTTATTCATGGATGTCCTGGTAGTGGCAAGATAGTAGGCTAACGTTGGGTTACAGCTAACGGCCCAGTCAAGAAAAACAGCTAACGTTAGCATCTACCGAAAACCAATGCATGGGGAAAATACTGCTTGATGAGCTGGTCATGGACTGACATTTTCCCCCTTGTCATAGTGTGATAGCCTACCATCCCACCAGCTGCGTAGGGCTATGTAACCGGTTATATGCCAAACTCACAACAATAAAGCCAAACAGCACACTTATCGGAGAAATTGACATGAATGTTAACCAGGCGATAGAAGTAAAAGCAATGTTATGAGCTCTTTAGCCTTAGGTGTCCGAAAACCGATTGTCCCTGCATACAAATTTAGCCATAGTAAGAAGTAGTTAAGTCTACAAATGCACAAACCTTTCTCTGTTAACTGCAAAATCTATTGCCGACGGACCGATGTGTTGAAACTTAAATATCCCCATATGTGTCATCAAGTATGTTATTCATGAAGCCTGACTCCGTGGGCACGAAGGAGCTGAAAGTACTGCAACTGCTAACAAGCAGCTTGCTGACAGATCATCATTAACAATACAGCAATATAAAAATTATATACTTTACATACGACAATAACAGAGACAACATACACAGTTTCTACAGAGTTCCATTATTAGTGTCAGAGCTGTTTCCACAGCGTTTCACACATTCCCAACAATGCCAAGTAGATTGATAATTTACCTTGATCTACATTTATGCATTTAGCAGATGCTTCTATCCATTTATTTATACGTATAGACACGAAGCGTGCAGTGCGGAGCTGACACCCTCACACTGTGCTCTATTCACTATAAAGAACAGATTTGGCACAAATTGCCACAAATACCTAGGTTAGTTTCATGAGACAAAGCAACAGTAATAATTCAGTGATTTATTCATTCAGCTGCTGAATGGTTGCAAGTAATGCACAAACACAGCCGACGTAACTCGTGAATATGGCATGAAATATGGTCTCAGCCGTGCTATATAAGAGAATAAACAACGACATTGAACATGATTCAACCAATCATAATCAGGGACCCAAACTATCTACTTTAGAATGGGATATACTGTTTGTAGCTGGGTAAGAAAAACACAATTAGAAGAGCTGAAGAGAAAAGTACTTCCATTACCCATTGCCCCCTTTCACACACACACACACACACACACACACACACACACACACACACACACACACACACACACACACACACACACACACACACACAACCTTCGGTTGTCTTGCAGCAGTGGTGTGCATAAAACACATCCATCCTGGGTTCAACACAAATCTTTTCAACAGCTCATTTAGTTTGTCCCTGGCCTCAGCCCAGCTGGAGATCCAACAGCAGAGGAGAGCAGAGGAGAGGGGTGTGGAGGAGAGGAAAAGGAGAGGAGAGTGTGGAGGAGAGGAGAGCAGAGGAGAGGGGTGTGGAGGAGAGGAGAAGGAGAGGAGAGTGTGGAGGAGAGGAGAGCAGAGGAGAGGGGTATGGAGGAGAGGAAAAGGAGAGGAGAGGGGTGTGGAGGAGAGGAGGGGGGTATGGAGGAGAGGAGAGGGGTGTGGAGGAGAGGAGAGCAGAGGAGAGGAGAGGAGGGGTGTGGAGGAGAGGAGAGCAGAGGAGAGGGGTATGGAGGAGAGGAAAAGGAGAGGAGAGGGGTGTGGAGGAGAGGAGGGGGGTATGGAGGAGAGGAGAGGGTGTGGAGGAGAGGAGAGCAGAGGAGAGGAGAGGAGGGTGTGGAGGAGAGGAGAGCAGAGGAGAGGGGTATGGAGGAGAGGAAAAGGAGAGGAGAGGGGTGTGGAGGAGAGGAGAGGGGTATGGAGGAGAGGAGAGGGGTGTGGAGGAGAGGAGAGGGGTATGGAGGAGAGGAAAGGAGAGGAGGGATGAGGAGGGAAAAGGAGATGAGAGAAGAGAAGAGAGGAGGGGAGATCAGAAGAGTGTAGAGTAGAGAGGAAGATAAGAGAAGGGAGGGGAGGAGAGGAGAGACAAGAGGAGAGGGGTGGAAAGGAGAAGAGAAGAGAAGAAAGGAAAGGTGAGGAAAAGAAAAAAAAACAAATGAAAAGAGAAGGGAGGAGAAGAGGGAAAGAGTAAATCTGTAACAATTCCCTTCCCCTGACTCTCTCTCTCTCTCTCTCTCTCTCTCTCTCTCTTTCTCCATTCTCTTCTTCTGTCTCCCTTCATCCTTTTTCAGTCTTTTACTCTTAGACATACAGTATATCTCTTCTCTCTTCTTTCTTTTTCCAGGTTCCTCTTTCTCTATATCACTCTCTCTTTTACTCTCTATCCCCTCCTCTCTCTCTCTCTCTCTCTCTCTCTCTCTCTCTCTCTCTCTCTCTCTCCCTCTCTCTCTCTCTCTCTCTCTCTCTCTCTCTCTCTAGTCAGGTGCAGGTTGGGCCCTATTGATGGAGCAGGACTGAATGTAATTAGCAGCATAATCACCTCTGTAACTCAGGCACTGCTCACTGTCACAGCCAGAGAGATAGAGAAAGAGAGAAAGAGAGAGAGAGAGAGAGAGAGAGAGAGAGAGAGAGAGAGAGAGAGAGAGAGAGAGAGGATAGTGGGATTTTGCAGAAAATTTGTGAAAAGATGACAAGCAAGTAAAGAGATAAGAAGTGAGAGAGAGAGAGAGAGAGAGAGAGAGAGAGAGAGAGAGAGAGAGAGAGAGAGAGAGAGAGAGAGAGAGAGAGAGAGAGAGGGATGTGCATAAGAGCATAAGAAGATTAAGTAAAGCAGAATGAATTTGATTGAATGTGAGATGTGTGTTTAAAACATCTCTTCCATTGTGGGTAATTATGTGTAGCTTTATCTCAATATATTAATCCCCCTTCTTCTTCTGTCTAAACTCTGTCCAAGTGGCATTACTGCACACTGAAAAACACACTCACTACAGGTGGCACAGCATTTGTCTACACACACACACACACACACACACACACACACACACACACACACACACACACACACACACACACACACACACACACACACACACACACACACACACACACACACACACACACACACACACACACACACACAGAGGGATGCCCTTGTCAGTTTCAGCACGAAATAAGACAGGAAACAGCATGCTGGTGTTACCATTAATGCATACACACACACACACACACACACACACACACACACACACACACACACACACACACACACACACACACACACAAATCAACGCTATAGGCATGGCTATGCAGTCTCGCTGACTAATTGGCACTACACAAAGTCTCCCCCCCCACCCCCGCCCTCCCTGGGCCGCCTAGTATTTGGTCCATTATAGCATTCATTAGCACGTTAGCACGGCCTCTGAAGTCAGGTTCAAAGTGGAGGGCCACAGGGCGGAGAGATGGGATGGGGTGGAGGAGGAGGAGGAGAAGAGAGAGAGAGAGAGAGAGAGAGAGAGAGAGAGAGAGAGAGAGAGAGAGAGAGAGAGAGAGAGGCATGCAAGCGAGCCGGAATGGCTGAGGAGAGGTGTGTGTGTGTGGAGAGTGTGTGTGTGTGTAGGTGTGTATATGTGTGTGTGTGTGTGTGTGTGTGTGTGTGTGTGTGTGTGTGTGTGTGTGTGTGTGTGTGTGTGTGTTCACAGCACGCGGGGACTACAGTCAGTTGGCCGGATAGGCTAACCTGGTCCTAGCGTTTGATCCCTGAAGTACAGATTACAGCTCTGGGGAGCTCTGCAGCTTTGAACACATTCTGACTGATAGAATATAAACCAACAACCCATCTCCCCCTCTCTCTCTCTCTCTCACACACACACACACACACACACACACACACACACACAAACACACACACAGCAAAAAGATAAACAAAATAAATTGAAATAACATACAACAAAATCAAAACGAAGCTACCTGTGGATTGGAACTAGCCTAGAGTAACACACTGAGATCAGACAAACATGGTTTCATAACCGCACTGCTACAAACCGTTAGCTTTTACCCCTTGTGCTCCTCTCCCTCTCTCTCTCTCTCTCTCTCTCTCACTTAATGTGAACTGGCTTGAGACCAGACATCAAATGTGTGTGTTGAAGAGTTTTTAATCAGTCCACATTTACAGCCATTACTGCTCTGGGCCTTTTCAGGGCCTCACTGACGGAATTATTCATGTCTGACCTAAAGAAATGTTTTCATTTAACATGCAGGGTTATCTGAGTTAGTTGGGCTCCCTCCCTGCCTGCCTGCCTGGTGAAAAATGGGGAAAAAAGAAAAGTAGGGATGAGATTAGTCAGTGTGTGAGTGTGTGTGTGTGTGTGTGTGTGTGTGTGTGTGTGTGTGTGTGTGTGTGTGTGTGAGTGTCTGTGTGTGTGTGTGTGTGTTG
>JAODXP020000022.1:29112687-29114339 GCA_027497455.2 Sardinella longiceps | reverse complement strand
ACTGTAACCAACTCTGAGGTGATCCAGTTCATGCCAGGGTGTCTGATTGGCACCTAGCCCACATCTGGCATAGCAAGGGCGGGCCGACACCCAACCCAGCCCAGCCCAACCCAACCCAGCTCAGCCTCCACTGCTGGGAAAGAGGCATGTGTGGCTGACCGGAGATCAGAGATCAGAGATGCTTTTACAGGAATGACTGAGGGCAAAGCCCTTCTGTAATTCTTTTTCATGGATTGTGGACTTTATTTTCGGGTTAAATTCAATTATATTCAAAACTGACTTTTCTGTGCAAAATAGAAAGAAAAATCTCTGCACACTTAAATCCTCTTTTGTGTTCTTTAATCAGCCAAGCTTTCGGTCTGCTGACATTTTTCTTTCTATTTTGTACAGTTTCTGTTATGTTTGGCACCTTTTAATCAAGAGTGCGGTGGGATCCGGTTAAATACAAAAACTGACTTTTCGAAAAGGATAAGGATCATTTCTACAGTACATACTGTACATGTAACTTACCAAAAAAAGAAAAAGAAAAACTCATCTAAATGTCTAAACACACATTACACACACTAGAGAGGCCTCAGCTTTTCCAAGAGGTAGTTTTTGTACATGTGTGCTACAACATTAAAAGAGAGCATAAGGGCGAGCCGACGTTAGAGACAAATCACATTAAAGGAATAAACCAGAGGCACTCTGAGAGGCCTGTGCCAGATCCATACTCTACTTTGCACCACAAAGGAAAACAAAACACAATTTATGGATCCATTCCGTAATGACTGAGTATATAGGTTCAATATCGGTATGTCTTTATATGAAACTGAGTATACATGCACATTTGCTCTGTGTGTGTGTGTGTGTGTGTGTGTGTGTGTGTGTGTGTGTATGTGTGTGTGTGTGTGTGTGTGTGTGTCTGTGCGTTTTCTCATTTCATTTTGTTCTATGTGTGATTGTGTTTGTGTGTCTATACATGTGATTGTGTGTGTGTCTACACACTTGTATATGTGTATATATGGGTTTGTGTATGTGCCTAGGTGTGTGTGTGTGTGTGTGTGTGTGTGTGTGTGTGTGTGTGTGTGTGTGTGTGTGTGTGTGTGTGTGTGTGTGTGTGTGTTTTAGAGTGCAACCCTGTGTGAAGGGCTGCTATTCTGGCAAATTGAATTACACAACAGTGTGACTTTGAGGCTGAGGGAAGGGCAGGCGGGGAGAGTGCTATCAGGCTCGCCGAGATAACATTGATTAGGATCAATTGGCAGAGAGAAAGCGCCGGCCGCAGACAGACAGACAGCTTCTGCCCGCCATCAAAACTTTCCCTCCTTTCCTTTTTCCCAACATCAAAATGACTACCTGCGCCAGGGAGAGGGAAATGTTAATTAGAAATGGTGCCTATCTGATCTTGATTTGAAGCAGAGACAGGCTAATCCTCTTCTCTTCTCTTCCTCTTCTCTCTCTCTCCTCTTCTCTCTTCTCTCCCTCTTTCTCTTCTCCTCTCGTCTCTTGCTCTCTCGTCTCGGAGCGTGCCCGGTGACTTTGCCAATCATTTCTCTGCACTTCCACTTATCTGACCAACTAAATGGTTGCATTTGCTCGCCACTTAAATAATTCATTAGAGCATTAGTAGCTCTGATGGGCTTACTTTGATTGGGCATATGGAAGCTGCC
>JAODXP020000022.1:29085187-29092687 GCA_027497455.2 Sardinella longiceps | reverse complement strand
GCATTTTTAGACATATTAAAATTCACTGTCTTTTAAGTAGGGCACATGGTAAGCCCACTAATTGTGAACACCATGCAATGATTTCACATTTAGTCCTACTGGTTTACTTTTATATTAAATATTGGATTCATTGTTTCAGCTGTATGAAGCCCTTCATGATTGTGATAATGCAGTAATACATATTCATACATGTGTCATCTCTGGCTAGAGAGGTGTAAAAAAAAAAAAAAAAAAAAAAACCCCTAACCAATGCTTATGCTTTCATCAAGGTGTATTGTATAATGCTTTCATCAAGCTGTATTGTATATATTGTGTTGTAAAATAAATTGTTTTGTGTGATTCTTTTTCAGGATTTCATGCAGTGCAAGCTGTGCAAATTTTCAAGCTCCTCTCAGGACATCCTATTGAAGCATTGTCGCCTTCGTCACGGAAAAGGTGGATATTGGCCTTGCATTCACACAGATTGTGTATGTATATTCAAAACATCAGGTGCATTACGCTCACATCTCTCAAGATCACATCAATCCACAGTAACATCACCAAATTCAACATTTCAATGTGAATTGTGTGAGTTTAAAGAGATTTGCAGTGAAAAGACTTTTTGGAACCATCTGGTAAATCATTTAAGGAATAGGGAGACTGTGCCATGCCCTATTCTACGATGCAATTTCAAAACCAATATTCGCCCAACCTTTACTTCTCATAGAAGCCGCCACCACAGGAATTGCACTCTAAAGGATTTTCGAACTGTAGGTAGGGCAAATACTGAAGTTCAAGAAAGTGATGGGGAGTTGGATGATTGTGAGGCCGGGGTATCATTGGAAAGTGGTGTAGATTCTGTTGAAGAGTCTGTGGAAAATGTGGATGGTGAAACACTGAATCACAAATTGGCTTCTCTTTTTTGTGTATGATAACAGAGCTGCATATTAGTAGGCACGCAACACAAAAAGTTGTTGAGGAATTGCATAACATTCTATCTTTTGGTAGCAATCAGACTTTGAGAACCGTGAGAGAGATACTTTTGAGGCATAGGATTGAAGTAGATGATTCAGTTCTGCTTGAAATATCTAATGCTATTGTTGAGAATAATCCACTTTTGGTACCAACATCTGAAAAAGGCTGCCTCTCGACAGATTACCGCAGGAATTTATATTTTCAGAAGAAATTTTCCATAATAGAGCCCACAGAGTATCTTTTTAATTCAGCTCACAAGGATTCCTTTGTTTATGTGTCAGTCCCAAAGGTGCTAACCAGTTTACTCAATAGAGAGGATTTTTCAGATCAGCTTGTATTTGGTCAAGATTCTTTACCTGGTCTCTACGAGTCTTCTTTTGACGGAAAGCACTATAAGGACAATAAACTTTTGGGACAACAGGACAAATGCATTAGTCTGGCATTATACACAGATGATTTTGAAATTTGCAATCCTTTGGGCACCTCTAAAAGGATTTATAAGATAACTGCTATGTATTGGGTTGTCCTAAATTTACCTGCCAAGTTCCGAGCTACCCTTACATCAATTCAGCTTGCTGCTCTTGGTAGAAGTGAAGATGTCAAGGAATATGGTTATGAAAGGTTTCTTGAACCCTTGATTAAAGATATACAGCGTATAGAGGAGGAGGGACTCTTTGTTGAAGCACAAGATCAGTTTGTGAAGGGCACTGTGTTTTGTGTGTGCGCGGATAACCTTGCAGCACATAGTCTAGCTGGCTTTTCTGAAAGCTTTAATGTTGATAAGTTCTGCCGTTTTTGTTTGATAAGCAAGGACCAAATTGCTACGACTGATGTTGAGGATTTCCAGTTAAGGACTGTTGACGGACATGATGCAGTTTTGGAAAATCTTAGGCAAAACGAAAGCCTCAAAAGCATTGATGGTGTCAAAAGTGAATGTGTTCTTGGGAAGCATCTGCAGTTTTTTCATGCCGTCAATGGCTTTCCTCCAGATATATTACATGATCTTTTTGAAGGAGTCATTCCATATGAATTGTGCTTGTGTTTGAAAAATCTGATAGCTAAAAGATTTTTCACATTGGATGAGCTTAATATCAACATTAAGTCATTCCCATCCAAGAATACAGACAAAGTAAACAAACCAAAGCAAATTTCAAAAAGAAGCTTTAAGAATGGTACCATTGCAGGCAATGGCCATGAAAATTGGACTTTGTTGAACTTGCTACCTTTTTTGATTGGGTGCAAGGTCCCTGAACATGAACCTGCTTGGGCCATTTTAATGGACCTCAAGGACATTGTTAGCATAGTTGTTTCATACACGCTTTCAGAGGTAGCTCTGTGCCATCTGTCTTCCAAACTGCAACATCACCGCCAATTGCTTACTGATACATTTCCTGAGTACAAACTTAAGCCAAAGAATCACTTCATTGATCATTACCCACATCTGATTCGGTGCTATGGCCCTTTGGTAGAATTGTGGACGATGCGATATGAGGCCAAGCACAGTTTTTTCAAAAAAGTTGTTCATGACTCTAACAATTGGAAAAATGTGCTTCTTACTCTCTCCATGAAACATCAGCAGCTGTTGGCCTACCACCTGGACAGCCCTAACCTTTTCAAGGCAAAGCTCATTGTTGAAAAAGTGAAAGTAGTTGCAGTTTCAGAATTGGATACCGCTCTGAGGAATGTAATTGAAAGGGAGTGTCCACATCTTCAAAGAGTGAGTCTCTCTAAATCTGTTCATCTACATGGCACAAAGTATGCTGAGGGAATGATTGTGTCTTGTGGACAGTGCAATGATCTTCCAAAAATTTCACAAGATTGTAATCATTCAGATAAATGCACAGGAAGTGACTTTTATTTGCACAGCACTTGTTTCCAGACACAATGAACATTTACGATCTTACGAACTTGTTGAGTGCCACCCTCTGAAATTGTGGCTTTGGATCCAAATCTGTTGACAGACCATCACCCTCTAGAAGCATACAAAGTTGGTGGGAAACTGATGGTGACAACGAGAACATTCCTCTTACACTAAACCATCAAAATGGTATGTTGTATCTGCCAGTTTAAATGTGTGACTGTTTTTATTTTAATTTAGCTTTACCATTGCAGTTATGGTGATAATTTACACATCTACCCCTCTTCTTTACAGACTTTGTTACTTCGTGTTGTCATCTCTCCAAAAGAAGCTCGTCGAGTCCAGCTCACAAAAGCACCAGATTCTGTTGACCAGCTCACCAATATACTTAAAGACAGACTCCAAATTGATACTGATTTCAAACTCCAGTATGAGGACCCTGATTTTGGTAATGCTTTATGTCAGTTGACTGAAATGTCAGAGCTGCCGGAAGGGCGTGCTATCTTGCACATTGTTTGGAACACTGATGTATCTCCAACCAATCTCTCTGATAACCATTCCATTGGCTCAGTGTCTTCCCTTGATACTTGTAGCTTTCATTCTGAGGACCATAATGAAGTGCAGATGAGCCCTACTGGTTCCATTGAAGAGAGCTCGTCCGAGCCCCTCCCATCTCCCTCCTCAAGTTCTGTCCAGAGTAGTGCAGATTCGCCCCAGGCCTCTTTAAGACGTACCACTCAGTGGCCTAATCCATTTCCGATCCCTAAATTTGCGTATGATGTTGAGCTTACATTGCGCAGCACAGAACTACAGAACAACACAGAAGCGCCTTGTTCTTACTGGGGACATGCGGTCAGACATTGTCAGTAAACTTTGGGAGAGCGTTTTTGATCTCCGAGGTGCCTATCCCAGTAAAGATGAATTGGTTTCTGTTGCATCTGGTCTTCTTACGAAGTATCCATGTCTGAAGGAGACAGATAGTGTATCTGGCTATGATGGATGGCTGAAGAGTCTTTATTACAAAAAGGGAAACTTCAGGGCAAAGTTGCGCCGTGCAGGCTGCAATGAGGTGATGGTGAATAAAAAAAGGAAGGGACCAGACGGAGAGGCAGTGCCGTTCACCTTGAAAAAGGCTAAACGTGGGGAGGTGAACCATGTTCCAGAATATCCAGAAAACCACAATAGTACCACCCTTGAGGAGGAAAGGCTTGCACTGATTGAAGAGATAAAGAAAAAGAAAAGAAACTTGGGTCTGATTAGGCAGAAGATGGAGATGACCTTTTCCCATCGACGGAGAGAAATCATAGAGCTGCAGCCAATGGTATCAGAAGTCCAAGAACGATGGCCTGCACTGTTTCGCCATGAGGAGGTAAAGTTTTCCTTGTATATTTGTGAATATATTGTCCTGTGTTGCTTAACCTGGAAATTTAGTTTTTCCTTTTAAAGTGTGACATGAAAGTCTTGTTATCTAATGTATCTATAGACTACATAAAGCACTGGTAGGGGTATTATAATAATAGACTTGACAGAATTACAATTTTGTTTCTTTTATGTAGATATGCGAAGAATTTTACAGAATCACCAGCAGAAATCTTCAGGCAACTTGGAATGCATCTCTGGACAAGTATTCCTCTCGCCTCATAAAACTGTATCGAGCCAGGAAGGCAGCTTTTGGTCCAGATTTGGAGAGGTTGCTGAATAGACTTGATGATGAGGTAGGCAATCCATGGTAGGCAAATCATGTCATTGCACTACAGAAAGGACACACACATCATTAAAAAATCCAAATCTGAATATAAGTCTCCTTTGGAAAAACTATACATAACATTGCTATAGAAATTACAGTTCAGTCTGCCTACACCTTGCGTGCATGATCTTGCTTATTTTCTTCTGCCCTTGAAATACTGTATTATGACAACATTTTCAACCATTTTGCATGTAAAGATGAATGAATTAATGTGTATATGTTATGAGGTGTGAGACTATTCAACAGAAAATGTACACTTTTGTGCATCAGTGTACCAAGGTATTTGCCACTTGTTCAAAGAAATAAGAAATTGCTTTCCTGAGGTGCACAACTGGCACATATGTGAAGATTTAACAAGTAGTGTTGAGAATTCTGATCTGAGAAATGTACCAAAGCGACTGAGAAACTGTAAAATTGCATGTGAAACAGAAATTTCTGTGCGTATATTCACAGACAACAGACATTGTGCGTCACCGAAGGACGGCAGCGCTCAGAGGCCTTCCCATTTTTGTTTGTGAGGACTCTTCAGAATTCTTTCTGAAATGCGTGGTAAGTCAGTCCAGAGTGATTTAGTGTAATTACTAGATTCATGGGGAAAAAAGACTGCTGTTTAATGATGTGTTGGTAAGTAAAAATATTGTTGAAATGGTATAGTAAATTGAACCCTTCGATTTCTTGCATATATCCTGACCTGAATTAACTGATGTGACGGCAATTATTGTGGGGTGTCAGCGTCACTATAACAATGCTGTGTTTGTTTTCTCCTTAGAACACAGACCGTGAGCAAGATGTGGTTCAAGGAGTGCCAGTTGCCATTCTCACTATCTATGATGACGACGATGGTGGCGCGTCCCCTCCAACCGTGATAGAAATTAATGTCATCTTGGAAGGGGCGATCATCCAGCGCGACCTGCCTGACCTTGCAGCTGCATTTGCTTACCTCTTCGGCCTCCTGTATGCCATGGACATACGGTACCCAGAAAAAATGAGATACACTTTTGAGGCCATTCAAACCATCTTTTTTGAGCTTGGCACATGTTCACAGCGCATACGTTCTTTGAAAGACAAGCTTTTGCTGTGAAGCCTGATCTTGATCGATCACGGTCATGCACATTACATATATGCACACCCACAGAGCTCTATCACAACTCCATGAACAACCACACACATTTATTTTCTTCGCCAACTACTACATGGGACAAGAACATTGAACATTTTTTTCCCATATCTACTCCAAGAACTGTGCACACAGGGGCGCACACAGAGAGTAAAGAGCAGTTCGAGAAGCTCAGCACAGACCACTAAGCTGCTCAATGTTATATGTGTTGATGCAATAGACACATTTTCATATGACACTTTTGTTTTTATTTTTTTTGGTGTAATAGTCAAATCAGAAACAGAAAGTTGTAGCCTACACTACCCATTCAGTTGTGTGAAAAAATGCAGATGGATGGATGCTAAGAGTTTGGTGATGTGATTACTTGAAGGGTTCCTTGCCTTTTTTTTTCTTCTTCTTTTTTTTTTTTAAGTTTAAAAGTGCAAGTAAGGTTGTCATGCATATACTATAGCTTGCATATACTATATACAAACACACACACACACACACACACACACACACACACACACACACACGAATGACGGCTCAGTTCATTGGGCACAAGGTGATGTGTAATTTCCCAAATAATCCAAGAACTAGTGTTCACACAGGAACTCACACACGGGAGATGAAGCGCTGCTTACATGATGTATAGGCTGCAACTGTCTGGTGCTCAGATACTCAGTTCAGAGTGCTAAGGTCTACAATACTCTAAAATCAGTTGTCAAGATTAAGATTGTGGTTTTATTTTTATAATGTTTGTGGTTTACTTTGGTATTCTGTGTTGTCTGCATACAATAGGCACATTTACATGACCTCTTCTAATTGCCTAATTGGAGCCTAAACTTGTAGCCTATGACACCAGTTTAAAAAATGTTAAAAATTGAAATGGATGCAAATAGAAATGGATTCTAAGAATTAGATTTTGTGATGAGTTTACGTCAGGTTTTTCTCACCTGATTTCATTTGTTTTCTTGTTTAAAAGTGCAAGATAGTTTGTAGTGTAAATGGTGGTAATGTTTAACAGTTCGTAACACACCTGCCTCTCACATTCACAAACACACATAGGGAAAGACTGATTTTTCAAGTAATTCAGTTCATTGGGTCCAAGGTAATGTGTACTTTCCAAATACTCCAAGAACTAGTGTGCACATACATGTGGGAGATGAATCGCTATTTACCGGTACATGATGTGTAAGCTACAACTTTCTGGTGCTCTGATGAGGCAATTAGGAAAGGGTTCTCAATATACTCAGTTCAGAGTGCTAAGGTCTGCAATACTCTCAAAGCTGTTACCAAGATAAAGATTGTGGTTTTATTTTTATGTTTGTGGTTTACTTTGGTATTCTGGGTTGTGTGCATACAATAGCCACATTTACATGACCCTTGTCTAATTGCTTAGTCAGAGTACCATAGACTTGCAGCGTATACCATGTGAAAAATTTAGTGATTTGATTTGGTGATGTGTTTACATTAGGTATTTTTTCTCGGTTAAAAAGTACAAGAAAGCTTTTGTAAATGGTGAATGTTTGACACACCTGACCCTCAACTCACCACCACGTATAGCTATTGTGTTCACACATATGGAAAAAACTATTCTCAAGAAGGTAATTTCTTAGCACAAGTGTGATGTGTAAATGTTTAATAGTTAATAACATACATGCTACATTTCCAAAATGGTGAATAAAAGCTTTTTTTCACTACACTTCCTGTGTTGTGTGTTGAATCGGGCATGGTGAAAAGATTGGTAGAACTGGGGGTGTGAGGGATGGGAACCTAGTTGGTAGAACTCAAAAAACTAAGTTTGTAGAACTATGACCTTAAAAGTGAAACTGAAAATTTTGA
>JAODXP020000022.1:29065753-29068253 GCA_027497455.2 Sardinella longiceps | reverse complement strand
CACGACACAACTCGTCTCGTTTCGGTACGGAACAGCATGGCGCTCGGTTCTTTACCCCCCCCGTTTGTCGCCGGTGCCGGGCTAAAAATCAGAGGCCCTCTCTGGAGGTGTCACTCTCCGTCGGCTCTGCTTTTCAACTCTGCCAGCCAGCGAGCGAGCGAGGGAGCGAGGGATGGAACGAGAGAGCAAACGAGTGAGTGAGTGAGTGAGTGAGCAGCAGCTACACGAAGGGCTTTGATTTCCACGCCGTCTCCCGTGCTCTGAAGTCTCCGAGATGAGGGATAAAAATTGGTAGCTTTCATACCGCAGACATCTTGTCTATATTCTCAAATCAATCAAGCGTAGAGGTCACCTCAGTCACCGGCTTCTCTTCTTCTTCTTCTTCGTCTCCCTCCCTCCCTCCCTTGCTCGCTCACTCATTCCATCTCTCCCTCTTTCCCCCCTTCCCTCCTTCTCTCCCTCCCTCTCTCTTCCCCCATCGCTCCTGTCAAAGCAGAGCCTGTCAAGCGCTTAATGTTGTGAAGGTTAAATGGCTTAAAATATGTGCATAAAACTGTCAAGTGACACAATTCCTCTACGCCTAAGTCCTGGACAAATGGAAGCGCAGTTCCAACTAAAGGCAGAAATGGAAAAAAAAAGAAAAAAAGAAAAAGAAAAAAAAAAGGAAAAAAAAAAAACACAGATAAAGAAAAACTCTCTCTTCAAGTTGAATAACATTCTATTACATCGATGACACACAATTTTTGAAGTAGGCTCCATCTCCAAGCTTGGCTCTCCCAATCCCCTTCACTGCAACATGGCCATATTGTGGCAATTTTCCTGTTGTTCACAGACGTGGTGTGGCTTCGCGCGTTTTGCATAACAATCCAGGCAGAAAATAGTTCTAGAATGATCTGAAAACTGTCAAGTGGCCCTCCCACTTATGTGCGCATATTTGTGTGTGTATGGATGTCGGTGGTGTCTGTGTGTGTGTGTGTGTGTGTGTGTGTGTGTGTGTGTGTGTGTGTGTGTGTGTGTGTGTGTGTGTGTGTGTGTGTGTGTGTGATGTATCTATCGTCTGGGAGGTAAATCAGACTGCGAAACGGCAATCCAGTAGCACTGTTACTAAGCAACCCCACTGGCTTTGTCATTTGTCTGCCCATGTGTTCTGGTACATTTGAATACTATTTAGTGTCTGGATTGCCATTTTAATTTGATGCATATTCACAGCCATCAAATGGCTGCACGTGCCTTTCTCAGTTTGCGATGGGCTATTACATGCCTCAGCCATGAAGCCATATGCTTTAAGAGACAGTCTCCAACAACATTTGCAGACGCTATACTGACGTCAACTCAGCTGAGAATTTAACCCAGACAATCATAATTTGACTGCCTATTTTTTAATATCCTGTTATTTTATGTTTTTTTTTTTTTTTTAATCAATTTCCTCTGAGGAAGGGGCTCTCTCTACGGTTTCATTTCATTTCATTTTATTTTATTTGCAAGTAACATTAATATCCAGTGGGTTTAAAAGCTTTGGTTATATCCACAGCACCAAATCAAAGAGATGACTCACTCCATTCTGCATCCAGTGAAGCAATAATCACATGACTTTGATCCCATGTGAAACTGTCAAAGCTGACAGCATATCTGTCTTACTAAATGACTGACATGGTTACAAGCACCTATATTAGCCTAACATAATTAGCAAGACATTTATTGAGCAATAAGACTGAGTTGCCTGCCTAAATAAATATGCATATTTGAATATTATAATTATTACTCATCTAGCCTCGGGTATGTTGGAGCGCTTCATTAGACATATTAGTCATTACCAGTATAACAAGCAACAGGAGGACTACTACACCACCACACTGTACTGGTCTGGGGATGACTAGTGTGCTATTGTGAAATGTACATCACACTGAACTGGTCTGGGATGATGTATGCTCTTGAGCAATGTACACCAAGTCAAGTCAAGTCAAGTCAAGTTTTAATTTGTATAGCACATTTAAATACAACAGAGGTGGCCCCAAAGTGCTCCACAACACCAAAAGAATTAGGAATGTTATTTACAGAAACACTGATGACGTGTTCCCGGATATTGTGGAATGAACATCACACTGAACTGGTCTGGACGTAACGTGTGCTCTTGTGAAATGTACATCACACTGATGACGTGAGCTCTTGTGAAATGTATATCACACTGCTGGTCTGGGTGTGATGTGTGCTATTGTGAAATGTACTGTATATCATACTGTGCTGGTTTGAGGATGACGTGTGCTATTGTGAAAACTCTGGGCAATATTTGTGTGCAGTTTTGTCTGGTGCGGATGGAAACCCAACTGCCTCTCTGAGCTTCTCTGGCCTTCATAAATGCTGCGGGACATGGCGGCGTTACTGCTAAGTGCTACAGCCATGCTAAATCATGGGGTCATTAGGCCTGAAATCATAAAGCTGAGATACCCCACCCCCTTCCACACACACACACACACACACACACACACACACACACACACAC
>JAODXP020000022.1:29013253-29043253 GCA_027497455.2 Sardinella longiceps | reverse complement strand
TTTTTTTCTCTTGCTCCACACACACAAGGGCTGACTTTCAGAGATGTGTCACCATAGGCCATTTTTCATTGTCTGCTAATAATGCCGTGCCTTGTGTGTTCTTGTATGTCACTTTCATAGAAACTGCTCCCAAATCCCATAACACAAACACACACACACACACACACACACACACACACACACACACACACACACACACACACACACACACACACACACATATTGTTGTGGCGGTCCTGGTAGAGTGGGTCATTTATGCTTGTCCTACGCAGGCGGGCGTGTTGTTGTTCCCGCCGCTTTTATATTGCTGGAGCAGAGATGTGTTTAAGCTGCAGCAGGGCGGCTGCCTGGTGAGCACTTACCGTGACAGCAATGCCACTTTAGGGAAAAATGAGCCTGTAAAAAGTTAGGCCTCCCAGCATGCCTCTTACAACTGCACCCTTCTCTCGCTCTCTCTCTTTCTTTCTCTCTCCCTCTCTCTCTCTCTCCACTTCTTACCACTGCATCCTTCTCTCTCTCCCTCCCCCTTACCACTGCACTCTTCTCTCTCTCTCTCTTACCACTACACCTCTCTCAGTCTCTCTCCCTGTTACCCCTGCATCCCTCTCTCTCTCTCTCTCTCTCTCCTCCCCTCCTCCTCCTCTCAGCTCATCACCCCCCCCCCCCTTCTTCTATATGTAGTCACTGTAGCCCTGATAGTACCTCAGAGACTTGGTGTGATTTTAATCTTCATCCAGAGGCTGTCACCCCTCTCTCTCTCTCTCTCTCTCTCTCTCTCTCTCTCTCTCTCTCTCTCTCTGCAGCGGTGGGTGTCTGCTGCATCTGCGCATGCGGCCGGTATAGCGGGGGCAGATTGATGCTGGGGTGGTGTGTGTGAGTGTGTGTGTGTGTGTGTGTGTGTGTGATGCAGTGCAGCTTCTCTCCTCTCTGCAGTCTGATTGAGGCTCCGCGGGCCATAAAGCTGTCAGTGCTCTGATGGAGCGGTGGGGCCGACGCACGGCATTACACCTGTCGTCCTCCAACACACACACACACACACACACACACACACACACACACACACACACTTCTACCCATCCCCTCTTCTACCCATCCCGTACTGCACCGCTGACGCTGACGGCCGGCCAAATAGGAAAACGCCGGAATATTTGTTCCCCTGGCCTTGAGAGCCCCTGCTGAGTGAATCATGGAGTAGAGCTGAGAACTCCACACACACACACACACACACACACACACACACACACACACACACACACACACACACACGGGCACATCCCCAGACGACCTGCAAGGCCTGCATGTACAAGCACGCACAGACACACACACACACACACTCTCTACATGCCAGTGGGCAATGTTTTACCCTTTTCTTGTACATGACTCCAGACACACACACACACACACTCACTAGGCAGTGTCATACTCGTCTCACATGGCTCAAGACACACACACACACACACAAACTAAACTCCGAGCAGGGACCTGTGCAGCAATCTGTCTCAGTCCACCCCCGTGACCAGAGTGGGTAGAAACTGCTCAGCCAGGGAGAGATAGCACTTACACACACACTTACACACTTACACACACACACACACACACACACACACACACACACTTACACACACTCTCCTCACGCCATTTTCTTCCATCCCCACACATGCAGTGAGACACCTCCTACACACCCTCCCCCTTTCCTTCTCACCTCTTGTACAGCCCAGGGAGAACGGCCTCTAACCCTCTCTCAGTGTGACACACACACACACACACAGACACTCACTCATGCACACACACAAACACACACACACACACATAAACATGGACACTCACTCACACACACACACACACACACACACACACACACACACACACACACTGACACTCTTACTCACACACTCGATCTCAAACTCACATTCACTCTCATACTTACATACACACACACACACACACACACACACACACACACACACACACACACACACACACACAATGAGGCACACCCACACCTCCGTGCACACCCACATACACAAACTCAGGCACTCATGCACACACACGCACATACACACACACACACACACACACACACACACACCACCCACCCACACAAGCACACCCTTGATCTATTCCTCTGCAGTGCCGTACAGTAGCTCCTGACCCTCTTCCTGTGGTCACTCTCCACGACCCCCCCCCCCTCTCCCTCCCCTCCCTCCCTCCACACATCTTTATATATTTTTATTATTATTATGGATCAGCGCTGACCTTTGTAATAAAGCTTGAGGTATTCCTGCCTGTGATTTATGTAAGCAAACACGCCGAGCGCTGCTGGGAATTTTAAGCAGCTTTGGCCTCTGATTTATTCTTTCTTTGGTCCTGCCTCCCTCAACGCCTGACTATGCAGTCCTGACAGGACAGGAGAGGAGAGGAGAGGAGAGGAGGAGAGGAGGGAACACACTGCAGCCCAGCCGCCCAATAGCCAGAGAGAGAGAGAGAGAGAGAGAGAGAGAGAGAGAGAGAGAGAGAGAGAGATAGCCAGAGAGAGAGAGAGAGAGAGAGAGAGAGAGAGAAGAATGAAAGAAGAGAGATCAAAATGGTAATAAGACAGGAAGTAAAACAGTGAGCTGAAAAGAGAGGCGCGGCTGCATATATATCGATCGTATCTCTGAGAAATGGTGGGGATACGGCGATGATTCTATCCAGCGCATGTACACACACGCATGTACACACACAAACACAGGCGCGTAGAGCTGTGCACACATACTTACACACACACTCATATATCAAAAAGTTAGTAAGACACGTGGGAAGAGTACATGATCAGAATCAGAACATCCTTGGAAGCCAGTAAGAAGCACAACTTGAAGGCAGTGTTCTTTTTTTCCCCTGAGAGAGGCGGAACCATTGAGCTCTCTTTCTTGATTCGTACCAGTTCCATGTTCTAACACAGAACCATTGCACAGTCTCTCTTGATTCTCATCAGTTCCATGTTCTAACACAGAACATTCTCTCTTGATTCTCAACAGATCCATGTTCTAACACAGAACCGTTGCACATTCTTCATGTTCCATGTTCTATATGCAGTCAATGGATCAGACACATTCTCTCTTACATAGAAATACATACAGAGGGCATCTATTCTCTCTTGATTTTCACCAGTTAAGTGTTCATTTTAATGTCATAATCACAATGGAAAGAATCGCATTGTTACAAATCTGTCACCCAAACACACATATCATCTCTTGCCACGACTGACCTTGCGACTATTGATTATTACCCATGCCATGATTGGCCCTGACGTTCCATCATATCAAAAACGGGTTAATAATTGGTAGGCCTGTTCTCAGCTTTACATATTTTCCCTTGATTCTTAACAGTTCTTTCTGCCACGCTGGTGTTTCAGACATTTTGCTTCAAGACATTGCAAAATAGCCTAAAACTTTCACTTGGGAAACATTCAAGTCAAAATTGGACTCCATACTTGGTGTAGGCAAAACTTTGTGGAACAGGCTGATCTCTGGATATGTCCTGGGAGTTGGTAATGATACAATGTGGTTCAAAATTCAAAGGGTTAGGCTATGCTTCAACAGTGTCACTATCTTTAAATAAGAAAACAGAAACAAACATGCTAATAGCTAGATAACTCAATCACATCAGGCATTTGTACTGCCAATAATAATTGTATAATATCAATTTCTACATTTTGCACGAATCAATGTGTCAGTCCATCTACAGATTACTTTTGGTTGCCAGATAAATCAGATCAATGCTAAAATGGGCCATTCTATTCCCTTGTGAAATTAAAGGCATTATCCAGAGTGGAAGAAAAAGAATAAAGGCATAAAATAATTAAAAGTTAAAGTGTACAGAATATAAAAAGAAAAAAAAAAGATAAGTGAATCATTAGTAGAACAGCTTGGTCCTCAGTTTAAATCTGAAATTGCCAACAGTAGGGGCATTTTTTGTTTCTTCTGGAGGCTTGGTTCTAAAGCTGCACTGCATAATAGCTGGAAACTGCTTCACCACACTTTCTTTTGACATCTTTTTTTCTTTTTTTTTCCCCAGAAATTTTTAATCCAGTGACCGGAGAGGCGTAAGTCATGTAGGCCTATAGGCCTATTTGAGACCTATGTAAATAGGTTTTTGACCAACTAAAATCGATTATTGTAGCATTTTAGCATCAGGGTGCAAAGGAAAATATTAATTTTCTTAAAGTCTAATATTACTAGTCACAGAAACACCAGTAATGTCATTAGCAGGTTAAAGATGGTAATACTACAGTTATAACAAGGTAATAACATCACAAAAATGTAAGCTCAATGAATTTGAAAATGTAGAGCCTTAAATCGCTAAAAAAAGTAAAGTATTAGGTGACAGTATACAAACCAGTGGAGCTATAAAGATGACAACAATTTCTCTTGTAACTTTTCCATTTGAATGTTTCCCCTTGCTGCAACGCAAGCCATCCAAAAAGAAGGAGCAGTGTTATCCCCGCATTAACGCAATGAACTTTTCCTGCTCGCCTGGCCGTGACTGAATTTCGGACAGTGGCGAGCGAGCAAAGCCTCAGCGCTTTATTAGCATATTGCATATAGTGTGGAATTACCACCGCGGAAGCTATCAGCGAGAGGCCAGCTCTAAATACCCTCACAGCAGGCCGATGGAGGATGGGGGTGGTGGGGGGTTGGGTAGGACCTCCGGAGAACATTAGGTTCATTACTGCAGTTTATCAGCCTTAACGCTCATTCGCTTAAGTGAGCCCAAACCAAATTTGTCCGCGGGAGCGAGTGACCCCCGTGACCCTGGTAGATAGGAAATGTGGTTCCAATGTCCTCAAACAGACTCTTAATCACATTAGAGCCACCACTGCACCCATCTCCCTTCCCCCATCCCTAACACACACACACACACACACACACACACACCCCTCCCAAAAGCCACCTAGGAGCAGGAGTCACGTCTGGAAGGAAGCTGATATTGACTGCCTGAATTGGGTTAGCTGTGCAGCATTCTGTGTCATCTCTCAGTTGATGGATCTCCGAGCTGGACAATGGAAGGATGAAAGATATGAGGGATTGCAGAAGGGGGTGAAAGTTCATATAAACATGGAATGAAAATAGGCACGTGTCTCCTTGAGGTCAAATCCTCAATGTCTCGGCTGTGATGGATCTGTCTGTTAGAAGAGAGAGAGAGAGAGAGAGAGAGAGAGAGAGAGAGAGAGAGAGAGAGAGAGAGAGAGAGAGAGCATGATGGAGAATAAGGGCAAAAGAGAGAGAGAGGTAATGGGAGACCTCTTAACTTTTCTCAACCTCCTTCATGACACCGACTGCCAAAACAAACAGCACCGACCCAAACACCCCCTATCCTTCGGGTCGCGGGCCAAGACCCTGGTAAGACAAATGACATTCATTCCCGGACGACGCATTTAATCAAAGCAGGCGATAATTAAGGCTACACTCCATTGCCCAAACAAATATCTTTGTCAAGGTGCTTGTTGCCGTACAAGTCCTTCTCCTGTTCCCAAAGACATGATAACAAGCCATCTTAATTACCCTTCCAACCTATAGTCGGCGGCAGGGTTGCTGCAGCAGAGCCTTCCTGGCTGCCTCCCCCGTCCAACGAGTACATAAAATATTTTATCGCGCCGCTGCTCCGCTAACTTTAATAAACCGAACGACCTTGCGGGATTGCACAGGGGATAAATTGAGTTTCCCTTCCCCACTGGCAGAAGCAACTGGCGCACAGGGGTCCTTATCTGCGGTCGACTTAATTACGTGCTTTAATTCTAACATTTTTTAAAATGACCCCTCAACACCAGTAGACAGCCTGTTTTAATTAAACAAATGAACACTGGGGCTTATCTAGCCGCATCAAAGCTCCCATTTGTCACAGGAATAGTTAAGAATGCTGATAATGTTATCTGAAGACCTGCGCAGCGTTTTTTACCACACAGAGGGAAAAAAAAAAAAAAAAAAATCGATGTTATCTTATTTTGATGAAATATACACAATTTTGGCTTGGCCGTGACAGCTCATTAGAAGTGAAAAGATGGTTTTATTTACTATTTATTCATCTAAAGGCTCGGGGAGATCATACTGTGGCATCAGCTGTTTTCTCTGGCTATTCTTGGGAGCTTTAGTTGTTTATTGCTTTTTTTGTCAGCCAGCACTGGACACTTCAGAGGGCTTTGAGTGGTCCAGTGGCCAGCATACATAGTGTGGGTCTCTGTGCATGACTGCCTGTGTGTGTGTCTGTCTATGAGGGATAGAGAGAAAGAGGGAGAGATGAGCGCACTGTGTGTGTGTGTGTGTGTGTGTGTGTGTGTGTGTGTGTGTGTGTGTGTGTGTGTGTGTGAGTGTGTGTGTGTGTGTGTGTGTGTGTGTGTGTGTGTGTGTGTGTGTGTGTGTGTGTGTGTGTGTGTGTGTGTGTGTGTGCAATATATGAGTGTATGTGTGTATGTGCATGCGTGCGTGTTTGAGAGGGGCCAGAGAAAAGTGAGTGCAGTGGCGTGAGGGGGTTACCAAGCAGCACTCTTGATCCACTCTGTGATCCTCTCATCAGTGGACGTTCCCTGTGACTGACTCCTGACTCCTCCATCTCTGGCATAACACAGCACAGCATAGTGGAGCTGACTGCTTCCTGTGACTGACTCCTGATTCTTGACTCCTCCGCTCCTCCATCTCTGGCACAGCATAGCATAGTGGAGCCGACTGTTCCCTGTGACTGACTTCTGATTCCTCACTCCTGATTCCTGACTCCTCACTCCCCTTTCCACTCCTCCATCTCTGGCACAGCACAGAATAGCACAGTGGAGCTGACTGTTCCCTGTGACTGACTCATGACTCCTGATTCCTCACTCCTGACTCCTTCTGTGCTCCTCCATCTCTGGCACAGCACAGAATAGCACAGTGGAGCTGACTGTTCCCTGTGACTGACTCCTGACTCCTGATTCCTAACTCCTCGATCCTCACTCCTGTTCCACTCCTCCATCTCTGGCACAACACAGCACGACACAGTGGAGCTGAGCTGGCCGCTGCTAAGCTGGGCACCAGGATGGGATGGAATGAGATGAGCAGGGCTGGGCTGGACTCAGGGGTGGGGGTAGGGGTGGGGTGGTGATGTAGTGAGGATGTAGTGTGTGTGGGGTGCCTTAGGATGGTGGGCAGTGCTGAGAAAAGGCTGTGATGCATGCCGCAGTTTCTTCCCATAAACCCTCTGTAACTCTGACTCTTTTCCTCCAGGGCCGCTCTGCTCTCTCTCTCTCTCTCTCTCTCTCTCTCTCTCTCTCTCTCTCTCTCTCTCTCTCTCTCTCTTCCTCTCTCTCTCTTTCTTTCTTCCTCCCTCTCTCTCTTCCTCCCCTGTCTCTTTCCATCTCTCTCTCTCTCTCTCTCTCTCTCTCTCTCTCCAGATGGAGAGGGATAGGTGTGAGGAGAGGAAGTGAGGAGAAAAGAGAAAGATAGAAAAGGAGGGGGGATGAAGGGATAGAAAACAGAGAGATGGAGAGATGAGGAGAAGTATGTGTGTGTGTGTGTGTGTGTGTGTGTGTGTGTGTGTGTGTGTGTGTGTGTGTGTGTGTGTGTGTGTGTGTGGGGGGGGGGGGTCGGGGTGTGGGGGATTGGGGGTGAAAGGCAGTGGTCACAGCAGTCGCTTGGAAACAAAAGAGCCCAGCTAACACTGCCCAACAAGCAGAACCTGGCTGACCCAGTCTAGTTTCTCTACAAGCCTGTGCTATTTTGGGAGAGGCCTGCGTGATTTCTAGCACTTCTGCTTGGTTTGTTATGACACTAGTTTGGAGTTTTATGCAGGGCCGGATTAACATGTCAAAGGACCCTGGGCACATTTTTTCGATGGGCCCCCCATAGCTTGATAGTATATGCGTATTTTTAATATCCAATATTGAAATTTCAAGGCCAATAAATATGACACCTAAGAGACATTCTATTTTGTCATTTTCTTGTGAGCACTTGAGAAAACCCAAGAAAACTATTGTAAGCAGCAGATATCTATTATATAGGCTAGTCTAAGTTGGCCTATATGGTTTATAATTTTGCATTACCATTTATACCGTTTTAAAAAAGTGTATAGGCCTACTCCCAATAGCTAGAGACCTATTTCCCATTGCTGTGAGAAGTGGCTTTCCAAAAGCTCCTCCAACCAGTAGCCTAGAAAAAATGTTTTAAGAAGGCAATCACAATTATTCCCTTGTTGACATATAATTGTAATGCTTGGTGAAATTATTAAGAATGACTGTCGCTTCCGAATCGTTTCACGGTGACAGAATGAACCACAAACTGCTCCTGGAACGCTTTCATTTTCGTTTAAAGCGGGTGGGTTCGCAAATAGGCGGATAAGTGAGCAGACCGATATGTAAAGCAAAACGCAAGGAGATTTTGAGCTATGGCCTCGTGCGGATCGTGCATGGATGCACTGTGTGTGAGAACGATCACGCACACTATATGGTATACAATACATTTTTGTGGTCTTGACTGGTATTTCACCGTTATTTCAGGCAAGTCAATATAGGACCGATGGGTTGACAATGAAAGGCGGCAGGAGGTGCGTTGAGGATCTCATGTCATGTGTGCGCGACGTCTACCAGCATCCAGAAAAAAATATCATTGACCAACATTAGAGGTGAAAACCTCCAATCAGATTCGTAGTTAATAAATAGAATGCAGTATGGGAGCTTTGTTTTTGTCTTTGAAATCACTCTCTGTCTGAAATAGCGCGGGATTGCGCTATTAACTTAGGCTACTTAAAATAAATTATTGGGAAAGAATCCCTCGAACCTACATGATAATGTTTTTAATTCTTACATTCTCATTTGACAAATTGGTCGTTGCAGTTGGATTTAAGTCCTGCATAATTGTATCATTGTAGCTGTCGCATATACAGTATAGGCTATCTCTATAACAGAACTTTCCGAACATCCTTCTTTAGGCTGTGTTTAAGCATGTCCGAGTGTACGCACCGCGCAGATTTTTTTTCTGATTATAGGCTTTGGATATGGGCCTATTCTGTATTCTGTCAGTGTCAAAGTCCAAATTCAACTTGAGCAGTGTGTGAGCGAGTGGAGAGAGCTGTGCGCCAATGATCAAACCTCAAAAGCATCATCACGCAAATCTATATTTACAAGCAGGGTTCGAGTTAGGTGGGAGCCAGTGGGAGCTGAGCTCCCATAGAGAGAGGTCTGGCTCCCATGAAAGCAGCAAACTCAAACATCTGTGGGGGCTCTGACATTACAATAGTATATAATATTTTACTGACAAATAAAGTTATCATAAGCGGGAGGTGGAACCTTTTTATGGAGTTGCGAGCGCGCTTCCGCTGGGAAGCCTTGTTACAGGGGTGTTTTTGATAATTTTTTCTTTTTGTGTTATTGCGTTATTGGCATGCTGTTATTATGTTCTCTGATGATAAAGGGGCACTGTATGCTTGCGCAGTTGCAATGTATAGGTTGTAAACATAAATCAATGTCTTAATTGATTGTAAACCATGATTTGGTTGTGACCGATAGTTAGGCCCAATCTCAATTCACCCCTTGGCCCTACCCCTTACCCCTACCCCTCCGTTTTGCGCGTTCACGTGTAGGGGTAGGGCTATCCCAATACTCGTTAAGGCAGAGGGGTACGGACAGGCAGACTCCGTTTGGAGGGGTACGGATATTTCCCAGAATACAACGCGATTACCTGGCGAAACATTTTACAATGGCGGCGCCCGACAAGAGAAGAACACAAATGTAAGTAGCATTTTTTTGCCATAATTTAACTGTTTTAATCGTTTTAGATTGTGATAACTGATGTATTGTGTGAGGTTACTATGGTGGCAATGTGTAGTTGTTTCTGATATAAACGCCGTATGGGGAAAATCGCGTTATTTAGCCTACGTTGGAGTAATCAGTCAATGCACGTGAAAATGCCGTGTTGTCTCTTTTGAAATTGTAGGCCTATTTATTTGTATTTTTCTATAACGGATAAAAGTGCATGCTATAATGTCATGTCGTGTCTTGTTCCCCCAGAACAATGCTGAGACCAGCAACTCCGATGTGCTCCTTGCAACTCCTTGTTCCTGCTCCGGTCACCTCACCATCTCGTTCTTGATGATTGCACTGTTGCCCGTTTATGTTCATATTGTTAATTGACCAGGCGCGTAACTACCGCAGGTTCAGCGGGTGCGGCCGCACCAGGGCCCGTGGCCTTGCAGGGCCCGTCCGTGTCGCCACCTCTGAAGACATCAGTAACGTTTCTAGCTAAACACTTCAGATATGTACGGGCCCCTTGAAAGAAGCAGTGAGCCTCTCTATGTAACAGCATTCGCCTGAACATTAATTACTTGCTTCTGAACAATGTCGAAGAGAGACATGCGGACGTTTAATTTACAATGAATAAATGACCGCTAGGATTATATAGGCGTAATTTACCCTGAATCTCACTTCATGGTGACACCTGAAATATTGTCCAACTTAATAGGGCAATGTAAACTATAGGCAAATGTGTATAAATTATTATCAACATATAGAGATAATAATCAGCGAAGTGAACAACAACGTGTATTTTGGTAGTCTAATTTGCTTTAGGCTACTAGGGATTGTGGGATAGCCTGTGGTAGCCTAATGAACCTGCGCATTAGGCTACGTGCAGAGTTGATAGCTATGAGTCGAAATATAAACAGAAGGGGTTTTCATAAAAAATCTGATACCAACATGTATAGCAGGATATCTGTAACGTAGAATATTATTTGAGGTGGCATCTCTCGTTTAAATGAAGGCCAGTTTCAGTCACTAAAAATGGCTGGGCTACTTTTGAAAAGTTTACTATTTGCAGCAGTTAGACGGTAACGTTAGTGAAGGTTTTTTTTTTTCCTAATATGGATGAGTGGAGAGTTTTCATACGTGGAAAAGAAGAATCGAGATAGAGACAATTTTACTTAAAATCAGACGAGGACTGCTCAAAAGTAAGTTAAGAGTTTTGTTCATGGTGCGCCGTCACCAATGTTTCTCCTTTTTATTTAGGCTAATGAATGAATGGTGCGCTCGCTGTCATCAATTTGTGTCTTTGGTGTGGTAACGTTAACGTTATGATTAGCCTGGGATAGGCCGTTAACGTTACTTGTGTTTCATCATCTTCTCTGGCATTCGTGGACATTGTGCTTAGGGGGACCACCTTGATAATCTTGTTTGAGCAGCACGGGGCAAGAGAGACTCAGCACTAACGTTAACATTTGTGCATTTAGCAGAGGCTTTTTATCCAAAGCAAGGGTGAAGTGCAAGAGGGTGATCTTGTGCATAGTTGGCTACATTTGTCATTTATGTGTACATTGAGTCCGTTTTGACGTTTGATGCAGATGATGAGTAATAGCCTACATGTAAGCTAGAGTTAGGCTAACACCAGAGTCCATTTAGGGATATGTCTCCATAATTTTTTCTTGGGCTAAGGGGGCCCGCAATGCACAGTCGCACCTGGGCCCGTGACAGACTTGTTACGCCACTGTAATTGACTGCACTGTTATTTGCACTATTTCTGAAAATAAGCTGCCTTACGAGTCTGTAATGTGAGTAATGTAATAAAAGAAATTAGCCTAAGGACAAAAGGTTTATGAGCATGATTAACGTTATCACATCAACATCATATGAACGACAGGAACGGATATTGGTATGAAGAGATTTATTATACAAGGGATAAGAAAAAACTGGGGGTACATTCACAAACAAAACATCTTAACAGATCATTTTAAAATATGTCAGGCATGTATAGGCATCTTAGAACAGGCATGTTGTGGTCCAGTCGGCAATAATTTGTAGGATGACCCGGCGTCTGCTGGAAAGAAAAAACATGGAAAGATCAGGCTTTCATCCTCCCAAACCAACACATCGATGCCACACACAATGCAGTGCATTTATTTACCTCATCAAATCTGAACCTGGTACAAAGAAAACTGCTTCAAAAACGCATGAGCTGCATGTTTATCACAAACGGAACAAGGCTACGCGTTAACGTTAGCTTATGCTTTCAGATAGGTTAGCCAGGTTACGATACTACTCCAATCAATAAATCAGCAAATCCAACGACACAAGCAAATTGTTTATATATTACACGATATCACAAATGTACAGTTACAAGCAGTTTCAAACACACACACACACATTATGATATCCACACACACTTTACATGCGTTATTTGCATTAATCTACATACCGTAAGAAGCTCCAGCAATCCCAGATGTCGAAGACGCCTTCGCTTGATGGTATTCCTTCTATTCGATTCAAATATCTGTAAAAATACCCGAATCGCCCAGGACAGCGCTACAATATGACAGCAGGCATGTTTGTTTATTTCTGGCTGATGAAGCTGTCGCTTTTGGTTACGTTACCAACTGACGGCGAGGACCTATGACGTACGTGACTGTGAAGTGTTATCCCAATTCATAGGGGTACAGTTTAAAGCCCTACCCCTTACAGCTCCGTTTGAAAGGCCGAGGGGTAGGGGTAAGGGGTAGGGGTAGGGGTAGAAAAATAGAATTGAGATTGGGCCTTACCGTGCGTAACAGTCGGGGTTTGCCTCTGACGCGAGAGGATCTAATGATGGTATGTTATATTGCCTAGTTTGTGGGCCTTGCCCCTGATTATTTTCAGTTTGATCAGTGTTTTGTTTGTTTAGTTTGTTTGTTAATTTGTTATGTTATGCACCCCGCCGGTGGCCTAATATAAAATAAAAGAAAGACGTCTGCATTATTCCGTTTCCATGCCTCGAGTCTACCACCCGCCGGACACACTCCGTTACAATGTCACTGAAAATGTGGGCGCTTGCTCGTTTCGGTTTTAGCCTACTTCAATAAAGCCAAACATAGGCCTACTGTAGCTCCAGATAGTAAGATAATGCGCGGCTCTCCCTAGGTCAACCTCTCTCCTAGATATTGCTTTAACCAGGCTATTCCGATCATGCTGCGCATGATGTAAACTTTATTGAGGATTTCGTGCAAGTAGCATATTCACCGACATTAATAAGTGCCAGTTCACCGTTGCGCATAACATTCAGCCAGAGGTCCGGGAGAGAGAGAGAGAGAGAGAGAGAGAGAGAGAGAGAGAGAGAGAGACATTGTCAACTTCTGACATTGTAAGGTCAGTGCTTGCTTCCCATTACATTCAAAAGTCCGCAAAGCCTTTACCGAACTCCTGCGCATTCTGGAGAACGAAAAAAAAAAACAAACATCCCATTTAGGCTTAGCCTAAACATATTTTAGTTGAATCCATTGTCAATCATATGATGTAGCCTATGTTTTGAATGACCTCGAATTCGTGAGCCTATCATGCCAGATTGAAGAGCTCCGTGAGCCTTGTCAAGCGACTATTTGATTCTACCGCTCCAAAAAAACGATCGGACCAAACCAACTCATTTGGGAGGGGGTAACTCCCTCAGATGGGAAGACACATCTTATCTGATGTCCCATGCTGAGGTTGCATTCTCATATTCACGTGTTCCTTTATGCTCATATTTCAGACAACTTTAGGAGAATAAATAATTGTTCAATATTAATTTTCGTCTTAAGTAATGCTGGGGCAGAAAGGACCCCTTGAAATTGATGGACCCTGGGCCCCCGCCCATAAAAACCATACATTAATCCGGCCCTGGTTTTATGACAACAGTTTTGTCTAACGTGCGAAGTAAAATTTCAAAAGGAGGGACAGGGTGTCCTTGAAAAAGAAACAAAACCCTCTGAAAACATGTTAAATGTTCTAAAACTATTTAGAGTAAAAAAAGAAGCTATTTTTTTCACTTGTAAACACATGCAAACAAAACACAAGCTATGTGTTATAGTTATGAGCATGTGTGTGTGTGTGTGTCTCTCTCTCTCTCTCTCTCTCTCTCTCTCTCTCTCTCTCTCTCTCTCTCTCTCTGTGTGTGTGTGTGTGTGTGTGCATGCGTGCGCAGGTTGACCGTGAGACTAAAGGTGTTCTTGAAATATTCACATGCTGATTGTATGCATGGATTTTCACACTGTGAAGCTAACCTGTGAGGTGAAGTTGGTTCACACACACACGTAATACACACACACATACACAGAGGACCATGGCAACCACGCGTGCAAACGGGGAGAAAGTCACCCCAAGGACACACTAGCCCACTGAGAGCAATTTGTGGCGTGTGTGTGTGTGTGTGTGTGTGTGTGTGTGTGTGCAATTTGTGGCGGCTCCTTTCTGTGTAAACCAATGTTTTTCTCCTCCTCTGTGTGAAGAGTGTGTGCGAGGAGGGGGGCAGCATATGCAGGAATCCAACCAATGAATATTTTCACACAATCATTTTCGCTCTCACCCCCTCGAACGCCGCACGAGCGAACAAGTTTTGGTAGGGGGCTAGGGTATACGGAGGGAGGATTGTGTTTTTGTGAGGTGCTCTGAAAGTCATTTGCACTTCCTTCGCTTGTTTACGGAAGTTACATAACGTTTTGTTTTGGCGCCGTTATTTTTCTCTACCCCCACCGCCACCACCACCCCTCACCTCACCCCCCAACCCCTCCCAAGCGCAGGCACAGACACAGGCACAAGTGATGAGGGTTTCCTGCAAGCAGTCTGGACCCTCTTAATGGGAAAAGTGTCAGAAAAGACATTAGCCCAGCAGGACAGGAGAGAGCTATTATGGAGCACTGCTGTTTGCTAATGCATCTTAGCACTGAGACAATAGCGGGAGGGTTCAAGGGATTCCACCGCCCGCGTCACAGCGTCACGCTCTGGGCACTGTAGCAGCCAAATACTGTATATGGCTAAAAGATGCAACATCCAGTCAACAAGAAACGTGATCACACCGTATCCGGATTATGGGAAAGGAAAAAGAGGAATACAACAAAATTCCAGTTGTAAAATAAAATAAGATGAAGCAGACTATGTTTACATGGACCTCAGTATCCTGGTACCGGTTTTGATCAGGCTACTCTCCATAAACAGTGTTCTACACAATGTGTTCATACACCTGTAGAGCTAGGGACATTTTGGTATGTGTGCATAGACGCTCGACTTACGCAGCAGTTTAAAGGTGTGGTATGTAGGATTATTACTCAACATTCTATAAGCCCAAATCTAAACACTGTTGACCATTCTCAGGACTACCTAGACACATGCATCTTGGAGTTGCTAAATATGATGAAGGTTCAACAGTAAAGACATAGAACTACAACTTGAGCTTTTCAATGGTTTCATCGCTTTGTGAAATGATGTTTACATTTGAGAAATCCAGCCATCAAATATGCATACATTCTACTTGTCTGTGTCATGCTCATCTTGACTGTTCTGTGCTACGCTAGTCTATGCAGTGCTGAGCAGAGCTAGCTGTTGTTGTACTGTGCTGTGCAAAGCTATTCTATGCTGTGCTACGCTACTCTTTGCTGTTCTGAGCAGAGCTAGCTAATTAATCCGTTAGCTGTGCTGTGCAGAGCCATTCTATGCTGTGCTATGCTGCTCTTTGCTGTGCTGAGTGGAGCTAGCCTCTTTAGCTGTATGGTATGAGAGCTATTCTATGCTGTGCTATGCTGCACTTTGCTGTGCTGTGCAGAGCTAGCCGCTTTAGCCGTATGCTAGTGCCAGGTGTGAATGAAGACCTGCTCACTCACCTCTTCTCTGCCTAAGGGCAAAGCAGCCCCCTCACTTTCACCCCACCCCGTACCCTCCACCTCCACCTCCTCTCCACTTCACTCCATCCTCACACAGGCACTTTGCCCCATGCTTCCCCCCAGCAGCCTGGCCTGGTGAGATATATAGATGTCTGTAGGCTCTGACAGGGCCCTTGACAAACGAGTGGCGCTTAAAGTTAAACAGCTTGTTTCTGAGCTTCCCCTCCTCTCTTCCTAAATGAAAAGCATCTCCCAACTTCACCACCCCCCTCCCCCCCACCTCTCACCCCCATGCCTGGGTAATGCCCTACCAGACAGAGAGAGAGAGAGAGAGAGAGAGAGAGAGAGAGAGAGAGAGAGAGAGAGAGAGAGAGAGCTGTCAGGCACAGAGGTTGCAGGGGGAAGTTGGATGCCCTCAGGCTATGACATCACACATCCTTCAAGGAGTTACAGCCAAGAGGAGGGTGAAAGTGTTGCCAAGGGGCCTGAGAAGGGGTTGGGGATGGTGGGGTGTGTGTGTGTGTGTGTGTGTGTGTGTATGGGGGAATCAGAGTGGGGGGTGTTAGCTCCTTGCCAGTGCATCCATCAGAGGAGAGATGTGTGTGAGTGTGTGTATGTGTGTGTGTGTTTGTGTATGTGTGTGTGTGTGTGTGTGTGTATGAGTGTCTGATACAGGCGTTGTGTGTGTGTGTGTGTGTGTGTGTGTGTGTGTGTGTGTGTCTGTGTGCGCAGAGTGTAGTTGTGGATACTAGAGGAGTTTGTTGGCCTTGTTGTGAGGTGGGAAAGATAAGAGTGGGATAGACAGAAAGAGAGAGAGAGAGAGACAGAGAGAGGCGGCTAGATGTACAAAGGCGTTTTTTAACACTTTAATACTGTAATTATTTTTTTGCATATGGGTTCTGCATCACCTCTGCTCGATTGCATCTTCTTAGCATGCCCTGCATTGCTGCTAATCACTTAAATAGCTCTTTATGATTGGTTCACTTCAACAACCCATGCAGCCATGTTGTACTGTAAGCACTACAGGGGATGAGACCAAGCAAATCTATGAGATGAGCTTCATGTTTGGGAGGCGGCTTGGGGCTTCTACCAATCACGGCACAGAAAAAAGTTGTATTACTGATGTGATTCTGATGTGATTACTGGGTGCAGTAACACCTGCATTAAAAGTCTACAGCTAATCCAAAATGCAGCAGCTAGAACACTCACTAGAACTAAGAAATATGAACATATTTCTCCCATTCTAGCATCTCTACACTGGCTTCCTGTCAAAAGTCGAATTGACTTCAAAATCCTTCTCATGACATATAAGGCACTTAATGGCTTAGCTCCTGCATATATTACAGATTTACTTGTTCCATACCATCCAGCAAGACCTCTGAGATCTCAAAATGCTGGCCTCCTTGAAAAAGTGACCATATCTAAAACTACAATTGGGGGAAGAGCTTTTGCCTATCGAGCACCTCTTCTATGGAATTCTATTCCTCCCTACATTCGCGAAGCGGACACTCTCAATACCTTTAAGTCTAGACTTAAAACCTTCCTTTTGACATTTCCTATAATTAGGAGTGGGCCATGGCATATCACCACTCCTCTTGGGCTTTCTTGGGAGGGCTACCTCTGCTGTTTTTCCAAGGCGGCCACTGACCACCCCCTTCTGGGTTGGTGAGATGCCATGTACCATACCTTAGTTATGCTGCGATAGCCTAGTGCTGCCACCTTCTGCACACTTGCCATCCTGTACAACCCTCTTTCTCCTCTCTCTCTCTCTCCTCTCCTCACTCTAGCTAGATTATATGACACATATCATGAAGTGATATCCTCCTAGATTGGCCTAATCCTCTTGTTTCTGTTTCTCTTTGTTTCTCTTGCCTCCTCTGCCCCGACGCACTGGCTGAGTGATGAACCTCCCGTACCTCCCTGCCACCAACCCTACCCCACTACGGATGCTGACCAACCTCCCCGGAGCCACACACCATGACCATCCCCCCTTTTCTCTGAGGCCCGTGATGGAACTGGCCTGATGGCCCCCTGATGACCACTACTTAGATGGCGACCAACACCCAATGAACTCTGATCCCACTCCAAATACTGACTAATCCCACACTCCAACTACTGACTCCATCCCTTGGCCCTGACTGTCGCACAAACTATGTGTATATCATCTCTGACTACATTCAGTACTCATACTGTTTTGTGTTAACCATGGTCAATCTATGCATCAGACTTTACGGATACTTTATTAGGCCCCAGGCAGGTAGGCTGAGTCCATGAGGCGTGGATCTGCCCAAGGTTTCTTCCTACATAACAAACTATTTACAAAGCGAGGGAGTTTTTCCTTGCCCCTGATTCTCATGGATGCTTCCCGTACTGTCTGTAAAGCGCCGCGAGACAATGTACTGTATTTGTGCGCTCTACAAATAAAATTGAATTGAATTGAATTGAATTGATTTGCCCAACCAGTTTAACAGTTGGTTATCAAGCTGGCAAGCCAAAGGAGAGTCGCTAGGCTAGAGTGTCCAGGCAAAAAAATTCTATTTGAAGAGTTCAGATGCAAAACCCCCTAAACACCATTTTTGTGAAAACTGAGTTAATGATATTGTATGAATCCTGTATAAATCTAGAATGTGTAAATATGTAAATCTAGAATATGTAAAATATGTAAATGTTTTTGTGAAAAAAATAAAATAAAACCTGCTCCCCGCCATGTCTAAAATATCAGTAACACTGTAAACGCCTGATAAAAAATGGCCTTTTTCCTCAAAAAGTGGTCAAGTGGAGTTAGGGGGTTTTGCATCTGAACTCTTCATTTGTTGCTGTGAGGGGCGTCTAAGTTTCTACAGTAGAATACTCATATTGATTAGTTTGGGCAAACTCGCAAAGGAAAGACAATGTATAATTGCCCATTAATTGGTTATCTGGAGTCAAAAACACAATACTAGACAAACACAGTCTGATCTATTAATTTGCTTGTTGAGACCGGAATTTACCATACAAAGACTTTTTTTTTCATTTACAAGTGTCTTCTTCAGTGCATCTTAAATTGTCGATCTCGAAGTGAGTCCCTACCAGCATAGTGAAGTAGGCCCACCTTAGTAAGAAAGGTATTTAGCGGTTAACGGTTTAACTGGCCCTGACAGGGAACAATGATTGGTATGCAGTGGGCATTATGTAAGGGTGCTGGAGCATAACTGCACTATCCACAGAGTAGCCCAGCTCACATTTCTCTTGCTTTGATTGTAAGGCAGCTTTACTTAAGTGAGTTAAACCTCGCCCATGTAATGGTCAATTTGTTCTTGTCAACAACTTCTCCCCGAGGGCCAATTCTGTAGGAGGAAACACTACTCCGCCAGCTTACACTGGCTTCTCCACCCCCTGAACACACACACACACACACACACACACACACACACACACACACACACACACACACACACACACACACACATACACACAAACTCATGTACACACACACACACACACACACACACACAGACAGAGAGAGAGAGAGAGAGAGAGAGAGAGAGAGAGAGAGAGAGAGAGAGAGCACACAAACACACATTTATACACAGCACACACCAGCGCACACACACACCACACACATACACACACACACGCACACACACACACACATACACAATCACGAGCATAATGAGTGGGTGATGGTGGTGAGGCTTGTATAGAATGCTGATAACAGGCGACATGCTGCTCCTCTCGGCCCCGCCCCCCTCACTGGCTAGGCCTCTAAAGCCTGTCGCCATCACCACTGCTCTCATGGAGACGCCACTACTGATGATAAACACATCAGTGGGGTCAGGGTGTGTGTGTGTGTGTGTGTGTGTGTGTGTGTGTGTGTGTGTTTGTGTGTGTGTGTGTATGTGAGTGTGAGGAGAGAGAGAGAGAGAGAGAGAGAGAGAGAGAGAGAGAGAGAGAGAGAGAGAGAGAGAGAGAGAGAGAGAGAGAGAGAGAGTCAGAGAGAGGGTTGATGAGAGAGAGAGAGAGAGAGAGAGAGAGAGAGAGAGAGAGAGAGAGAGAGATTCGCCTCCCAACACCTCCAACATTACTTTAGCTCCACAGAGGTGAAAATTTGATTTGCTATCTCATCAGGACAGAGGGGGAGAAGAGCCCCTCCAATGTACTCAACATGAGCTGCTGCCCTCCTCCTCCTCTTCCTGCTCTCTATCACTCCATCTCATCGTATTCCACCTCTCTCGATTCTCCCTCTCTCAATTTCCTCTCCTCTCTTTTCCCCAACCCTTTCTCTCTCTCCATCTTCCCTCTCCTATCTCTTACTCTTCATTTCCTACACCTCCATTTCTTCCATTTTCTCCCTCTCTTTCTTTCTCTTCTTCCACCTCTCTATCTCTCTTTTTTATCTCTCTTCTTCTCTCATCCTGTCTTCATTCTCTCTCTCTCTCTCTCTCTCTCTCTCTCTCTCTCTCTCTCTCTCTATCCCGCTAATACAGCAGTCAGTCACCTCATGGCCTGTCAGCTCAAAAACTGACCAATCACAGCGTCCACAGTAGTCTCAGAGTGCCACCCCGGGAGTGACCTTTATAAGCAACACCAGCAATGTCAAAACAGCACCACTGGAAAACACCTAGTATAGCTTAGCACAACACCAACAGCTACACTGGAAAACACTTAAACTAGCTTAGCTTAGAACAACACCAATGTCAAAGCACTACTACTGGAAAAGACTTCACCTAGCGTAGCTTAGCACAACACCAGTGACAAAACAACACCTCTGGAAAAGACTTATCCTATCTTAGCTTAACACAACAAAAGTGTCAAAACAGCACCACTGGAAAAGACTAAACCTCTCTTAGCTTAACACAACACCAGTGTCAAAACAGCAACACTAGAAAAGACTTAACCTACTGTAGCATAGCTTAACATAACACCAGTGTCAAAACAGCACCACTAGAAAAGACTTAACCTAGCTTAGCTTTACACAACACCAGTGTCAAAACAGCACCACTGGACAAGACTTCACCTGGTATAGCTTAGCACAACACCAACAGCAACACTGGAAAACACTTCAACTAGCTTAGCTTAGAACAACACCACTGCCAAAACAGCTCCACTGGAAAAGACATGTGTAGCATAGCTTAACACAACACCAGTGTCAAAACAGCAACACTAGAAAAGACACAATGTAGCTTAGCTTAACACAAACAGCACCACTGGAAAAGGCTTAATCTAGTTTATCTTAACACAACACCAATGTCAAAACAGCACCACTGGAAAACACTTCACCTAGCGTAGCTTAACAAAACACCAGTGTCCAAACACCAACACTGGAAAAGACTTAACCTAGCATTGCTTAATACAAAATCAGTGTATCAACAGCAACACTGGAAAAGACTTCAGCTACATTAGCTTAGCACAATATGTGTGCTAAGTAATGTCAAAAGAGAACCAAAAGACTTCACCTGGCCTAGCTTAGTTTACCACTTGGCTGCACTAACAACAGTGTCCACACAACAATTAACACTGACACACACAAAAAAAAAACAATTAGCCCAATTAGCTTGGTGAGCAGCACAGAATGTGTCTGAATGGAAAAATCAAAGTTAAGCTAGGCTTTGTCTGGCGACTGGACTTTCTGTATCCCAATTGGCTGGATAAAATGAGTGCCGGTTATATTGACTTAGATGGTGATATTGATTGCTGGTGAGCTGTGTTAGAAAGTGGAGTGGGAGTGGGCTTTTAGGTTGTGTAACAGACACCACCCAACACTAAAGGAGTCAGTATAGGAACCCCATCCCCCCTAACAAAAAAAAAACAAAAAACATAACTTGACGGTACTAATGGGGCTTAATGGTGCATCGGTCACCACTAAACGCGAAAGAACGATCTTCAGAGGCGCCAGTCGAGCTATCAACCTTCTATAACACCAATCCTCACTACCAGTGGCGGCATGGGAAACCTGATTAACTGTACGCGTGATGAGTTGATGTGCCAGGGCGGGCGCTAGGCTGGCATTAGGCTGGCATGTGTGCTGGGAGTCTGTGCTTAGCTGGGCAAAAAGTGGGATATAATGAAATAAAGTGGGAGTCCTGATGGGCAAGACAGGATGCACTTCCTGATGCTCGTCTGCACAGTCTGGAGCTGACGGCTGGCAACAGATTGAGTGTGTGTGTGTGTGTGTGTGTGTGTGTGTGTGTGTGTGTGTGTGTGTGTGTGTGTGTGTGTGAGTAAGTGTGTATAACAACATTAGAGTGTTTATGTATGTATGAGTATGGGCATGTGTAGTGTGTACGCGCATATGTTTTGTGTGTGTGTGTGTGTGTGTGTGTGTGTGTGTGTGTGTGTGTGTCTGTGAGTGTCTTAATCGCTGTGTGTGTGTGTGTGTGTGTGTGTGTGTGTGTGTGTGTGTGTGTGTGTGTGTGTGTGTGATGAAAGAGTAGGCTGATGGTGAGTGGCGAAGTGTCGACAGCACAGAAGGCAATTGGCCGCACACTGTGCCTCGGCGTTGTGTGAGAGACACATCATTAGAAAAGCCGTCGGGGGTCCCGGGTGTGGTGGAGGCCTGCTGAAGACCCCTGGCCCCCAGCTCAAACACAGCTCTCCAGGAGCCCCTCCACACACACACACACACACACACACACACACACACACACACACACACACACACACACACACACACACACACACACACACACACACAGACACACACAAACAACCAGAGGCAGCTGCAACTGCTACAATAGAAGCCCCTCAAACCCGTTTGATTCGATGGGTTCATTTCAAATTCACAAGACAACTTAGGACCGTAGAATTACAGAATAGAATTGCCAGACATTCTAGAATATTCTTAGGAAAGACAAAAAAAAGTGAGTGAGAGAGGGGGGAGGGACATGTAGAAGAGAGGTGAAGCTGGCTGCAATTGAACACAATACTTCGTCCTCTACGCTTTTATTTTAAACCTGATATCTTCACATCCTTACCTACTGTCGTTCCTCTTACCTCTTTGAGTGTGACCTGTGGCATGAACTGCTGTTTTGTCAGAAGTAGGATTGTATCTTTCAACCAGCTGTTGTTTGCACGTGTTTTTGCTTGTTTTGGGAAGAAATAACAGAACAAAACTAGTCTGCCAAAGGATAATATCAGAGGCATGAAATCTTTGTGCACACACGGGTGTCAGATAAGATTGTTCCAGAAAGAGCGTCGAGGATGCCTCTGATTGCAAGATCATGTCATCAGCCAGCAATTGAGGGTGCAACACATGAAAATTGGCCGGCATTGTTATGTGAATTATGGAATCAGGCCCGTCCCACGCCTCTTTAATTATGCTTGGAAGTTATAATTACGTACGCAGGAGTCAGCAGGAAGAGGACACCGCTCAGACACACACACAACCACAAAACACACACACACACACACACACACACACACACACACACACATTCATTGCCGGGCAGCAGTGTTCACAATGCCATAGCTCTCTGTGTGTATTTTGCAGTTGTGTGTGTGTGTGTGTGTGTGTGTGTGTGTGTGTGTGTGTGTGAGTGAGTGAGTGAGTGAGAGAGAGAGACAGAGAGAGAGAGAGAGAGAGAGAGAGAGAGAGAGAGAGAGAGAGAGAGAGAGAGAGAGAGAGAGAGAGAGACGAGGGTGTCTGGATGTCATTTCTTGCAGAAATAAACACTAACTAAAAAGCTAAATGAATCGGCAATCTTGAGCTAATGACAAATTCGCTCACATCCATTAGCGAGATATGAATCGACTGGAGGCCTTGGAGCACACAGTAACTATGAGGGGAAAGCCAGCCAGTCAGCCAGTGACAGTCCATTCCATTCCAGGCCAGACCCATGCAGAAGGAGGCGCTGATACCTGCCCAACAGCATGTCACTGGGAATAACACACAGGATTTTCACCTCTCAATTACAAAAGAACCAACAACTCAAAATTGCTATTGCAAATCAGACAGACACTCAAGTCAATCAGGCTCTCAGGGGGCCTTCAGCAATATGGTGGAAATTAAATTTCCACCCCACACACACACCCCCACCCCCTACCCCCTCAAAAAACCATAGACACAGTCATAAATGTTCACAAATGTACTGCCTATTTTTTTGTAACAGGTTATTGAGATAGCCTCTGTCTGAGCCTGAAGCTAGGTACGCCGGCACGGTGGCAAACAGTTTCTCTGATGACAGCGTGGCAGGTAGAAGCACAAGCCTGTGGCAGGTAGAAGCACAAGCCTAGGGTTACACACACACACACACACACACACACACACACACACACACACACACCCTCCTCTTTCCTGGAGTATTGGAAAGAGTGCAACTTCTGTCCTCTGGAATCAAGGCAATTTACTTCAGCGGGCCAAAACAAAGCGACAGTAATAAAAAGGAAAAAGGATTGCTTGTTCATTTCCCGTCCGGAGGGAAATCCGCCGAGAGAAAATAAACGGCATACAATAATACGCTTTAAGAGGGCCCCGCATCTTTCCATTCCCAATCCAATCCAGTACCAAGATGGGGGTCACCCAAATTTAATACTTATTCGCTTCTGAGTAAACGCTGGCAGATCCTGTAATAATGTTTTATTTTGGCAGGCTGCTGCCGAGCCGGTGGGGGATCGTCGGTGACTTTGCCACCGAGTAACACCAGACAGCAGGGTGGTCGGAGATGAAAGCTTGGCTCCGTCCTCTCTCTCTCTCTCTCTCTCTCTCTCTCTCTCTCTCTCTCTCTCTCTCTCTCTCTCTCTCTCTCTCTCGCCACACAGACAATGAGGAAGACTTAGCTGGGTGCTTCAAAATATGCTTTTATATTCAGGCAGTTAATATTGCACACGTCATCGACAGGCAAAACAACACAAAGAGGAACACAGCATATTTCAAAAAATAGCACAGAACACACACATCAACCCACACACATCTACATGTACTGTATGTCCAATCAACACACCCTTTTCTAGTCATTGCAATTGTGTTTTAGTGCTTGAAATACATTACTAGTGTGCTGTGAGTTCACTCTGGTGTAGCTCTTCTCTACTCCACCTAACCCATATCTACTCTATACTAGTATGCTATACTACAATGCTCTACTCATCTCTACTAACCGTCACTACTCTACTTTTCTCTACTCTACCATCTCTACTGTACTCTACCCGACTCTACTATACTACTATGCTCTACTCATCTCTACTAACCGTCAGTACTCTACTTTTCTCTGCTCTACCATCTCTACTCTACTCTACCCATCTCTGTACTCTGCTCTACCATACTCTACCCATCTCTACTACACTCTACTCTACTCTACCCAACTCTACTATACTCTTCTTTAATCATCTGTTCTCTACTCATCTCTACTCTACTCATCTCTGTACTCTGCTCTACCATACAGCACTCTACCCATCTCTACTGTACTCTACTCTATCCACCTTTACTATACTGTACTTTAATCATCTGTTCTCTACTCATCTCTACTCTACCCATCTCTGTACTCTGCTCTACCATACTCTACCCATCTCTACTGTACTCTACTCTATCCATCTTTACTATACTGTACTTTAATCATCTGTTCTCTACTCATCTCTACTCTACTCTACTCTACACTACCCAGTCCCCTACTCTACCCAGCTGCTGTTCTTGATCTTGGATGAAAGATGTTTACATGAGCAGTATCTCCACTCTCGCTCCCTCTGTCCATCCTTGTACTCTACCTGTGAGTGGCCTTTGTTGTTGAAATGATCTTGCTCTATGTGATGCCTCTCCTTTTTGCATTCCCTGCGCACAGAGAGCAGTAGCCCTACACCCCACCCACCCACACACACACACACACACACACACACACACACACACACACACACACACACACACACACACACACACTCCCAAAATATCTCCTCCTCTCCATCCCCCCGGACAAAATGCTGACAAATTCCCCCTCTCACCCACTCCTCTCCTCCGCCTTTTGCGTTTCATTACTGTGCCCAGATGCTTGGATGCTTACTGCATTACAGACGAGCGTTGCCAAGCCCAACCAGATGGGACTAATCTATATTCAGATTAGCCGTTTCCTACCATCCATAATAATCTGTGCTGTTGTCCTACAATCTCTGACAAAGCGCTCCAAAGGACTAACTGCCTTCCCACTTACCCTCTCTTGCATTCCAAAGGAGGGGAGGGGGCACACAGAGAGACACACACACACACACACACACGCGCAAACATACACACACGCGCACACATACACACACACACACACACAAACACAAACACACACTCCAAAGGCACAGAGGGGGCCAAGGCCTGCCCCTCAGCCTTTAGTCTCTCAGTACTGCCGGTAAAATGCTTGTTTCCACTCAAATATTCTGATAACTTACAGTACATACACTCACTCATACACACAGACAGACAGGCAGACACACACACACACACACACACACACACGCAGTCATACAAATTTACACAGTCATACACATGCACGCACGCACGCACGCACGCACACACACACACACACACACACACACACACACACACACACACACACACACACACACACACACACACACACACACACACACACACACACACACACACACACACTTGGCTGTCAAACACCAAAGCTCTACTTTTAAACACTGGCACCTGTGATGAGGTTAAAGGCAGAGCTGTTTGTCTTGCAAATCTATGCCAAAATATGTCACCATTTATAATGCAACAGGCAAAGATTATGTGGCTTGTGGGTAATTTCAAAAGACTGGGCCCTAGTTATATGACTAACAACTCAAAGCAGTGAAACGGCTCTCGGTTCAGGATAAATTGACGAGGGAAGAGAGAGAGAGAGACAGAGAGAGAGAGAGAGAGAGAGAGAGAGAGAGAGAGAAAAGAAAGTAAAACAGCATTAGCTCAAAACCTCACCATCTACGTAAAATAAATCACCACAATTTCAGGAGAGTGGAATCAGATTATTTTTCTCTCGCTTACATTAATTAATTCGCGGCCCAGATTCTTTAGACAGTCCAATCCCACAATTCTTCACACTCAGTTTGGTCTCTCTCATCTCACATACCGAGAAGCAGCCAAGCAGGACCAAAAGATCCATTTCAATACAAAATGGTAAACAACACGTGAAGGAGGCGCGCACGCGCACACACACACACACATACACACACACACACACACACACACACACACACACACACACACACACACACACACACACACACACACACACAGGGCCAAGGCAGAGGAAGGCTATATAAAAACTATTGATTACATATCACGCTGTTTGAGAGCCCAGATCAAATAGATTGCTGGTGACCCCGAAAGCTCTCGACAATGACAGTTAATTAGGATTGAGGAGAATGAGGCATGGCAAAGACCTGACATCTGAAGAGGGACACTCGGGTTGGAGGATGGCACAGGAGAAGAGAGAGAGGAGAAGAGAAGAGGAGAGGAGAAGAGAGGAGGAGGAGGGGGGGGGGGGGGAGGTAGACAGACAGGAAGAGATAAAGAGAGGAAGAGGAGAAGGAGTGAAAAAAGAGAGAATGATAGAGCTGAAGAGCCTGAGAATGCGAACGCAGGATGGATAGATAGAGAGAAAGAGAGACAGAAAGAGAGAGAGAGAGAGAGAGAGAGAGAGAGAGAGAGAGAGAGAGAGAGAGAGAGAGAGAGAGAGAGAATGCAATTAGGACAAGGAGGATTTCTTCAAGGATCCATCTTCAAACGAGAGCAAAATGGTTGGCGGGGCTGCCGTGTGCAGATACACAGCGGCGGGCGTATCAGCGGCGAGCGGCTTCAGGCGGCAGGCTGTTGACTTAGCAGAGCTGTTTGAATTCGCCACACTCTCTCACTCTCTCCTTCCCTTTCTCCTCTCAAGACCCACCATGGAGAGACACTCAGAATCTTTTGCTTACAGAAGGAGAAAGGGAGAGAGAGAGAGAAAGAGAGAGAGAGAGAGAGAGAGAGAGAGAGAGAGAGAGAGAGAGAGAGAGAGAGAGAGAGAGAGAGAGAGAGAGAGAGAGAGAGAGAGAGGGAACAAGAGATGAATGCAGATCGGGTGGTGAAAACGGCCAGATCGTGAGTGTGCTTACGGAAACTGGAGTGAGTCGTGAGGCTGAGCTTTGTGCAAACACAGAGATACTCCCGTAGTCTCCGTGCATAGGGGTCAAAGGTCACATCACTCGCACGGTGCCATAGACACACACAAACCAGGAAGTGCAGTGGACAACACTGCAAAACTAAACTAAACCCACTAACAGGAACAAAAAATCTCACACTTTGCAAGAGATTCCAGTACACAATTCCAGCCTGTATGGACAAGTAGAAGTCTAACCCAATTTGTCACTAAACCTGCTGATGATTAGCCTATTGGCACAGCTCCTGAGACCCATACTGTAAATCAGCTAGTTAGTGTTATGACCTGAGTTAATGGAGAGATCCAGCGCACTGTAAATCAACCCATATCCCTGTTCCTCGGTTACACCAAGTGCTTGATTTGATTTGATTTGATTTGATTTTGTTTATTGACATTGTACAAAGCATTAAAAAAGGTATACAAATAAATAAGTCAATAAATATGTCTTGAAAAACCTTGTACAGCATGTCAAAAGGATAACACAAAAAAGCTTAGGGAGCTTGTTTCCATTGTGGTCCTTGTGACTGAATGTATGTGCTAGTTGCAGTCAGTGTATATGAATATGTGAGCAAACCAAACACACATGTATCACAATGGACAATGACACCATAAGAAACAAACAATTACAAACACACTCTCACCCCCCCCCCCCCCCCCCCCACACACACACACACACACACGCCCGCACACACACACACACACAAATCCACACTCCCACCCACACAAGAAGCCCTATAGTGCTTTACTACCAAGCCATCTTTCGGTGGTCTTTGGGTTTTTTAGCGCACTGGCTTCAAGGCACCACCTCCCCAACTAAGCCCAATTTAGGGTTAAAGTGAGAGCTGAGAGGGTTAGGGTTTGGGATAAGGTTGTGTCTTTGAAATTGTGCTGCCTGGAAGGTGTCGTTGGGGCAAAAAAAAAAACAAAAAAAACAACATTGAGTGCTTTTGAAGTAGGAAAAGGAATGAGAAAATTTGGTACATCATAGACCAAATGTATATCCCATCAGTTAATACGTAATTAAAGTGTAAGTGTAAAGTGAAAGTGGAATTTATCAAACTCAACACACAGGTGTACTTTCTTAACATGCACTTTTTCCAACTCCAACTCTGCATCTTCGTCTCAATTTTTTTGTCGTCTGAAAAGGAAAGAAAGAAAGAAAGAAAGAAGGAAAGAAAGAAACCATACCTAACATATTTTCTGCTGCATCTCAGTGCCAGACTGTGTTTCTCATTATGTGCTGCTTAATAGATTAGCCAGGGAGGGGTAATGTAAGTAGTGCAGAGTCTAACAGGCCTGTGGGGCAGGGGAGGGGAGGGGGAGGGGGGGGGTGCAGGTGGGTGAAGGCAGGCAGGCAGGCAGAAAGGAGAGGGTGGGGGTGGTGGGTGGGTGGTGGTTGGGGGGTGGTGTGGAGGTGTGCTAAGGGGCTAGACTGACTTACAGTGATCATGGGACTGTTGGCTGGAGAGACAGCATTGCTCGCATAGTTCATTACAAGATGACACAACCAATTTGTAGGCTGTGCGGCTGCAATCTCGCCCATCTCCCCTGACAAAAGCATTTAGATGAGGCTGCTTTCTGGAGACGGGGGAGACGGGGGACGCTACCACCGAGCTGAGCCCAGCCCAGCCCAGCCCAGCCGAGGCACGTGCAGCCCAGCCAGCAGCAGCAGCAAGCAAGCCGGCAAATGAGATCACTTTTAATTCCCCTCCTAGCAAACATAAAACTGTCCAGGTAAGTCATTTATGGCTCAGAATGGAGAGGGGGGAGAGAGGGAGAGAGAGAGAGAGAGAGAGAGAGAGAGAGAGAGAGAGAGAGAGAGAGAGAGAGAGAGAGAGGGAGGGAGGGGAGCAAGCTGTCTCTCCATTCCTTTACAATTCTTTTCTTTTTAGCTCTAGCTTTTTCTTTTTTCCCTCCGTTTCATTGTCTGACATGTCCTCAGACAAATATGTATACACACATGCTCACACACACACACACACACACACACACACACACACACACACACACACACACACACACACACAGACACAAATACCCACACATTCACACACACAGGCAAACTCAATGAGAAGTGCACACAGACACACACACACACACACACACAAAAACAATGAGAGGTGCACACACACACAGACGCACACACACACACACACACACACACACACACACACACACACGCACACACCAACTTTATTGGAAGGCTATTAATCTATTTGTTACATTTTCTTCCCATTATTTCTGGAATAATCCTCTTTCACTTCCTTTTCCCGTGAATGCTAATGGTCTCGTCAGAACAACAGCGCTGCACAGA
>JAODXP020000022.1:28968253-28978253 GCA_027497455.2 Sardinella longiceps | reverse complement strand
ACACACACACACACACACACCCTCCGCTCGTTTCTTTTTCCATTCGCCTCTGCTCGTCTCTGAAATGATCTGCAACCCACATTGAAGCAGTTGTGCAGAGTGTGTGTATTTTTGTGTAGGCAGGCTAGGGTGTGTGTACAAGTATGAGTGTCTAAGTGTGTGTCTATATGTGTTGGTGTGTACGCTTGTGTGCATGTGTGTACATGTGTGCAGATGTGTACATGGTGAGTGTGTGTGTGTGTGTGTATTTCTATGTCTGTATGTGTGTGCATGTGTGCGTGTGTCTGTCTGTGTCTGGGTAAATGTGTGTACATGGTACTTGTATGTGTATGTCTGCGTGTGTGTATGTGTGTGTCCATGTGCCTATGTATTGTATGTGTGTGCATGTGTGTGTGTGTCTGTCTGTGTCTGTGTAAATGTGTGTACATGGTACTTGTATGTGTACGTGTGTGTGTGTGTGTGTGTGTGTGTGTGTGTGTGTCCATGTGCCTATGTATGTGTTCATGTGCCTATGTATGTGTGTACGTGTGTATGTGTGTGTGTGTGTGTGTGTGTGTGTGTGTGTGTGTGTGTGTGTGTAGTAAATGTGAGGTGAGCTCCACAGCTGTCACTGACACAGTGCTGGCAACTCGGGGCTGTTTGATGGAGAGGCAGTAAAAAAGCAATCTTCTACGGCGCCCAGCTCATCTGCATGCCAGCGAGCGCCGGGTTGGGGCGGGTGGCACCGCATGGCTCAGCTCGACTCCGCACGGCTTCCCTGCCCCAGCCCCAGCCCCACACACACACACACACACACACACACACACACACACACACACACACACACACACACACCAGTCACAATTTGACACACACACAAGAGAAAAAAAAAAGACATGAAAACACGTCATACCATGTAGGTTCCTCTATTACGCACATGCTAAATAACACACACATACCCCAAATATACTCTTTAAAATACACGAATGCACTAAATACACTTTAAAATATACTTTGAAGAACATACATGCTAGAATAATAAAATGAGTTGCAGATTAAAGTCAGAGAGTGTGTCTTTGCTCCAGACACAAGACAAAGCAAAATAGAAAAAAATGAAGAGAAAAAAGTAACCTTTTTTTTATTCCTCTTTAGGATGTTGGAAAGATATAAAAAAATATTTGTAACCCATTAAAACCCTGCTGATTATTTCTGTATGGCACTTTACTTTATATATATATACTGTGTGGATGCCTCAGGACACGGCTGGAGCCCACGGGTGCTTGGTAGGGGAAGTACGGCGGCGCTAATGTGTGGGGTAACCTTTGGAAAGTCACGCGTAACAAAAAGCGATGGTTCTCCCGCAGCTGAGTGATTAGAGGCTGATAACCATGGAGAATACCACACCCTCCATCGATCCCCAGCTAAACAAATCAATAGGCCCCAGCATAGCACAAAGCAGAGCAGCGCATGGAGCCAGCCAGCAAAAAACTCCCAAGACTTTCCCCAAGAAAAAAAGACAACATGCAGCCAACACACTTTTTTTTTCTGTGACCTGCCGAGAAAGTAAACTTTGATACCTTTTCGCTGAAGTAAACATGTCCCAAAATAATGGATTCTGGATTGATCAGGGACAAAAGCTAATTGTAGTTTTTTTCTTTGTGCAAAAAATAGAAATAAATATATGCACCTGATAAGTTTGAGGCTAAAAGGAGATAAAGATGACTGAATTAAATAAACAAACACAATTAGTTCACAGATGGCTACAGAGTCATTTTCGAGAGATAGATTAGAGATGAAGAGAGCAATGACTATGTTTACAAATAATAAATTCAAAAACTAATTCCTTGAAAGACAAAAAAAACATCAACAACCCAATAAATATTAACACCATTCCTGCTGAGTGATCTGACAAGCCCAGCAGTTCTCTCTCTCTCTCTCTCTCTCTCTCTCTCTCTCTCTCTCTCTCTCTCTCTGAACTTGGGAGAGGATGATGCTGATTTGTGTTGAATATTTTCCTCTTAGACACACAGAGGGGGGAAATGGAGGAGATGCCAGATATCACACACTGTAGTGGGTATCTGGGGTCCCTGATGTGTGTGTGTGTGTGTGTGTGTGTGTGTGTGTGTGTGTGTGTGTGTGTGTGTGTGTGTGTGTGTGAGCTAAAGCCAGCCACTCACATCAAACATGTAGCATTATCACTCCATCCCATTAGCAAATGGACACACATACACATGCACACACACACACACACACACACACACACACACACACACACACACACACACACACACACACACACACACACACACACACACACAAAAACCCATTCAAAAAAAACACACACACACACACACACACACACACACACACACACACACACACACACCCCTCAGGAGAAGGCCATTTGTTACAAAAAGAGCAAACTCAATGTTATGGCTCCATATTGATTTCCCCATAATATAAAAGGAAGCCATAGCGCCTAGGCCTGGCCTGTGCTGGTCTGGTCTATACTGAGCTCTGATTGGCTGTATGATATTCCGTCTCCTGTAAGGAGAGTGTGGAAGGGAGTCATGATGGAGACCAGATTGGCCATCCACATGGAGGAGCAGCAGTACCAATAGCACTAGCAGCAGAAGCATAGGCTTGAGGGAAGGTCACAGAGACGTGTGTAAATACTTCAGCAGAGAAGCCAGAGAGAAGTTAATGATGCCCTCACTCACTCACACACACACACACACACACACACACACACACACACACACACACACACACACACACACACACACACACACACTCTCTCTCTCACACACACACACACACTCTCTCACACCACACACACACACACACACACACACACACACACACACACACACACACACACACACACACACACACTCTCTCACACACACAGCCAGAGACTACTAATGCACCAGCAGTCATGAGGACGTGGGTTGAACTAGCAACTCGGAGAGATCAGGAATATAGCCTGACTGACTATCTCTGCTCTTCATTTGAAGCAGAGGGGGACATCTGCTTTGATGGGCGAGAGGACATTTTATGAAATCTCTAGAGCAAGTTTCCGTATATTTAATACCACAAATGTGCTAAATCCGTGTAGCGCTGGTTTGTTGAGTAGCTGAATACACACTGTCACACAGTACAGTACTTGCGGCGACATCTCTAATTCTTCAATGAAGGAAGGAAAAAGTCAGACATAAATGTGTTATTTCCTTTTTTTTCCCTTCTGTGTCAGTGATTGTGCATCTGGGCACACGCTGGTCACAAAGCACATTGTTTTCATGGATCAGTTTCCTTATCGAAGCATAAATCTCCTAAATGTTTTAAGGCCTTGTCCTTGACTAAAAATCTAAATTTAAAAGCAATTTTGAGCAGGACATGTATTAATCCTTCTCTGGGACATTTGCCTGGGGTTTTTTTCAAACCCAATTTGCTACTGAGAGAGAGAGACAGACAGCAGCAGCACACTAAGTGGACCTCCTGAGCCTGCTTCCAAAACAGACCTTTATCAATCAGACCGCACTGTGTAGTCATCAGCTAGCCGTAAAACAGACACACACAGAGAGAGAGAGAGAGAGAGAGAGAGAGAGAGAGAGAGAGAGAGAGAGAGAGAGAGAGAGAGAGAGAGAGAGAGAGAGAGAGAGAGAGAGAGAGAGAGAGTCATTTGGATGCAGAGGAAAAGCCCATAAAGATGATAGAGAGAATATCATTCCAGGAGATCAAATTAATTAATCCGCCACCTGCCACATCACCGATAAAAACAGAGTGTGTGTGTGTGTGTGTGTGTGTGTGTGTGTATTATGAGGTGGTGGTATAGAAACACACACACACACACACACACACACACACACACACACACACACACACACACACACACACACACACACACACACACACACAGACACACACATACAAAGACAGAAACAGAGAGAGAGAGAGAAGCGCGGTGCTATTGAAGAGAAACAAAGACGTTTGCAAGTTTCGCTGGATGAGAGTTGCTATGGAGACCGGTAGTCTAGGTGTGCTGCCCGTGGGCTGCGATAAAAGGAGATGGTCTTGGTACCTGCCTGCCGCCTATGGAACACAAACACATTGGGGTGCCAGCCTCAGGCTAAGCCCAGTCCTCCCCTGCCTCCCTTTTACCATCCTCACAACGGCCATCAGGCTTTACACTCAGCTGGCACAGACAAAGCAAAGCATGTGGACTGAAAATATTCTAGCTATGCCCTTATTACTGTCCCTACCTATAGCAAAACAATGTCTTTCATTTTAGGGTTCATTTCTTCTCTAAGGCCTGATTGGTGTACTCATGATATTTCATCTATTTTATCTTGTAGTTGCAACCAACAGAGAGCGTTTTAGTGGGAGAAAAACAAATAGCAAAACAAATATTTTAAATATTTGAATATTTTGAATATTTCAATATTTTACTTTTTTCATTTTATTAGTAGACATAGACCACTGTTCAACAAGTGCAAGTCACAAAACAGTCAAAGTCATAAGTGATTAACATCACAGCATTGATAGCATTGCGTAGAAACAAGGGTTTTGAAAAAATTCTCAATTTGAGTATTCAATTCAATAGGCACAACCCACACACTTCCACTTCAGACATACCATACCACTTCACTTCACTACAATACAACAGAATATTGATTCATCACTTCCGGATATTAAATTAGGTCACAAATTACAGCACATTAGACTTTAAATGTGGTTATTAACTCCCATATGACAAATGACAACTTGACTGACGAACTTGTCACAGCATAACAACAACAACACAAGCGCGAGTGGAAAACAAAAGCAAAACAAAACCAAAACAACAAAAACAATGTGTGCTCCCTGATTAGACACAAAGTGGGCCTCACTATGGAGGTGCTTCCTCCGTGCAGCTGCGCAATTGCATCACTTTCACTCATCTGCCTCTGAATAACACGTGTCAAGGGCATCCAAAAACAATAAGGTGGGACAAGCTTTCAGAACGGGATCTATTGGAGTAGAAAGCTGAAACATGCCTCTGTCTAACTCCATCTGACTCCCAACACAGGCATTTACAACCTGTCTAGCTCAGGACGGAGAATGAGAGGAATGCTGACTTTATGATATCACATCAGATTTGATTGGATTCATTACATCCCTTCAGGGGATTCACATAGGCCCGTATTCTCCCAAGTGCTTTAGTCCAACAAAAAAAGGGCTTAGCTCAATGTGTTTCAGCCTGCACTAAGCACTTTTTTGGACTTAAGCAATTGGAAGAATACCGTCCATAGCGCTCAGGGGAGAAAAATAACCGTGTAGCTCACGGTTCATTAATATGTTATCCAATACCTCTAATAATATCGTGTTGAGTTCAGCGGCTTTGTATCAACAAAGACATAAATGTCATTAGGTTAAAGTAAGAGAAATACAGATGTATAAACAAAACAGCCGAGGCCGATTATACGACCCAGAACCATCTTAATGTGGAACACTAATATACGACTGCATACGACATTTACAGATGCTATAAACATCAACACTATTTTGCATTTTTCCATTTACAGCATTTGCTTTCAAGCAAATCTCTTTAATACTTCAATTAGAATAACTATGAAAGGGGAGAAATAAAAAAAAAACAATAATTTAGATCTTAGCACAGTTCTTTTAATAATATTCACCCAATTGGGCGCTGTTAGGCTTATTCATCAAAGAACAAAGGCAAGGAGACGTAGGCCCAGGAGAGACATATAGCAACATAACAGATGGTATGGTGGGGATAGTTTGAAAACATAAAAATTGAAATACTTTATAATTAGTGTGTGAGGTTACGGCAGACAAACAAAGAAGAACAAAATAAAAAAGAAAGGGGAAAAAAAGAAGAAGAGGGAAAAAAAAGGAAAGCAAGAGGACTACCAGAGCTCTGCCAAAGCCACGAGCATTTCCAAGTTGAAATGTAATAATTCAAAAAGCAGAAGCTAGCATAACACAATTTTTAGCCTCAAAAATTTGTTTAGCAAACTGGGCATGCATTACCTCAGCAATACTTCAAGCTAATGGTCCTCCACTGGCATATCAATGGGCAGGCTTGCTTCTTTTTTTCTTTCTTATTCTCTCACGTCTTGAGGGCCTTTGTTTTTAATGGAAGATGTATGCATGAGCTAGTTCCCCACAGTGGGTAGATGCGCCCGAAATGAGATTAGTGGCGAAATGCACCACAGAGATGGCAGGAATAACGTTAGATAACTTTATGAGGTCAGCAATATGAAAATAGAAAAGCACAAAAAACATCATGATTTCACCGCTGCAGACTTTGGAGAAACCAAACGTGATTAAGCTTGAATGTTTCCAACAGTAGAAACTGACTGTTTCACACTGTATGGGTGAAACGTCGACAGTTAAAGTATTTTCAACTTTACTCTTGTTTAAGTCATGGATTTATTATTTAAATTATTAAAATGATTTATTTTTTCTTGTTCATTATGATTCCATATGCGTAATGGGGAAAGAAAAAAATAAAGCGATAAATCAACTGATGAGTTTGAAAGATCAAAAGAGAAGAGAAGAGAAGAGAAGAGAAGAGAAGAGAAGAGAAGGGAGATTTCCAATGAATCTGTCCACCTGAATCACTTCCTGATTCACCTCATTCTTCACCACTCCAGAATAAGCCTGTCTGTGACCTCTCTGGCTAATTACTTCTCTCTCTCTCTCCTTTTCTCTCTCTCTCTCTCTCTCTCTCTCTCTCTCTCTCTCTCTCTCTCTCTCTCTCTCTCACACTCTCTCTCCCTCCCTCCCTCCTTCTCTCTCTCCCTCTCCATCCTTCCCTCTGAGTGAACAGAAGTGACCAGCCAAAGACCCCTGGCCACACAGGTGGAGAAAGAGAGAGGAGGTAAGTAACCCACTCAACTTCTAAAGCTCCCAGGAATGGGATTCTTACGTGTGTGTGTGTGTGTGTGTGTGTGTGTGTGTGTGTGTGTGTGCAGACTGAGCTCACCTTTGGCCGTGGCGGACACAAAGAGGGCAGCGCCGGGGTGCGCTGGATGGACTTTAGCTTGATTAAATGGTCACTGAGTCGGAAAACTGCCCCGATGTGATCTGTGACCTCTGGGCAAAATCTTTTTAAGAAAAGATTAAATGAAAACACCTTCAAAGAGAACCTAGGGGACCACACCACCACACCGGACGCCCCTACCACCCCCATCTCATCTCACCCCACCCTTCTGCTAAAGGAAAGGTGTGTGTGTGTGTGTGTGTGTGTGTGTGAGAGAGAGAGAGTGTGTGTGAGTGAGTGTGTGTGAGTGAGTGTGTGTGTGTGTGTGTGTGTGTGTGTGTGTGTGTGTGTGTGTGTGTGTGTGTGTGTGTGTGTGTGTGAAGGGGGGCTGAAATGGCTTCTGGTGGCCCGACGGTAAACACCACATCCACTGCACAGCTAAGTGATGAAGAAGGCTCACCAAGAGCACAAGTACAACACAAATAACAGGCATCATTATCAGGCCTAAGACACTACACAACACGGCCCTCCATTTTGTTTTGGAACTGCAATATTTTTGCTTTTTATTTGCTTAGTGGCATCATCTTTCATCTACCGTACTTTGCTTTTATTTCTGCACAACACACATAAATTCCTTTGTGTATGAAATGTACAATATAAATACATATTTGCGTTATCTTGCCATCAGTTAATTTTCATATCAGAAAACAAGCCATGTAAAAATTTCCAGTAAAAGTATTTCAGTAAAAGTATCCCTTAATACTGACTAAAGCTGAAGTTTTTTTTTTTTTTTTTTTTTAAAAGCATTTATATAAAAATATGTTTCAAAATGTTGTAATGGATAAAGTGCCGTCTAAAATGTGAAGTAATGCACAGCACCATTCGTCCAAGACTGCCTGCAAGCTTTGCCCTGCAGCGAGTCAGAACAAGCAGCCAGCCAGTATCTCCTGAATTGCACATGAAATATGATAACCTTCACCATTTTAGCCAATTTCAAGCTACAATTTCCTCTGCGCTGCAAAATGGCTCTCTCGCTGCTGCTGATGTGAGAGGGGTTTGGGCATCAGTGTTTGCAGATATTTTACACAGCACTTTGATGGGACACAGTGGGAGCGCAGAGAGAGAGAGAGAGAGAGAGAGAGAGAGAGAGAGAGAGAGAGAGAGAGAGAGAGAGAGAAGGGGGCTGGGGGGATGTTAAACTCCACTGAAGACTCCTCCAGAAACAAGGGAATGAAGGATTTCTTTTCCACTTCTCATCACAGAAACCACATAATGTACTTCTTCAAAGGTGTTTCTAAAAAAAAAATGAAGTGTGTGTGTGTGTGTGTGTGTGTGTGTGTGTGTGTGTGTGTGTGTGTGTGTGTGTGTGAGGGGGAAGGCGTGTGTGTGGATGGTGGTTGGACTCTATTGTTAAGCTGCAGATAGGAGGGTCATTTCTGCGATTCCTCGTCATTTTAATCAGACACAATCCAATCACTGGTATTCTAAGCACAATCAGAAGTTGCGGACTCTGTGGACCTCCACGAGATGGGAGACACCACTTTCGCCAAATCCCGCGCAAACGTTTTTTTTTTCACAAGCAGCGGGAAGCGAAATCAAGTCTCTATGAAGGCTTGATTAGAGTGACTTTACCGAGTCAAGCACGCGAAGAGCACAAAAACACGTAATTTGTCATTTCACTTGAAGTGCGGAGCGTCACACGGAGATGTCAGTGTGCTCTGTGGAAGGGATTACGGAGGGGAGACTTAAGGCACTACTAATAAGCCATTCTTATCAGCCTCTTTCAAAAGAAGAACAAATTGGTGGGGGAATGCCTGTCAAAGTTGTGCGAGAGTCGTCAGCGAGATCCCCGCGCGGAGACCACCCGGTAAAACAAGAGTTGCACAAAATGGTGTTAACACAGGCCTGTCCGTCAGAAGAGAGTTTGCCCAGAGCGATGGAGCATCCTTCGGTTAATGCTCACAAGATGCCTCTGACCCGCCCTCCCTTGTCAAGGAAAGTATAGCATAGCAATGGAATCTGACAGCTGCTCCCAGGCTTCAGGGAGATTATCTAATATATGTACTGGAGCTGAGGTCGGTTTGACCGTTCACGGCTCTAGAACCTGCCACCTCCTCAACTACAACAGACCCACAGTGTGGGAGTCAAACGTTGTAACCAGTGAGCTGAAAAGCCCTGGCTTCCAACTCAGTGGTTAGAAGTGTTCAGTGGTTAAAGTGGGATTTGGCAGGAGGGGGAACTCTTATGTTTTTGTGTCAGCACAAACAAAGAAAAATGTATAGAAGAAGAAAGGGATGATATTGTTCATTAATCTGAGGTGTCGGTACTGAATCCCCCCCCCCACCCCCCACCCCCCTCTCACACACACACAATTTAACCCCTGGAAGTGTTCTTATTAATATTAGGGTTGTGAGGATTTACCATGTACTACCGCCAGCTAGCCCAGGCTATTTATAGCATCACTTACATAGGGCCATATGTCATTATGGTATGCAATATGTATTATTGTTTGTATACGTGAGCATGTTGTATGAGTATGTTTCTTCCTGTGTTGTGTAAAAGCTACTTGCATATACAGAGAGCACGAGAGGAAGGCTGTTTGTGTCTAACCTCCGTCTGATCAGACCAAGGTTACTCCTCCAGCTCTCTAATTGATCTGCGGAGTTTTAATGGTACCTGGAAGGCACTGTTCTCGTTAGGCTAATAGGGCAGAATTAATCGCATGGCGACGCCCAGTAGTGAGGCCTGTCATTTTGCCCTGTGCTTCCATTGGACATGAAGAATGAGCCCACCTGGCTTGTGTTTGCTACGCCCAGACACACCGCACACCGACGCCACCGGCAGACACGCCGCACACCGACACACACCGCACACCCACAGTACGGCGAGCAGAGACCAGACCAGACCAGACGAGCTAAGCAGCACAGAACAGCACAGCACTGCCTCCGTCTCTCCCTCCCTCCACCAGCCTGCCAGAGTTACTCTTTCTTTCTCCCACTCTCTCTTACTTTCTTCTTCTTCTTCTTCTTCTTC